>CM053590.1:100392616-100406310 GCA_028646515.1 Pseudochirops corinnae
TGGCCATAGGTATAGAAAGACCATTACTGGAGGGAGAAATAGGATCCCTGGCAGCAAAGAACAGAGCTGCCTATGGTGAGGAGGAGACTTGGAGGACCCAGAAGAGCAGCCTGCTCAGCAGAAATACTGCACCTAAGGAGAGTTGTGTAAGAATTCTACGATGAGAGAAATGACTTCCAAGTCTTTTATTACCAGGAGTTATAAATTGCCTTTGACACACAAACACATGCATATATACATGTATGTTTTATATACATGTGTGCATACATATACCCACATGTGTTTCCCTACCATTGTACTATAAATTTCAACCCACACTTTCCACAGATGCTATATATTTCTGGAAAAGTGTACCCCAGGTTTATGGGAGGAATATTTTATAGCTACTGTTTTTCCTATGCCATTTTAGTAAACGCCTTTGCTAAACGTATCTACTGACTGATTGTTAGTGCAAGCATAGTGACTGGGGTTAATGACCTATAGTGATAAGAGTAAAGATCCATTGGGATATCCTTTGAATCTGACAATGGTCAATATCTTCCACTTCAGTCTTCCCCCAAGGAACTCAATCTACAAATCTGTGAGTAGGAGTTGGAGAGTATCCCAGAGGGTGTTAGTCAAATTTTAAAATCCCTTTGGAGAAATGAGAGAATATACACAATGGTAATGAATGGCAGGGCACTGACCATTAAAGTTGGTGAAAGTGACTCTTTGCCATGAATTCCCTCTTACCCCCTCTTCCTCAGTTCCTATCACTCAGATGCCTTCTACCACTAGAGTATTGATCTTCATGAAATCTAGAAAAAGGAAAGAGAAAAACTGTATTCAATGGATTCAAACATTCTGGTTTCTAGAGAGGTAGGTTCCTTCTGGGGGTGGGGTGGGAATCAGTCTCCAGGCTCTCCCATCCTCTGGAAGAAATTTCCTTCAAGATTATTCGGTTCCCTTTACTCTTTTTCCAGGCTTACAACATAGCATTCTGATGATGAATTCAGTGGAGATAAGATTCCATTTACCTCAATTCAACAAGCATTTATTAAGCTCCTGCTAAGGTACTCTGCTACACATATGTGTTTGTTAAGTGGGAGATTAGATAGATAGACAGACAGACAGACAGACAGATAGATAGATAGATAGATATAGATATAGATATATAGAAATATAGATAGATAGGTAGATAGATATAGATATGGATACATATCCTTCACTATATATTAAAGAACTGACATTATGACTTATAAATATATCTATTGTGAGTTTGTTTAGCATGATTCATTCCCAGAGCCTGCATCATGCAGTCAAGGACAAGACAGTTGGTAGGAAACCTAATCTGCTTTTATGCTGTTTCTGTCTCTCTCTCTCTCATTCTTTTTAACCACCCTCCCCCATCTTCCATTCACATCTTCCTGGTCTTAATGGAAACAGGCGGAACTAACTAGTACAGTCAGTTAAACAGACTCCAATTTGTTCTCATACTACAAAACCCTCTGTCTGGCATTTAAAACCTTTCACCGTCTGGCTCCAACCTATCTCTCCTGACTGATTGCATATTACTCCCCTTCATAAACTTGACATTCCAGTCATATTCGCAAACTCTGTGTTTCCCATACATGACACTGCATCTTCCATGCCTATGCCTTTGTACAAGCTGTCCCAGCTATGCCTGGAAAGTTCTCCCTCTTCATCTCCATCTAGATTACTTTACTGAACAATGTAGGTGCCCCATCTTACAGGACACTTTTCCTGATCCCCTCAGTTGCTACTATTCATGTCCCTTCCCACCCCCACGAAAGATTTTGTATTTATGTTTTGTATATTCTATATATAATCTATTTACATATTGTTTCCCCAAGTAGAATGTCAATTTCCTGGGGGTAAGGATGGTTTTGTATTTCAATTTGTGTCCCTCTGTGCCTAGAACAGTACCTGACATGGTAGATGCATGATGAATGCTTGAGGAATTAAAAGTACATTCGCTTCTAGGTAGGACAATTGCTACCCATGGACTCCATGAGAACCAAAGAGACAATCAGAGCAGTTAAGGACCGCACCCTACTGTGCTACCTATGCCTGCTCCCAGGAATCTCAAAAGTATTTGTTTCTCCATAGTTCTATCTGCATTTTGAATCTGAAGAAAATGCTCACCTGGTCCTGAGGTTACCACATGCAGAGACATACGTGCCTGACACTGACAACCTGACAGCTGCATAGCTTTGGCCAAAGCATTTCACCTCTCCAGACCTCAGTTTCCCCACTGTGTAATGAGGAAGATGGATTATATGGCCTCTAGATCGCTTCCAGCTTGACATCTGTGATGAACAATAAGCCTCAGGAATCCCACATCTGCTGCCCGTGTACTTCACGCTGGGTTCAGCAGATGTTTGGCTATGCTGGGCAGGATCTAGTGACCATGGTGGAAAGGAGCACAGGGGCCAGAAACCTTCATTCCCTTTATAGGCCTCATTTATATTTGACAGAAAAATGGAGGCAAATGGTAATAAAAGGCAATGTGATGTAATGGATAGAGCCTTGCAATTGAAATCAGGAAAATTTGGGAGCAAACCCTGCTTCACATGTTAGCTAAGTGCCCCTACCTAGGAGTGGGGAACCTGCAACCTCGAGGCCCCATGTGGCCCTCTAAGTCCTCAAGTGTGGCCGTCTGACTGAATCCAGACTTCTCAGGTTTTTGCCTTTGCATCCCCAGTACTTAGCACGGTGCCTGGCGCAGAGTTAGAACATAGTAACTGATGTTTCCTCATTTGTAGAAAGGACATAATTACATCTGTAACACTTACCCAACAGAGTTGTTTGTTGGGAAGATCAAAAGAGATAAGCTAATTAAAGTGCTTTCTGAATCTTAAAGGAGTGTGTATCAGTTGTTATTATCATGAATAATAAAGCATTTTCTTCTGTGTCATTGAGCAAATTAGTGAAAAACCCAGAAATTCAAACTCAAATTTATCTTAGCTAGATAAAATTCCCTATGAACAGTTTTAAATCCACAGCTTAAAGGATTAGGCATTATTGTTAAGTCCTAAAAGTCAAATCACAAGGCCTGGAAAATATCTCCAAACTCCTTTCACTTTCTTCAAGATTCCTTCTTTTTTTTTTTTTTTTTTTGACAGTGGAATAGGAATGGAAGGTTTCTACTTCTGAGGGCAGGTACGTGTACATAGGCACATATTTTTCTTCCAGGTTTAGACGAGCACTGACAGGCTCTAGAGCAGCTGAGAGAGACAGCAAGACTCTGGAACCTGCAAGCCCAAAATACAAGCTGTAGGCCTCTTAAACCCTTCTCTTAGCGCAAGTGTTTTCAGGGAGCATGAGCTCGAAAATGCAGGTCTGTTGAGAGCCCTGGAGATGAGGGGCAGACATGAGAGGCCTTAAAAAAGGCTACCACTTTATATAGAAAGTGAACAGAGAAAGGTAGTTGATGGTAATGTCACATTGACACTTCAGACTCAGCAAGTCCAAAGCTGATCTTATCATTGTTAAATTTGCTCCTCCTCCTAACAGCTGTCTGTTGCACCACCAAGCACTCTGTCTCCCATTTCTGAAACCTGTGTGTTCTCTTACATGCTGTCTTCTCCCTCAGTTTTCACATCTGATCAACTGCTAAGCGCTGTTGATTGTACCTCTCCAGGCTCTATCCTATCCCTCCTCTCTTCCCTGTTCCCTTGGCTACTACCCTGACCCAGGTGCTCATCTCCATTTTCCCTCTCTCAGCCATCCATCACAATGCTGCCAGAATGTTATCCCCACGTGGATGTGGATCTGTCACACCATTCCCCTCCTCCCAAATCTTCAGTGGCAATCCATTGCCTACTAAGTAAAATTTAAACTCTTCCAAAATCTGAAACTATACCACCTTTCCAGCTTCTCATGTCACCTCCCTGCACACACTCTATTTACACCAATGACATCGAACTACTTTCTGCATCCTGAGAATGCTATGTACTCTCCTACTGCCCACGCCATCATTCATGATCACCTTTATTCCTTTACCACCCTGCCTCCCCCTCTTTACTTCCCAAAAGCCCAACAAGAACACTATTGCCTCCACAAGGCCTCCATTAGGGTCCCCTGAGTGCACTAGTTGGTGGCCTTTCCCCTTGATCTTCAATTAGCACTTAGTTTTACAATCCTTTAATGAGTGCACTTAACATATAACTGAATATTAGTTATCTGTGTTTATGTCTTACACTCAAACTAAAGTGAGAACTCCATGAAGATAAGGATGACCTTGCCTAAATATAGCTCCCTAAGTACCTAGCACAGTAATGGTAGCCAGGTGGTTCAACAGAAAGAGTGCTGGGCCTGGAGTCAGGAAGACTCATCTCCCTGAGTTTAAATCCAGCCTCAGATACTAGCTGTGTGACCCTGGGCAAATCACTTAACCCTGTTGGCCTCAGTTTCCTCTTCTGTAAAATGAGCTGGAGAAGGAAGTAGCAAACCATTCTAATATCTGTGCCAGGAAAATCCCAAATGGAGTCATAGTCAGACATAACTGAAAAATGACTTGAATGACCCCATCTAGCATAGTGCTCTGTCCATAATAGGTGCTTCATAAACGTTTACTTAATGTATGAATGAGTAGAATACATTTAATGCTTTGTATCAATAGTTATCTGCATCTATGTCTCATTGCCCTACTAACTCATTGGCTCAATGTCCGCAGGATATCTCTTACTGAAACTTTGTATCCTCCCCAGAGCCTGACACATTTCTCTGTAAGAGTAGAGAGAGTCCTAAGTGTTTGTTGAATGAATAAGTCTTTTCTACTTCTCTCCACTCAACAATGGATGCCAGCCTAGGTCAGGTCCTTAGCTCTTCTTGCCTGGTCTATTGCAATAACCTCCTAATTAGTCTCTCCTCTCATCCAAACATTTGTTAAGTGCTTATTATGTGCCAAGAACTACATGCTACATGCTGGGCATACAAAGACAGAAGACAGAAGGAGAATGCTTATATCAGGAATGTACAGTATATCCACACTTAAAAATAATACATCCAGGATAAACAAAAATCCAGTACATAGTAGCTGGATCACAGCAGAGGAGAATTTCACTAACAACTGGGGAAATCAGGAAAGGCTTCTTAAAGGAAGTAGTACTTAAAATGATGATCCTGAAAGAAAACTAGAGATTCCAAGAGAAGAGGAAGGATGCATTCTGAATGTGGGATACAGTCTATGCAAAGATGTGGAGGCAGGAAATGTAATGTTGTACATAGGGAATGGCAACAAGGTCAGTTTCCCATCCATCTTCCAAACTGCTGCCACGTTGATATTCCTACAGCCCAGATCTGACCATGTATATCACTGACTCCCTATGGCCTCTAGAATAAACATGAGCTGCCTGATATTTGAAGTCCTTCACATTTTGGGCCCAGCCTAGCTTTCTAGACTGATTTCCCATTACTCACCCTCATATACTCTCCATTGCAGTCAAATCACCTTACTCGTTGTTCCCCACATATAATATTCCATCTCTCACCTCCATGACTTTGCACAGGTTGCTTCCCCATCATCACATCTGTAATATAAGCTCTTTGAAGTGAGAGATTATTTTAGGGATGAGGGGAGTCTTTTGTGTCCCTAGCAACCAGCATGAGTACATGGTACATATTGATGCTTAATAAAGGCTTGTTGAGTGATTGGTTGGGATGTTCTCCCTTCTTACTTCCACCTCTTGAAAGCTTCAAGGCTTAGCTCAAATGCCTCCTCTCCCGGTCCTTCAGTTACTGGTTCTCTCCCCCCAGGTCCTCAAAATCACTATGTATTTACTTTGGATATATTTTGTATTTATCTGTGTACATCTTCCCCTCCCCACCCTCCAGCAGAATATAAGCTCCTTGAGGACAGAAATTGTTTCCTCTTTGCTTTTATGTTTCCCTTAGTGCCATGATAAAATGCCTGTCTAATAGAATTGAATTAAATGAATAGAAGGCAACCTATGAAATAGAAGGCAAACCAAGGCTAGATTTGGAGTCAAAGAACCTGGGCTGAACCCCCAAGTCTGCCAAATACTCGCTGCAAGGCCTTAGACAAGTCACTTAACCCCTTCTGGGTTTCCTCATCTGTAAAATAAGGAGTCTGGAGAATATGCCTGTGATCTAACATTCTTCCTATGATCCAGTTCTAAGAAAATCAAACTTCAAGTCTAGAATTCAACAGGATTCAAAACACAGATAAATTGAGATTGGGGAAGGAAATATTTCAACAACACTTATCACCTAAGGGTCTCTTCAACAATGACCCATCCTTAACTTCTTAGCTTGGAAAATTACTTCATTGAATACAAAGAAGCTATAAACAAATACACTAGAAATCACACATCTGTCACTCATCTTGAACTCAGGTCTACTCTTGCCATTTCAATCTCAGTTGATTCCTTCCTTTCTCAACAAGACCCAGATTGCATGACTAACTTTCAAGTGGAGAAGGTAACCTTGAAATGTGAATGTAACAGATGACCAGTCAGTGACAAACTCCTATCTTTGTCTGCCTTTCAACAAGGTAACTGGTCGTGCCAATTATTCCTGAAGTTTCAGACAGAAAGATAAAGGTCAGAAATACCAAGATATACAACAAGGCTGTGCTGGGTTGGTATAATGAAGCTAATTGGAACCAAGAGCTCATGGGAATGGGGAGTGTGATGTTAACAACTCTGACAGGTCTTCTGAGGAGTGACAGTTATTTGGGGTGCAGACAACTTTGGAAACAAGAAGGTACAGAATGTGTGTGTATGTATATACGTGTGTGTGTGTGTATGTATGTGTGTATACACACAGACTAACTCAGGAAGTATTCTCCCAACAGAGAACCTAATGGCTAATTTTGCAAAATGGAACTCAGATACCTCTTACCTTTCTCTGATGCTGGAGCCAGGTCAATAAAACTCCGGCATGTTTCACCTTTGAAAAGAAGAAAGATTGATTTTAGGATCATGAAAGACAGAGCCAAGTTTTTGTCTCTTGCCACTAGCAGTTGGTCCCCTGGTCTCAGGGAGGCCATGGTCAGTCCAGACTGTGATTGTGATCTTTAACCTCGATAACTTCTTTTAATTACCGTCGCCTTGTAGCACATTCTGCTTTCTCTAGCCTAAATTCCCTTTTCAAGGAAGGTATTTGCTCTGGCATTCAAAGTCCTTCCCAATCTGGCTCAAACCTAACCTTCCAACTTTTATCTTATGCTCCCCTTCACATTACTCTTTCCCTTGTAATAATAGCTGGCATTTATATTGTGCTTTCTATGTGCCAGGCACAGTACTAAGTACTTTGCAATTATTATCCCGAGAGGAAGGTGGTCTTATGATTATTGCCTATTTTACAGATGAGGAAAGTGAGTCAAACAGAGGTTAGTGACTTGCCCAGAGTGACGCAGCTACTAAGTATCTGAATTCAGATTTGAACTCAGGTCTTCCTGACTCCAAGTCCGGTACTCTATCCACTGAGTCATCTAGCTGGACTCCTCATTGTCCCCTGAACAAATTCAGTGCTTTCTCATGTCTTTATTCAAAATCTTCTCTATAAAGTGAATAATGCCTGACTATCTTTACCAATTCATGTCCTACCAACCCTTCAAGGGATTGCTGAAATGCTACTTCTTCTATGAAGTCTTTTCTGTTTCCCCCAGGTGGAAGCAACTCCTCCTTCATTTGATCTCATAGCAACATGTATTCTTCTGCACTTACCTACTTTGGTTTTTTGTGTTGGTTTTTTTTTTTTTTAATTCACAGATGTCATCTTCTCCTACTAGGTTTAGAGCCTTTGAAGGCAGCCTGCATTAGTAGATAGAATGTCAGATGTGACATTAAGAGGACCTCAGTTTGAATCCCACTTCAGGCCCTTCATCACCATACCAGCCTGGACAAGTCATTTGATATCTCTAAATCTCAATTGTCTCTTGAAATAATAAGATCTTTCCATGTTATCACCTTGGGTCTGTTTTGTATATAACTATATATTGTCTCCCAGATAGAATGTAAGCTCCTTTTTGGGGGGGGGGCTTTCTCTTTTGTTCTAACACTGTACAGATGATTAATAAATATACATGTGTATCAATATACACTGTACAGATCATTAATAAATGTTTGTTGATTGATTTCAGAACCCCCCCCCAAAAAAATAAAATAAAATCGCCTACTTCATGTGGTTGTTATAGGCATCAAATGATGTAATGGATGGAAAGTACTTGGCAATACTTAGGGTACCATATAAATAGGAACCATTATTGAAATCAGAAAGCTTGTCTTGTGTATATTTGTGCCTAGCACAGAGCATAAAACAGGTGCTAAATAAAAGTTTGTTGAATGAGTAAATGAAGACTTTATTCCTACAAAGCCAACCAATTTTTGCTCATATCAACTCTTGATATTGCTCTAAAGTTCCTCATCCTTGTCTCTTACCTTTCTGTATGCTCAGAAACCTGCATTTCCCCAGGAAATCTGTATCTTCCTCACAGATGTCTACAAACATTTCTTCATGCAGTGATTGTAGCAATTATTGTTTGGGAGGTAGAACTGCTATTCCTATAAGGCATAAGTGTATTTTTGATGCAATTAAGGTCAAATTCTATTACCTCACCCTAGTCATGGGTGGGGAACCTGCAGCCTTGAGGCCACAGGTGGCCTCCTAGGTCCTTGGGTGTGGCTTTATGTCTGAGTGCAAGTTTTATAGAACAAATTCTTTTATTAAGGAAATCTATTTTGCGAAGTTTGGATTCAGTCAAAGGATCACACCTGAGGAACTAGAGGGCCACAAATGGCCTTGAGCCCCAGGTTCCGCATCTCTGCCCTAGATAAACTCCTCCTAGGATCACAAGAGCTAGAGCTGGGAAAGATATTTAAGGTCATATAGTCTAATAAACCTTTCATGTTATTGTTCAGCTATTTTAGTCTTATCTGACTTTTTGGGACTCTATTTGGGGTTTTCTTGGCAAAGATACCAGAGAATTTTGCCATTTCCTTCTCTAACTCATTTTACAGATGAGGAAACTGAGGCAAACAGTGACTTCCTTAGGTTCATACAACTAATAAGTGTCTGAGGCCAAATTTGAACTTAAGTCTTTTTGACTCCAGGCCTGGCACTCTATCTACTGTGCCACCTTGCTGCCCAACCTTTTCATTTAGTAGATGAGAAAATGAAGACTAGAAAGGTGAGGAGATTTGGCCAAGGTCATGCAAACAAAGAACAAGGCCAAGATTTGAACCCACATTCCCTGACTCTAAACTCAATGTTCTTTCCACTATAACATGCTGTTTTGCATTTTTCAATCTCACTTCCTTGCATGATTTAAACTTATTAAAATACATTTAATGAGTGAGAATTCTGTTGTAGCTCAAGCAAGCAAGCAATAAACAAGTCTCAAAACTACACATGATGTCAGGCATTATACAAAGCATTGGGGACAAAAAGAAGACACTTCCTACCATCAATGAGTTTATATCCTGTACTAGTAGCAATACAAAGTGAAAGCAAAAACTATGCAGTCCCAATCCATGTGTTCACCACTGAAAAGAATCCTGAATCCTAGGATAATTGAGTAATATACTTTTACCAAAGATAGTTTTTCAAATGGAAATTTGAATCATTTTGTTTCTTTTATTCTTAATTCTTTTACTTCATATATATTTATGAGCACTCATTGGAAAAGAGCAAGAATTAAAAAAATGGGAGAGAAAATCTTGTTTAGTCATTTTTCAGTCATGTCTGAATCTCCTTTAGGGTTTTCTTGGCAGAGAGACCGGAGTAGTTTGCCACTTCCTTCTCCAACTCATTTTACAGATAAAGAAACTGAAACAAATAGGGTTAAGTGACTTGCCCAGGGTCACACAACTAAAAAGTATCTGAAGCCAGATTTGATCTCATGAAGATGAGTCTTATGGACTGCAGGTCTGGTGCTCTATCCACTGTACCATGGCCCTGAAAGAGAAAGAGGAAGGCCCAAATGACATCAAAATGAAAAGAAAAAAGGGAAGACAGTAACAAGGAAAAGTAGGGAAGTCAAGAATCCTTAAAAAAACTGTAAGATTAAAAAAATTAAAAATATATGTCAATTTTTGGTTACCTATCCAAATGAAGGAGAAAAAGAGGCTTGGTTAGTATAAAATAATGGTTAGCCTTCCACTATTTTGCCCCCAATTCTACTTACAGATTTATTTTATATTACTCCCATTCACATACCCTCCTATCAAACTGAACTCTCCATGCCCCTAATATCTTCCTGTCCCCTCCCCTTTATGTATTTGCATATACTATCCTCCTGCCTAGAATGGATTTCCCTTTATCTTTGCCTGTCAAAACCTTTCTTTTCCTTGAAGGTTCCCTTCAGATGCTACATCTTCCATAAAGCCTTCCTTGATCTGCCCCCCAGCTATGTGATTCCTTCCTCCTCAAATCTCTCATGCTATATCATTTGAACTGTTCCGCAGATTTAATCATAATCTATGTTGTATTAGAGTTATTTGTGTATATGCCTTATTCCTTTCTGCTGGTCTTGAAGCTCCTTAAGGATGTTGATTTTCATCTTTATATAACCAGTGCCTAGGACAATGTCTTAAACACAGCATTTACTAAATAAATGTCTGTAGAATTGAATAATATTTAAAATGTTTATATTTTGTTTGGGGAGTACAGCCAGAGTGAGGCATATACTTGACCAATGATCATTCGATCTTTAGTGCCTCCGAATTCATCCCCACTCGGGATACAGAAACCAAAAGAAGACAGGGACAATAGTCCTAGCTGAGCAGTGGTAAATATTAAAATGTGGGGGGAAAATCAGTTTAAATCTTTGTTCAAGCATCTATTTAATTTTTTCTGTCCAAAAAGTTCTACCTATAGAATGGTCATAAAGCTCTGTGAAAGCAAGAGGCGTTTCATTTTTTTGTCTTTGAATACCAGTGCTTAGCACACAGTAGGTGGATGCTTAATAAATGTTTGTTAATTGACTGATCCATAGAAACTAAGGGTCATAGAACAGGAAGAAATCTTGAAAATCTTCTAGTCCAGTGGTTTCTAAACTTTTTTGACTTAATTTGAATTAATTTTTTTCTCTTGGTTGATATCAAAGAATATGGGTAGATGATTTACCCCCCCCTCACCCCCCCCCCCCCACAGTGGCACTTGTATAACCACTACCATAAGAATAGGTTATGACTACCTCGAAGGTCTAATATTCACCTCAGAAGGGGAAAGATTGGGATTTGTACAGCTGCAGGAGAGGAAGGAATAGGGAAGCAGTAAGTGAAGGGTAGGTGTGGTTGTGTTGGAGATAAGTTCTATTGTGTGGAAGATGGGATAAGAACTATCTTCTCACCCTCCTACTGGCCCATCACAGCTTTCCTGATCCAGCTACAGACTCCCATGAGGCCCAGACCTTACCTTGGAGACCAATGCTTTAGTTATTCCCTTTGTTTTCAGGGAAAATGAATGTCAGAGAGGTTTGTGACAATTGAAAGATGAAATAACTCAGGAAACAAAGGTTCAAGTTGCCAAGCATATTGATTTATTAAGCAGTGCATGCCAACTGCATAACAAATCAGGACCAGGTTTGGCACTCAACCCCAAATACAGAGGGAGACAGATTTTTATGCATTAAAAACTTAATCAAACAAAGCCTACTAGTTAAAAGAAAACAACTAACCATGATACAAAATCAGGTAATCTTATTTCTAACTGGAGGGAAGATTAAGGACCTTCCAAGTTGGAAGGGGGATAATGAACAGGTACAGTTCCCTGAATTCAGAAAAAGAGATATCCCATTCCCCTAAATGTCCGTATTTAATCAAAGGAATATGGAAACTGTAACTGATTGATCATTATGAGGCCAGTTTTCAGATAAGACATATGGGTTGTTTGAGATGTATAATGGTAAGAAAACTCCTTGCATCGGTCTTCAGATCTAACTGAGTTTCTGGTCAGCATAAAGTAGGTCCTTAGTTAAGGGTTTCTAAACAGCAAGCAGAGGTGGTCCAGCTTCCCAGCAGCACAGAGATAGGTTCAAACAATGCAATAAGGTTTTCTCCCAATTTCCACAATTGAATAAAATTTTCTCACAGGACAGAAATTCAGTTAGACCCATAATTGACTAGAAAGGAAACTGAGCTATCTCCAGAATTGAGGCACAAGATGGAGTCAGTGTGGTTCACTCAATGTCCACAACTAACTTTCTGTTCTACTCCCCTGAAGATGAGACTTGCTGGATGTTACAAAATGAGTTAACAGGAGAGTTTGAACTCAAATCCAAGTGTCTTGAGTCTATATTCAATGGTATTTTCACTGCACTATTTGGGTCTTTCCTTTTATCAATCAATCAACACAGTATTAAATACTTATTAGGGGCCAGGCACTCTGCTAAGTACTGGGGGTATAAAGAAAAAATGAAAGCAGGACTTCCAGGTCACATGATCAACAAGATGGAGGACTAGACATTTTCACTGATCCTCACACCTCTCAAACCACCACAAAAGAAGAATTATGCACAAGTGGTAAAAACAATTGTGGCTGTCTCAGCCATCTAAAATGCCAAGGACCCTAACAAGGTAACAATCCAATGAACTAAAAGCAGAGAAGAACCTAAGTGATATCAGGAAGAGCTGAGTTAAAATCCTGCCTTTAAATCCTGCTAGCTGTATGACCCTGGGCAAGTCACTTTACCTCTGTTTGCCATTTCCTCAACTATAAAATGGGGATAATAATTGCACCTACCTCCTAGTATTGCTGTGCGGATGAAATGAGATAATAATTGTAAAGCACTTAGTACCATGCCTTGCCCATAGTAAGCTATAAAAATGTTAACTATTATTATTATTAATTCCCAGGAATACTTTCTCAGCATTCCTTCCCTCACTAGCCCTCACATGCTGGCAGGATGGCAAAATCTGACCCCCAAGTTATGCTCTGGAGCCCACTCAACTGTTCCCATGATGCCGCTATACTCCCTGCCAGCTGTAACCTCCCCCTTCCCCATCCCTGCCAAACCACTATAAGAGAGCAAGCAACAGAACCCAATTCTGCACTGCAACACATGCATTGGAAGTAGAGGTATGAGAACACAGAAACCTGTTCTGTCTGGGGAGGCAATTTCTCTGCTGTGAAAACAGCAGAGCTCAATCAGACAACTAAGGAATAAAGAGAACTGGGGCAGGGAATCAGCATGTGCAGGAGATACACTAGGCCCAAAGGAAAGAGGACCGGCATCCAGCTGAGGCCAGCTCTACCTCTCCTTCCCAGCAAAAACTGAGGTTGGGGGGAAAAAAAATTCCTCAGTGTGAGAGAAGGCTAAGACAGTTCTGTGCTCCAGGTCTTGAGTGAACCATCATTAAAGAAGAATCAAAAAGTGAGTGACAGGTAAACATGTGCAGAAAAAAATATTTTATTTGCTAAAGATATTAGGAGGAAGAAAACCCACTGAAAAACTTTGAACACAAGAAGATAAACAAGCAGAAGGTGACAAGGCTTCCAGATCATCTAAACAAGTCCAAACATCTCTGAATAAATATTGTAAGACAATGGAAAATGGATCAGTACGTGAGGAAATAGATGATGTGGATTACTGTTATGGGAATCTAAAGATCTTCCCTGCCCCTAGGCCCTTTGCTAAAGTGGCTACGTGACTCTGAGGACCCTTGGATATTTGAAAGTATACTCTGTTCCCTAATAGGCTGAATGTGGTCACGTGGAGCCTGTGG
>CM053590.1:100415041-100453884 GCA_028646515.1 Pseudochirops corinnae
GGGATTGATGTGAAAGGCCTTTGTACATCTTAACTCATTAGAGAACTGTAAATCAGCACTATTAATATCATTATTGGCTTTTTAGCAGCCTTTTCGATGGCTACCCTTAAACAAGAGACCACAGAAGAGATCTCATACCTGCTAAATAAACCTTTTTTGCTGATAAATTCACAGTGGGCTTTATGCTAACTATGTGATAAAAGCTTAGAGCACAAAATAGCCCTAGGAATCTTGCCTGCATGTCTGGGGCACCAGCAAAGGCTGGTAGATGGATAAGGGTTGGGTGCTTTCAATGCAGCCTTCTGAGACATCTTAGGCCTTCTGTGTCTCTTTTGTTCTTCCAAGGAAGCAGTAGGGTCTGCCACCTTGAACACAGCTTTGGGAGTCAGAAGCTGCCAAGACTTAATCTTGGGCTCGGACCCATCCACTTTACAAACCAGCCGAAAACCAAAGATGCAGTTAATAGAGTGAATCCAGCCAAAAGAACATTTCCCACAACCATCAGCAGAGTGGGACAGTTCTGGCAAGCAAAACCTCTTCTTCCTCCTGCCCCATATTGATAAGCAAAGAAGTCTCCTGTCCATATCCTGCCAGCAGTATCTACATAGTGACCTTTTCTCATTCTGGAGTCATAGGAGTTGATTTTAAAATATTATCATTCAGAAGAGCAATGCTCCCAAAAACCAAGGTCTCAGGTTAGACAGACTAAATGGGAGACAAATAGACAGGCAGTCACTTGCCTGGAGTCTGCTGAAATAACTCCCACATACATATTGATTTCTTCCATAAAACTCCTTTTCTGATGTCTCTTTGTGGGGTTGAGATGACCATAAGCTCCTGAAGGCTCTGTTGGGAGAGCACCCCCCCGCAGTCCGTGGCAGCTAGAGAGTATGAGAGAGTATGGGGCCATGGAAGATACTCAGATGATCTGAAAACCAGTCTCACTAAACTCACAGAGGCTCAGCACCAAAGGATTGTCACCAAGAGAATTATTTTTGTTTCCAGTAACTCTCCTACCAAGACATTGAGGGTATGGAACAATTACAATCCAATCACTAACGGAAACAGATCTATGGATGAAATCATGTATCCTTGATGTGTTGAAGTACAAAAGGCTTTTAAGATTTACAAATGAGGCTAAAAAAAATGTAAAGTTACTTGTCCATGGTCACATGGCTATTAAATGTTAGAGCTGAGATTCAATCTCAACTCTCTTGACTCAAAGACTAATGTTTCTAACACTGCTAAAAGAACAAGGACTTCCCTTGTCAGAAAGACCAAGCAGAAATACTGCTACATATCAATCTGCTGTTGACTGATGACATCTCAAGCCAGGACACAATGTTTTGTGAAAGAGCCAACAGTTCTGAGTATTTTTCCTATTCCAGGTGAAGTGATAAGAGGAGAAAATGTGACATCAATTGATTCAGACAGATGCCATCACAACCTGGATACTTGGGGGACACTTTGGGGTAAAGGTTAAGAAGCATGTAGTGGGGAGATCTGTAGCAATGGAAATGACCTGAGATCCCTCCTGGAGGTCTCTGTAGGATTATTTTTTTTTTTTGCTTTTTTTTTTTAGAGGGGGGAAAGGTAGGGCAATTGGGGTTAAGTGACTTGCCCAAGGTCACATGGCTAGTAAGTCTGAGGGCACATTTGAACTCAGGACCTCCTGAGTCCAGGGCTGGTCCTCTATTCACTGCACCACCTAGCCACCCCTGTAGGATTTTTTTTTATTCTAAGGTCATGAAACAGAAACTCTTAAAACAGCAAATGATCATTTTTCCAGGCCTTACCAAAAAAATTCATCAGTCTCAAACTCAGGTAGCAGGCTGAGCAAAATCAGGGGGAAAATCCATTAACAATGGAATAAGTATTTTTTCTCTTTCTATTTGGAGTTTGCTTTTGTGGGTGTACTTTATGATGTATCTTTGCTATCATATAACTGTAACTTCTCAGCAGAAGTAGATTGGGGTAGAAGGAAGGACAAAACTAACCTGGTGAGACTCAGGTGGACTTGTCAATGCTTTTACAAGACCTATAGCCTGTTAACTGATGTGCAAAGCTGCTCTAAATACAAATCAGAAAGTCGTTATGCTTTTTTGATTATGACAGATGCAAGAAGCTACTCTCAGGATGCCCCAACTACAGCCTATCAATAGGCAATTAATGGAGAGGTGATGTCTCTCCTCTGGGGAGCTACCAGAGGCGAAGCTGCTGAAGAAGGAAGCATGAAACATCGAGGCTGAGGTTCTTGTTCAACTGGGGAAATATGGCCAGAGGCAAATTGATGAGAGGTGCAGGATGGCTGGGTAGCTGAAACAGCCTGCAGCAAAGCTCTGTTTCTCTTCTTCATCGCCAGGTCTGTTCCCCAGAGAGCAAAACTGAGAAGAACAACAGCTAATCTATGGCTACTTCCACAGAAATAATAATAATTAACATTATTATTAATATCATATTTGTAGATAACTTTAATGTTTGCAAGGTGCTTTACAAATATTTCATTTATTCCTCACAATAATTCTGTAATGTGCGTGCCATTGTAGGGATTCAACTCAGATCTTCCTGACTACTCACCCAACAGCACTCTTATCACTCACCCAACAGCACTCTTATCACTCTGCCATCCAGCTGCCCTGGTGGTACTGGGATTCCAGCAATATAGTGGATTCCGGCAGCTCTACAGGAAACTCCTCGCGTCTGCACACCCTCGTCTCCCTGTACTTCAAACTTTATGCAGTCCATTGAAAAAGGCTCAGGTTCTTTATCATCTGCATATTCCAGTCAGCTCACTTTTTTCAACTGGTGCTTGTTAAGTTGTTATGGTGTGTATAACACCATAATATAATAATATAACACCATATAACACCACGCTGAGGGACAGAAAAAGTTTGATGTGATCCTCCCTGCCCTCAGGAAGAGTATAGTCTAGTTGTTTAGGTGTATTCCAGGAAATAATACTTGACCCTGATCAGCATAAAACTTGAGTATAATAGAAACTCATAGAATCATGGCACGAAGTTTGAAAAGGAGTTTTAGAGATCATCTCGTCGAACCCCATCACTCTACAGATAGGAATAACAATGTATGTAGTCCCTACTATGTGCTAGGCACTGTGATAAATGCCTTTACAAATATTATGTCCTTTGAGCTTCACACCCACCCTTCAAGGTTGGCCTAACATTAGCCCTGTTTTATCGTTGAAAAAAACCGAGGTAAACAGAAGTTAAGTGACTCGTCCAGGGTAACAAAGCTAATAAGTGTCTGAGGCCGGATTTGAACTCAAGTCTCCCTGACTCCAGACCCGGTCCAGCACTCTAGCCACTGAGCCATCATCTGCCTCCTAAACATAAAGACTTTCATTCAACAGAAACAGTATGTGTGACTTTTGGGTCTTTTTATTTTGTTTTTAAGGGAGAAACAAACCACAACAAAAGTTCACATAAGTGATTGCTTTGAAAAACAGGAATTTTCAGAATAATCCTTATACCTTCTGAAAGTTTCATTTCCTACACTACAGTGAAGGATGTAAATGGCCCATAAAGATCAAAGAAAGAGTCCATTACGTCATTCAGTGTTATACATCTGGGGCTAAAGGGCATGAACCTCTTCCTGTAAGGTGGGGGTGGAGGTGGAGGGCAGCAGGAAAGGGTAAGTGGGACACTTCAGGAGAAAGAAGCTTCTTGCATCCTAATGGTGGATGTTACGGATGCATAGCGGCCACTAGGTGAGAGATCATGCAGTGACTGTCAGAAGAAAAAGAAATAGTGGGAGTAATCAATGACTTCTTGCTGAGAGGTACCAAGCAGCTATCTGCTTATCCGGCATCATCATCACAGAGTTGTGACAAAATGACGCAGTGGAGAGAGTGCAGGAAGACTCATCTTCACGAGTTTGAATCTGGTCTCAGACACTTACTCGCTATTTGCCTCTAGGCAAGTCGCTTAATCCCCTTTGCCTCAGTTTCCCCATGTGTAAAATGAGAGGGAGGAAGAAATAGGAAATGGCAAAACTCTCCAGTATCTCTGCCAAGAAAACCCCAAATTGGTGTCAAAAGGAGTTGGGCGTGACCATAAACAGCTGAACAGCAAAAAGAAATTACTCAATGATGATTAAAAAACGAACAGAAGACCTTAGCGATGTGTGTTTCATGACTACAAAGGAAGGTACAGGATTCTAAACAGACAGGCAGACTTTTAAAGGGAACAGCTGGGTAAGAATTCTCAGCGAGTGTCTGAAAATGAAATTTTAACTTGGAAACCATGACTTAAAATATAGGTTAAAAAATGTATATGCCCCAAGGAGGTCAAAATCAGAAAGAAGGCCTAACTTTCACCAAAATATTCATAGCCGCACTTTTTACAGTCGTAAAAAAAGTTTAGAAGAATAGACACCCTTTGGGGGGATAGCTAAATCACTTATATACCAAAAGAGACTGTGAATATGAAGAATTCAAAGAAGAATGGAAATTTGTAGGACCTGAAACAGAGTAAAAAAACTAGGAAAATAATATACATATGACTATAACAACAGAAATGGGAAAACAAAGAACAGCAAGTCTGAACTGAATGCTACATAAGTATTATAACCAAGTTTGACTCCAAAGAGAATGAGAAAATGCACCATCCTACTTTCTTTGCAGAGGTGAGTGGCAGAAGGGATAGAGGGAACACTCTGAATACCATCAGATTCTACTGATTTGTTGGTTAATTTTGCTGAACTAATCTTTTTTTCCTTACTCTTTACAACAAAGGACAGCTCCCCGATCTGAGGGAAGTGGGGACATAGAGGGATCTATTCAGAAATTAAAGTTATATACAATGTAATAAAATTATATTCTATAAAGGATCTTTGAAGAAAAAATTTGACATTAATTGAAGACTAAATTATTAAAAACTATTAGGTCAAAAATTATAAAAACAATAGAAAATTTCCACAAAAACTGACAATGAGACAACATACTTATACCAAAACTCATAAAATGCAACTGAAGCTGTCCTTAGGGTAAATTTTATATTTTTAATTGATCTAAATTCATCCATCCTGGAGAATAAATCAATGAATTGAAGAGCAACTAAAAAAGCTAGAAAAAATTAATAACCCTCCCAAACTAAACAACATAGTAGAAATTAGGGGAAAAAAAATCAATTGATAAAATTAGTAGTGTTTGTTTTAATCACTAATAAACCATTAACTAGTTTGACTTTTTAAAGAAGAAAACCAAATTACTAGTCTCAAAAAAAATTTTTTTAAGAATTAACAATTAAAGGGGAAATTTAAAAGATGTCAGAAATCATTTTCCCAATAATAAATGCCCCAGAACCATTTGGATTTGCAAGTAAACTTTATCAAATATTCAAAGAACAATTAATTCCAAGAGTACATAATCTTCTTTTAAAAAAGAGTAAAAGATGAGATCCTAATTCCTTCTATGATACAAATAAGATCTTAATAACCTAAACCACAGGGAGTAAAAACAGAATTTTACAGAAAAATATTAGCAAAGAGATTATAGCAATACATCACAAAGACTATACACTATAATCGAGTTGGATTTATCCCAGAAATTCAGGGTTTGTTCAGTATTAGGAAAACTATCAACATAATGAACCATATCAATAATATAACAAAAGTCATATGAGTATTAATAGATTTTCAAAAAGCTTCTGACAAGATATAATGCCATTATCATTTTTAAAAAAACACTAGAAAACACAGTAATAAATAGATCTTTCTTTAATAAGGTAAACAGTATCTCTCTAATACCAAGAGCAGCATTTATATGTAATGAAGATAAACTAGATGCTTTTCCAATAAGATCAGGGGTAAAGTATGGTTTGCCTTTGAATTCACCTCTCCTATTTGCCGTAGTAGAAATGCTAGCTATTGTAATCAAACAAGGCAAAAATTGAGGCAATCTATTTGCAGAAGCAAAGAGGTGGGTTACATGATGGTCAGCTAAAAAGTCGAAATAATAATGTAAGCAAAATTACAGGATAAAAATGGACCAACATCAACCATTCACACATCTGCTTATTATCAACAAAACTTAGCAGAAATAGCTGAAAAGAGAAATTCTATTAAAAATGTCTACAGATTTGAAACTCAAGGGATTGTGGAACTGAATCTTGTAAACTAAAAGTAAACAAATGAATCAATAAAAAAAATTTTTTAATGTCTACAGAATGTGTAAAATCTTTGGAAGCCTATCAACTAAGATACACATGATTTATTTAAATCAAATTAATCTGTCAATTATTTTTTCTCACTTCTACCTCTCTCTTCCCCTGGGGGAAAAAAGGAAAACAAAACCCTTGTAACAAATGTTCATAATCATATTGGTCATTTCCCAAAATATGTGTCTTTTTCTCATATTTCGTCCATCACCTTTCTATCAGAAGATGGGTAGCATTCTTCATCATCAGTCCTTTGGAAATATAGCTGATCAGAACTCTTTCAAAATTGTTCATTTTTATAGTCTAAGATAGAGGAGATAAGGGCCTGGATTCAAGTGGTGGTCATAGGAGTAGAGAAAAGAGCACAGATGTGAAATGTATTTTGAAGGTAGAACTGACAGGACACAGAAACTACCTGGAATCTTGCTCAGATACCGGTTGAAAGAGATGGACTTTGTTTTCCTTTCCAATTCTTGAATTATAATTCAATAAAAATGGAGCATAGCACTCACCGCATCATCCCTGGTTTTCTACCTAAGGAGATAATGTTCTAATACACAACCCTGGGTCCTAACCTTTCCATCCTACCCCTGGCTTTTCCAGAAGCTCTCTTTTCTCCCACTTTGCACCCTGTAACCCAAGAGACAGTCAGATTAGCTACACAAATATACTACCCTAGAGTGAGATGGAACCTGGAAGTACCAACCATAGGCATTTTATTAGCATAGTAACCAGAGGAGCCCAGCAGTGCTTCAGTGGGGACAGAAGCAGGTGAAGATGCCTCACAAGTAAATGTAACACCAGTGGCCACATTTAGTTTAAATTAGCATTTAACTGTTTCCAGGGGACATAAGTTGACCACAAATAGTTGTTGCTGTAAAAGTAGTATAGGCTATGTGTGTGCTAGGTAGGTACTCTAGGTGATATCTGAGATGTTTCTCAAATAGCACCAACAGCCCACATCTGTTTTTAGCAAGCCTACAAAAAAAGTAGGCTATCATTTTATTAAATGACCAGTAGAGAAGTTTATAATTTGATCTCCAGGTAGCACTATGCTATAACAACCAGCCAAGTGGTTTTGCACATGGTATCCAGTGCATATGTGCTGACTTCCTCAAATGCTGCATTATCCCCAATGCTCACTAAAGGACACCCACCTATAAGCCTATCTATCCTCCTTCTGTGATCTCAAGTTCTCATCCTCAGGGAACAGCAGGCATACTACTCTCAATACAGTGTTGGTCTAGGGATACAGGAAAAAATAAAATAGAATATAATTTGGAATAATGAAAAGTATAGAAATTTCTATAATGCTCCATCCCCATCCCTGGGAAATTTCTTTTTCTGTCAGGCAACTTCATTCATAAGACTCCTACAATTGCCTTTTCTATGCCCACCTGGTTTGTTAAAACATAGTAAAAAATTTTTAAAAACTATAAAAGAACTGTCAAGCCCAATCATCTCCTTTCAGCCAATAGATCTTTGGAAGGAATAAAGAAGGGAATTACATGTCTGAACCACCCCACCTCACCATCACCCCCATCCTGCCCTGGGATTGGCTGGATAAACTATCAGAGAACACAGGGGAGAAGTACCAGGGAGACTGGACTCAAATGCTCTCAAATGATTCCATTCTTGATGTACTTTGGATTCATTTCCCCTGAAGCAATTCTTGGGATCCCTCAGACTTCCACAGAAGTGAAGTCCATTGAAAACCCCACTCTATTGCCTTTGGCAGATCTATATTTGTCAATGAGGAGGGAACTGGACCTAATAAATCTTTCTTGAACAAAAAATAAAAAAGGTATAGTTACAGTTGTGTGATTGACCAAGTATTTCATTTCCATATGTATTATTTGTTATTCACTGCGGAGTTGAACCACTAGGAAGAGATTAAGTAGTAGAGGGAAAGAAAAGGAAAAATAATCATACTGTGTCTATATTTCTCTATTCCCACCCCAATTGAGTTATTACCTTATCACAATTGAAGGAAATTGCACAGATTTACTCTCATGTTCCCCATTGCTAGTCCCTATAATCAGGATGAAAACATCCTGGGTATTCTAGCCCCTTCGCTGTCTTTTTCTCCTTTATCCATTTAAAACACACACACACACACACACACATATACACACGCACACACACACACACACACACACACATATACACACACACACACACAGCTCTTCACAATTCTGCTCCTGGGCTTTATTTCTGAAGGGGAGGAGGGCGAGCACTTTATTCTTTACAAAATTGATTCATTTTCCACTTCTTCCCTTGTTTTAAGGGGGTGGCCACAAATCTTTAGTGATACTAAGTAATATGGGGACAACCCAAATATGATAAATCCTGACCAGTTGTTCTTCATAACCAATGAGGTTCCAAAAGGAAAATGACTAAAATGAGATGGGTGAGTACAGGATAAAAGTGAACAAGCTGAATATAAAGAAGAATTTCTCAAAATTAGAGAGTAGTTCAATACTAGAGTAGTGCACAGACTCACAGAACTATAAAAGAAACTTTATTTACTATCTACTTTAAAGTTCTAAATTTAGAGACAAGGAAAATGAGCCCCAGAGAAGTAAATTGATTTGCCCCCGACCACAAAAGTAATTAATGGCAGAGCCAGGACTAAAATCTACATCTGCTGATTCCAGTATATGACTCTTTCTACCACCTCACTCTAATACCAGGGCAACTCCATTCCTAGGAACAAAAAATAAGCAAAAATAAGAACATTCACAGTGGCATCTTCTTCAAATATAAAAGGCAGTGACAAAGATAGAGCAATTGCTATTTGAAATGACTGAGAGAGAAGCCTGCCCAGAGTGTAGGGGTCAGACTAAATGACCTTCTGGTGGCCTTCCTATCTCCCAGAACCCATGATTTATCAGAGTTCCTTATAGATTCTCCCAGGGGGATTTTCATGAATAGGAGTCATAAAAGACCTTATCATGTCTAAGCGCTGTCCTGTAAAAGAAGTACTAGACTTGTTCTGTATTGCTCCAATAGGCAAACCTAGAACCCATGGAAGTACATTACAAGGATGCAGATTTAGGCTCACTATGCAAGAGAACAAGTTAAGGGATAAAAACAGATGGATGGTCCAAATATTGCACTGGTACCCAAGGAAGCTAAAATATTTAGAGTATGGCCTATAGCATATTGAACAGATCCTTTAATGAAGGATTTATTGATGAACATGGACAAAAATCAACAGAAGGAAGACACTGAAAGGATTACCTGCATTTACCAGAACATGGACCCATTGAAGAATTAAGTATGAAAATAGTCTAAAAATGGTGAGAACTGTCCAAGAGTGGAATTAACTGTTTAGATAAGTAGTGAGCTCCTTATTTCTAAAGGCATTCAAAGCAGAGACTATGTGATCATTTTTATAAGATGAGAGAGTTAATCAAGTGGCATTACAATGCTAGGACTATATAACTCTAAATGTGACCTTTATATTGTGCTTTTCATAGCTATACCAGGAGTGATAGCCACACTAAAGAAGAGCAGGCAAGATTCCAGTCTTAGCAGAGAGAATACCCAAGAAATTTAAGGCTCGTCCTCCAGAAGATCCAGTTTGCGTTCCAATCTCAAATCTAATAGGAAAAGGAGCTCTCACTTGGTATTTTATTATACCTCACCTTTTCGACTCTCTCTCTAGCAGCGCCTTTAATCAGGGAGCCAACTAAGCAACCTTAAGGTTTTTTCTATTCCATTCTCTCCTTATTCTGCCGCTCAATTTCACTCCTTTCCAAATCCACCTTCTTCCTACTCCCTTTCCAATTGATTTACTTAAGCTAATAACCCTTTTTGCTCTTGATGCAGTGATCCAAATTCACTTCTTTTTACCCGGCCCTTGGCCCCAGCACCAGCTAGGAAATGAATGCCATTTCACTCTCTTCCAAATCGCACCTCCCAGGATAACAGTACATGACAAACTGGTTAACATGCTCACTGTAAACCTGCTCTTCTTCATGTAGAATTTTATTGCTGAGACCAATCATGAGCTTTCCTGAAAGGGATATTCCCAAAAGATGGGGGCCCCCAAATAGAACAGTCTATTGATGCTGGGAGTTGCTGTAGCTATTGAGGACTATAACAGAGGGGAGTATACCACTTGTCAGGTTCAGCTTCTTCATTTGTTTAAACCTTCTCAGGGTTGTGCTCAGAGGTAAACCCTAGGGTTAACATACAATGATGGAGTAGTCGAGGTTCTCGGAAAGTAGTTCAAGGACATGCTGGCAAAGCTGGGAAGGGGAATTTCAGAAATCTGACAGTTTATCATCAACAGAAGTAATTAAGTCACCATTTTCTTTGGAAACTAAAGGTTACCTTCCCCTTCCTCCTTATTCTCTCTCTTTTCTTTCTATGCCTCCCTTCCCCAGTTAGGACTGGAAAGCCTCAAGTCTACCCAGCACTGTTCATGTTGCTTCTCACCTTAAAAAGATGTTCCATGTGGCTCTTATTCTCAGGATTAGGCTTCTGTAAAGAGAGTTGACCTTAATTGGAGAATAGAAATGAAGGAAAACTGCTCCTTAAAAATGAAGAGTATCCTTAAGAAATTCTTTAAACTTTAAAAAAATAACCAGGGAAATAATTTTTTAGACTTGCTAGAGTCCTGTTTCTAAGGACAAGCTTACATGCCAAATCTGAAATATATGAAGTGCTTAAGTAGAGCTGAAATGAGTCCATGCTTCCCTAATTCAACTACTTAAACACTGGAAACAAGAAATTTCCCTGGAATGTCCTGACATTAGATCAGAAATTGCAATCCCAACCCAAAATGAAAAAGCAAGAAAAGTAAGTAAAAATTGAATTTATTATGGAACAAAAGTATAAAAGTACATTATAGCAAAATGCAATGAAGCCAAAATCCGGTCACAGAAAAACCCAACTGACTATTTGTGGCTTTTCCTACCTTGCAGATACCTCTACTGGGAAAAAAAAAAAAACTAAACAAGACTATTCTGTCTTAACCTACTCTGTTCCATAGATGGTACAATCAGAGTCAGGAAATCCAGGTGCAAATCCTGATTCTTCCCTTTACAATCTTTATGACCTTGAGCAAGGTATCTCCCTTCTCTGGACTTTAGTTTTCTCATCTGTGAAATGGGGGAGTTAGCCTAAAGAATTTCTTTGATCACTTCCAGCTCTAAATCCTATGATCACTCCCAGAAAAACACAAAAAACATATTCTTTTTCTCATTTCAACAATTGTTAGGCTATTTAGAACTCAGCTTGAATCATGTTTACTAAATCTATTAAAATAACAGAGAAAGTAACCAGGAGCACAATCTATTCATGGCACCCATATTCCAAATCATAGTGCTACCTCAATTAGGGCCTCAGATCTCCTACCTGGGGCCAGAGAGATTAGACCCATCCACAAAAACCTAACACCAACATAGAAACAGAACTTCAGGTAGAATGCCTTTCAAAAGGATGAAGCCCTTAGACTCTATGCATGACACAGAGAATATCCTACCTGTGGGATATCTTTCAGGTGTGCCTCATTCCCTGTCATGCATGCAACTATAGAGCTGGCATAATATGTGGCTTTAGTCTAGTGCTTGGTACACAGACGCTTCATCTCCTCTCCTAACTCTCCAACATTTGGAGGGATAACATCCACACTAATACCAACCACATCACCATGTGGACAATGGAGGCCCTCTCCAAATAGTACTTATCCAGCATTATGGTTCAAATTCATGTCTCCATCTTTTAATCCCAATGATTCAAAGTCCCCATCTCCTGAGGCAAAAACAAAAACAAAAAAACCCTGCCCTACATAATTCTCATTCTTGTCCAATTCTACCATACACCTGTTCAGTCTCTTTTCTCTTCTGCCTTCCATTTCCACTGTGTCCTTTGGGAACTCCCATTCTACTGTTAACAAATTCCCTTTCATCTTAAGAGTCCTTTTTTTTAACCCTTTACCTCTTCCTGTACTTATAGAAACCAGGCTCTTTCTGTAAGATGCAGCATCCATAATTTTCTCTAGTGCCAGTTGTTTCTTTTCTCAAATCCCCCAGCACACTGGAACTGGAACAGGAATTAGCAATACTTCTTGACCCCCATAAACTCTTCCATATCCTCCTTCTGCCATCATCATTCAGCAACCTTTCTTCCTTTGAGGAATTCTGTTGGCTCACAATCTTCCCTTCCACCCCAGCACCCATACTTGGAAATGTTAAGCAATATACATGTTGACGCACCCTCAACACTATGGTCTCCTAATTCAAAACCTCCCAGGATCTATATCTTTACCCCACTTGAGCAACCCATAGGATGATCGTAAGTTACATCTCACCATAGCCCATATCTGTGCCAATTCCTGATTCAGAATGAAGAAATCCTCCATCTTGTATTATAATCTCCTGTCCTCACATTGCTCCCTCTGACTCACTCAAACTACTTCACCATAACCTCCAACCCCTATATCCTTTCTGCTTCCTCCAATTCATATTTCCTTCCGTCATATATTTGACCAATTCTGCTTGCCAACTGAAAAAATCTGTAGTTTAAAAATTGGTACAATGCTAATGGAAAAAAACCGCAGATGAATGTTGCGAAATTATTGAGAACAACCTTGGCTCCAAAAGAGATATAAAAAGATATGCCCCACCCCCACTTCTTTGCAAAGGTCAGGGTCTATAGGTATGGAACATTGCATATAATATCTGGTTGCTTTTATGTCTTGTTTGGCTTTGCTGATTTTTTTTCTCATCTTCCTTCCCCCTCCCCTTTTCTTTCTGTCTGGAGGAAGGAAAGGAATAAGCATTTATATACCACCTACAACATGCCAGGCATTGTGCTAAACACTTTACAAATATTGTCTCATTTGATCCTCACAATGACCATGCAAGGAAGGTGCTGTTATCTCCATTTTACAGCTGACTAAACTCAGACAAATCGATGTTAAATAATCTGTCCAAGGTCACACAGTTAGTATCTGAGACCAAATTTGAACCTACATCTTCCTGGTTCCAGGTCCAGCATTCTATCCACTGTGCCACCTAAGCATCTCAATAACATGTAACTTTGAAAGGGAGGAGGAAGGGATTCAGGGGGAAATCTAAGCAACATAAATTCAAAGGAAGTCAATAAAATCTATTTTTTAAAATTTCAATTATATAACAAAAAATATCATGCTGTATATAGTGGGGTGAGGGTTAAGGGAACTGTTTATAACATTCACATTTAATACATTCCACAATAAAAAGTAAAATTTAAATAAAATGATCTGGGTATTGTAGTGATCTGAAAGCTCAACATGAGTCAAAAGTATGACATGGTAGCCAAGATCTTGGGTTTCATTTAAAAAAAAAAAACAAAAAACATAGCTTCCAGGAATAAAGAAGTCATAGTCCTGACAGAATCTGCTGGGGTCCTACTGTCTATGTCACCCTTGACTTTGCTTTGTCTCTTACCTCCTATATCCAATCGGTAGCCAAGAGCTGTGGATTTCACCTTTGCAACATCTCTCAAACAGGCTTCCTTCTCTCCTCACTGAATCCACTCTAGCACAAGTCCTCATCTCCTCATGCCTGGACTCCTGTGGCAGCCTACTGGTTGGTTTCCCTGATACAAGTATCTCCCTACTCCCCACTCCACCCCACCTCTGCTCAACCGTCAAATTAATCTTCCTAAAGGATAGATTGGATCATGCCATCCGTCTACTCAATAAATTCCAGTAACTCCTTATCCCCTCCAGGATCAAACACAAACTCCCCTGTTTGGTGGTCAAGCCCTTCAATAGCCTAGACCAGGGGCGGGGAACCTGCAGCCTGGAGGTCACATGTGGCTTCCTAGGTGTGGCCTTTTGACTGAGTCCAAGTTTTACAGAACAAATCCTTTTATTAAGGGGATTTGTTCTGTGAAGTTTAGATTCAGTCAAAAGGCTGTACTTGAGGACCTAGAGGGCCACATGTGTCCTCGAGGACACACACCCCTGGCTATACCATCCACTTCCCTACTTTTCTATTCCTTGTTCATATGTCTTTAATTCAGTGTTCCTGGTTTCCTTGCACTCCATCCCTTCCTTGGGCACTTTTGCCAGCTGGCTGCCACGCCTGAAATGCTCTCTCTCCTCATCTCCATCTCCCGGCTTCCCCGAAACCCAAGTTAAAATCCCATTATCCATAGTAAGCCTTTCCCAGTCCTCTTAATTCCCATGCCTTCACTCTGTTGCTTATTTCCTTTTTATCCTATATGTAGCTTGGTGGTGCACAATTGTTTCTCCTTTGTGTGCTCCTTTGGGCAGGCACGGTCTTTGGTCTTTGTTTATCTCCAGAACTTAGCGCCGCGCCTGGTACACGGTAGGTATTTAATGAACTAACACCCAGCTTTGACCATGCTCTTATTGTTGTTCAGTCATTTCAGTCGTGTCTGACCCTTCATGACCCCATTTGGGGGTTTCTTGGCAGAGATACTGCAGTGGTTTGCCATTCCTTCTCCAGATCATTTCACAGATGAGGAACTGGGGCAAACAGGGTTAAATGACTTGTTCAGGGTCACACAGCCAGTAAGTGTCTGAGGTCAGATTATATAAAATTTTACAAATTTATTATTTATTTGTTTATTTTATAAAATAATATAATTTTATAAAATTATGTAAAACTCAGGAACATAAGTTTTCCTGCCTCCAGGCATGGGCACTCTATCCTGGGAGTCATCTGGCTGCCCTTGACCATGTTACCTCCCTGTTCAACAAACTCTAGTGACTCCCTATTACCTCCAGGATCAAATATAAAATCTCATTTGGCTTTTTGTATGCCCTTCAGACATAACCTGGCCCCTTCCTACCTTTTTCCAATCTTCTCCCACCCTCCCCCTCCTCCCTCACCCTATAATCTATGATTCAATGACACTGGCCTCCTTGCGGTTCCTCCCACAAAATACTCATCTCCCAACTCTGGGCATTTTCTCTGGCTGTTCCCCTTCTCATCTCCACCTCCTGACTTCCCTCCGCTTCCTTCAAGTCACAGCTAAAATCTTACCTTCTGCAAAAAGTCTTCCTACTCCCCCTTAACCTCAGGGTTTGCCTCTGAGATTCTCGCCAATTTTTCCTCCCTGTAGCTTGTTTGTACATAGTCACCCATCCCCCAGACTGTGAGTGTCTTGAGGGTAGGTTGTGTTCTCACAATTCTTTGTGTCCCCAGCACTGACCATAGTACCAGGAAAACAGTAGGTGCTTCATAAATGCCTGTCGGCGACTCCTCCTTCCAGGCTCAATTCATGCCCCACCTCTTTCGTGCTTTTCCTTTCGTGCCCATTTATTAATGCCTTCTCTCTCAACTGATCTTGTATTGTACATATTTGTGTCTACATTTATCCAGCCTCCACCATGCAGTCTCAAGTAGAACGTAAGCTCCTTTGGGCTAGAGACAATCTTGTTTTTGTCTTTATTTCCTCACTGCCTACACAGAGCAACTGATTAGTAAATCTTTGTGGAATTCAATTCATTTGTAAGATGAACATCCACTAGTGACTTACACTTGCCCTTGAAAATGAGATACAATCCTCACAAGAATGTCACGACAGAGTGATGCTAATCATTTATTTTCTAAGGTGAACATATTCTATTTTTTTTAAAGGCATAGGGGTGTAGTAGAAAACATTGTTCTGGAAGACGAATGACCTGTGTTCCTATTCTATCTAATCAAATTACTTTCAGGAAGTTACAATTTCTCTGCGTTTCAATTTCCTCATTTGTAAAGTAGGAACAGCAATATTTATATTACCTATCTCACAATGTTATTAGAAGCACCAAATGAAATAATGTTTATAAAGCACTTTTTAGATATAGACTATCTTGCTATTATTTTAGAAAACAAACTCATAAATGTTATAAACTATTACAGTAAGAGCCAGGAGCAGAAAAGCTGAGAGCAGCTGAGGCTGCATTTAATTAAAAATTTTTATAAAGCATTTACAATTTGAAGTACTAACATCACGGCCTCCACATGGCAGCTTTTTGATTGAATTATTGTGCAGACAATATCTTATTGTTCAATCAATATCTTGTTTCAAGGTCTTATACATGCCCTTTTAGAATTGTAGAATTCTGGAATGTTGGAGCTGTCAGGAATTGAAAAAAAGCATCTCATCCAGCCCCTTTATTTGACAAATGAGCAAACAGAGGCTAAGAAGGAAATGAACTGACTTGTCCAAGGTCACACAGTTAAAGTGTAGCTGAGTCAGGCCTTGGCAAATGACTGGATATGGGAGATGTGAAAGAAAGGGAACAGGCAAAGATGATTGTAACATTTCAAGCCTGAGTGACCAGAAGGACGTTGGTGCCACTAAGAGAGAAGACAGAGGAAGAGACAAGACTTGTGGATGAGTCCTGTAGCTTCCCTGAACCCCAGGTCTGCTGACTCTCAAATCCAAAAGAGTTCTTGCTACTATCTTATGCCTCAGGGACAGGAGGCGATACTCAACATTAAATTGATGTGGGGTTGGTTTAAGTAAGTAATCTGAAACTGTCACCCACAAAAAAGGGAAACTGATACCCAACAAAGCAAATTGTCTCCATGAGTCCTTCTTTGTAACCAGTCCCAGAAAGAGTAGGAGGCTATTTTGATGAGATGGCTTGAAATAGTTATTCTTCTCCCATAACCACCCACCCAAAATTTCACAAATTATTTTCTACTAATAACAAGGTCCTAGCTTGCATTAAAGAGTCATCCCTTAAACATGCCACATACAGAAAACGCTCTGTGGCAGGGCCTTTTCCTTCTGCCCAGTCACCATCAATTTCTTCTTTCAAGGGTCAGAGAAAAAAATAGGTTGGTGAGAAGCAGTAGTGGATACCTGTATGTGTCTGTGTTTGTATGACAATGTATGTGACAGGAGTGTGTATGGAAGCAGCTCCAAGTGCAAAGAAAAGACAAACTTCAGTCTCCATGGTTACCCTGAACCTGAGCAAAAACATCATACACAGATTAGCATAGCCTGAAGCAACTCTACACTGTCCTTACAATCATAGCCAGAGAAAGTAGTGCTAATAAACCGGGATTTACCAAACATTTCTACAGTAGGGAAAGTGATTTCCTGCCCTGCTATATGGTGTTGTACAGGACATTACCAATTACTCACAGCTATTGTCATCATTCATGATAATAAGCATAATGCTTTATGTTTGGTGCATATTGTCTAATTATTTACAGGGTTCACCTTCACAGCACCCAGTGAGATAATGATATTACTGTACCTTGCAGGGTATATTGCCTGTCTCCACAAGCTCAGATTAATTTGCAAAGATTATCTCATTAATCCTTGAAACAGCCCTATGAGATCCAGGGAGAACAGTTATGTCTATCTTCATCTTATTGTTGGAGACACTGAGGCACATATAAGTGAAGGGAACTTTTCCAGCTAAAATTAAGAAGCAGTAGATAGGGAAGGACTAGAATAAAAGTCCCTTTTTCTTCAACATCTTAGTCCAATACAATAATATTCCTATGACTATTGTTGATAGGAAAGAAGTCTGGTATTTTTTGCACAGAGAACTTCTAAAGCGTTTTTTAGCCTTCCACCTCCATCGCTTCTAACATCTAATCAGTCATCAAGTTCCATCAATCCTACCTCTACTGTATTTTTCCCATCCTATCTACTCATACCACAACTAACCTAGTATAGGCGGGTCCTCATCACCTCTCACCTAAACTATTACAATAGCTCCCTAATCAGTCTCCCTATCTCTAGCCTTTCTCCAGTTCAATTTGCCCAGCTATCAAAATAACAGATGGTTCAGATCATGTCACTCCCCTGCTGAAAAGTCTTCAATGACTCCCTACTACCTATAATGTAAAATACAATCTCGGTCCAGCATTTGAAATACTCCAAAATATGTCTCCAATTTACCTTTCCAATCTGCCTTATTTCATTCTTATTCACACAGTTTATATTCTAGTCAGATGGTACTACAGCTGCCCCACAATCTTGTCCTGCTCTCTTCTGTTTCAATGTAGTCACATCTTCCATGCCTAGGAAACATTTTTTTCACCTGTTGAAATTCTTCTCTTTCTTTAAAACTCAGCTAAGGCACCACATTCTATATGGAGTTTTCTCTAATCACTGTCTTGCATAGGAAAAAGTCATAGAATGACAGGCATTAGACCTGGACAGGACCTAAAGCAACTCATTTATTTCACAGATAAAAGACTAGGGGGCTGATAATGTTAAATGACTTGCCCAAGGTCTCAGGGGTAAGAAATTCCTGAGCTGGGATTTGAACCTAGACCATCTAACTTCATCTCATATATATGCCTGTTCCTCTCTCACAAGGCTGTGGAGTGATTTTTCCCTTCCTAAAATTTTCTTAGAGCTCCTTAACTGGATCTCCCTTGTGCATCTCCCATATTCTACTTGTGGCATACTTATTTCTGTTTCTATCATATCCACTGATCAGACTGTAAACTTCTTCTCCTTCAATAGCGTCTCCCTACCTCACTAGACCTGGACATGCAGCAACCACTCACTGGCAAGATTCCTATGCTGATCAGTTCAGAAATTTTAACTTGTTTTGTTTTTCCATACATTCTTAGGCAGTCTGGTGGGTCTCTGCCCCAAGGGGCTCACCATATCAGTCCCAGACTTAATACAGACATGCACTACTGCAGATCAAAAGTTCTGCACTGAAGTGTTCCCTCAGCTTTAGCTGCTCCCAGGAGCAGAGACCACAGGTGTGTACTAGTACTCCCATCAGACTTTAAGCTTCTTAAAAACAGAGATTGTCAATTTTTAGCTTTGCATCACTAGTGCCTTGGATAGCACCTTGCCAATAGTGGGAATTTCATAAAAGTTAGTTATATTGAATTGAATGACATAGTCTTAACAAGAGAAGAGTCCTTTACTTCATCTCTGCTGAAAGTCAGCAGGGTACAATGGAAAGAGTGCTTGCCTTGTAGTCAGAAGAACTAACTTCAGTTCCTAGTTCTACCATTTATTATTTTTGTGATGATGAGTATTTCAATTCAGTAAACATTAAGTACCTATTCTGTGTAAGGCACTCTGCTACTGAGGATTTAATGATGACAACAGACAGAGTCTGTCTTCAGGGAGTTTACAATCTAACAGAAAGAATAAAACATGAACACAAGTAACTGTGCTATGATTCAGAATGTGATAAGGGCAAAGAAGATATCATGAGAAAGGGTTATGAACATTTTGAGGAAGGAGAGCTCACTTTCTACTAGGGGTGGAGGTGGGGTTGGACAGGAATCAGGGAAGGTGTCCTGGAAGTGGTGGCACTTGACTTGGGACTTTAAGGAATGGAGGTATTTCAAGAAAGAAAAAGTAAGGAATTAAGGGGAATATATTCTAGGCATAAGGGATGGTGTATGCAAAGGTGTGAATAAAGAACAAGGGAGAAGAGGAATGAGAAACAAGAAGTAGTCCAATTTGACTGAGACATAGAATACATGACAGGTAGTGAGCATTTTAAGAAAAGACTGGAAAGGTAGGATAAAGCCCCCTAGTACAGGGCCTCAAACACTAGGAAAAGGACTTTATACTTTATATAGTAAGGAATGGGGAACTACTGCATGTTTTAAGGTAGAGAAGTAACATGATCAGTATAATGCATTAGGAAGATTGCCCTGGGAGTAGCGTATCATATTGCTAGATAATCAACTGAGAAGCATGAACTGAAGAGATAGGTAGTGTGTACCAGGTACTAAACAAAGTTCTGGGGTCACAAACCAAAAAAATTAAATAGTCCCTTGTCCTCAAGGAGCTTACACTCTATTGGGAAAAACAATGCACATACATATACGTAAATACAAAGCAATTTCAGAGGAAATCATGAAAGGCCTCATGCAGGCACTAGCATTTGAGTTGAGCTTTGAAAGTAGCTTCAAAGAGCTGAGGATGGAATACAGTCTAGGAATGGGTGACAGCCCCCACAAAGGCATGAAGGTGAAAGATGGAAAGCTGCCTGTGTAAAGCAGCAAATAGACCAGTGTGTCTGGTACACAGATGGCATGCAGGGGAACAGTGTATAACAGGCCTGGGAAGGTATACTAGACTAGGAAGAGCTTTAATGCCAAAGGACTTTTTTTGTCCTAGGGGCAATAGGGAACCGCTGGAACAGGAGAGTGATATGGCAAAACTTTATTTTTAAGAATATCATTTTGGTGGCCACATGGAGAATGGACTGGAGAGGGGAAAAACTGGAGGCAAAGAGAACAATTAAGAAGTAACAGTTCAGGAGGGAGGGAAGGAGAAGGCAGGAAGGGAGAGACAGAAAAAGGAAGGAAGGAAGGAAAGAAGGGAGGGAGAGAGGGAGGAAGGGAAGGAGGGAGAAAGAGAAGGGAGGGAGGAAGGAAAGAAGGAGGGAAGGAAGGAAGGAAGGAAGGAAGGAAGGAAGGAAGGAAGGAAGGAAGGAAGGAAGGAAGGAAGGAAGGAAGGAAGGAAGGAAGGAAAGAAGGGAGGAAGGAAGGGAGGAGGGAGGGAGGGAGCATTTATTAAGTTCCTGCTATGTCCCAGGCACTGTGATATGTGCTTTACAAATACTATCTCATTTGATCTTCACAACAACCCTGGAAGGCAGGTGTTATTACTTTCTCAGGGTTGGGAAAAGAGACTACATCAGGACTATTACCTCCCTGAAATCTTGTTGAATGCAGGAGAGAACTGAAACTTAGAGTTAAGTGACTTTCCCAGAGTCACTCAGTAAATATCTGATATTGGATTTGAATTCAGTTCTTCCTGACTGGAGAACCAGGACTCTATCTACTACACTACTTAGCTGCTAGATAATGAGATCTGTCTTGGACTTGTGGAATTTGAGGTGCTTATGGGACATTCCCCAACAGTGTGTAAACAGCTAGTTCTGATGACTGGAACTCAGAAAAGAACTGGATATATAGAGGGACTGGATACATAGCTCTGAGGGTTCTCAAAAGATGATCACTGAGCCTGTGGAAATTGATAAGATAACCATAAGAGTATAAAAAGAGAAGAGTATAAAAAAGAGTACAAATTAAAGCACAATATCAATGTTATTTCTTATTACTGCATGTCTCCATTACCTCTTGCTTGAAGGTTGCTTAATTAATCTCACAAACTCCTTGGAAGCAAGGATTGTTCCATTCATTGTATTGGTATTCTCAGCACTTAGCACGGTGTCTGACACTTAGTAGGTATTTAATAAATCATTCTTAATTGATAGATTGATTTGATCTTTACAACTCCATAAAATAGGTACTACTGGCATTATTATTTCCATTTAACATGTAAGGAAATAAAGATGCAATAAGAAGTAATTTGCCCAAGATTACAAAGGTAATAAAGCAAATAAGTAGGATTCAAACTGAAGTCCCTCAAGAATACATATACACCCAAAAGGGTATAGAAATTTACCTTACCCAGCAGGGAAAGAGGTTGGGAGAAAGGGGGCAACAAATAAGACGGAGGTTAGATTAGGTCAAAAGCAAAAGATTCTTAAAGAGGGGATAGTGTAAAAAAAGAAAAGGATACATATAAGAGCATAAGATAGAGGGGAAATACCTAGGAATCATAACTGTGAATGTGAACGGGATGAACTCACTCATAAAACAGAAGAGAATAGCAAAATGAGCTAGAAAAGAGAATCTAACAATATGTTGCTTACAAGGAACACCCTTAAAACAGTAAGATACACATAAAGTTAAAACAAGGGCTAGAGGAGAACCCATTATGCTTCAGCTGAAGCAAACTGAGGTCCCTCTTGACTCCACTTCTAGCATGATTTCACCATACCACACCACATGCAGATGGCTACAATGGAAGTAGAAAAGAAGAAACAAATTATAAAAATATTATGAAGGTAGACTCTACTTTGGGGACAAGGGATTAGGGAGAGTCACAGAAGAATGAGAGGTTTCAAACCTGAGTGACTAAAAAGACAGAGAAGATTGAGGAGGGGTTCATCTGTGGCACAAGCGTTAGCCTCTCTGAGACACAATCACTTCATCTGTAAAATGGGGATAAGATTTCTTCTCACAAAAACCACATCACAGGATGGTTTTGAGGGAAGTGATAGGTAAACTGAAATGTACACAAATGGCCACTATTATGAAATGTGTACTCTCTAAAAGTCACATATTCTGTTCAGCATCCAGGTCTGGCCCATGGCAAAACTGTGAAGTAAAAGTTTGTCTCCAGTGCACCTTGCCTCTCTCTATTTTTCCAGTTTCATATCTTCAGGTATTTCAGTGCCTTCAAATTAATTCCCCTTCCTTCTCCTTATCAGCCTTGTTCTCAGGAAAGGATCATAATATATCAGCTATGCATAAGTTTGTCAATGTGTTACCTCTCACAAGATTTTACGTATTTCAAGCCTTTTCTCTCCAAGTGAAATGAAATGGAAGGCTCTGTTTCATCCCTGTTGAAGTCATTTCAGGCATCATCAAGCAAGTGAAGGGACTTATGAGCCCCTTGCCAGGACATCCTCTTCAGTTAGCTTGGAGAAATCATATTCTTCAAGCAGATTTCAGCCTGGATAGATCAGGTGGCTTGCTAATACTCTAAACTGAATAACTGGGTGAATTCGCATTATCATTACCAGAAGTGCAGAGATCCTCAGGCAACCTTTAGATGCACTTAGATGCATTTTGACCTTCATATTTCATGGAAGAGTCCTACCATCTTCCAGAAAGATGGAAGAACAAAAATTCCATTAAAGGAAGAACAAATTCTTTCTTAAGGATATTTGTAACAGATTTGTCAGTCCAGAAGTGCTACTCCTTAATATTTTTAGGTCCTGCAAAATGAGGTGTGAATTCTTTAGGGTAATCAATAATATTTACATAGCTCATTTTAAGCTTTACAAAACATTTCCTCATAATGACCTATGCAGGATGTAATGCAGTGCCATCAAACTTTTAAAAATAAATGTGTACAATATGTGGCAATTGGTAAAGAGCAAAGACATCTAGGCAAGATTCCTTGAGTTCCTCCACATTTACCTTTTTTAAACAGAAAAATAAGGTTTTGAAGATGTGAGCATCCATTATAGGATGCATAGATGCAGATGACATTCAAATGGTACCCAACAAGAAGGTTGGTAGCCACAAGCTAACAGACCACCAATTGCTGGCATTAAAATTCTACTTTATCATAACAAATATCTGGTTGGAAAAATTAAAATCAGTCTCCTTGTTGTTTACCTGAAAAATCATATCAGTTTAGACAACCAATGGCCCATGTAGACACAGACTGTTAAGCCCTGGCACCAGCAGTAATTATCGACATATTAGCTTGTGCCCATTCTTACTTCCTAGTTGTTTGCTCTCCACAGTCAACCCCAGCAGTAGCCCTAGCAAAACTTCCACCCTTGGACTGGTTGGTTTTGTGTTGACTACTTCAGGCACTCCTGGAGTCACAATCAAAGGTGCCATGACCACCTGAGCTACACTGGCAGGGGCAGCAATGAGCCTGAGGCAAATTTTGCTGGAGACATCACTACTGGTTGGTGTCACAGCTGAGGTGAGAAGCCTGGAGAAATTCCTTCCATCTCAAAAATCAGAGAGACTCACCTCAGAATAGGAGCTTTCAGGATTCAGATGTAGGTCTCATTGGACAGCCACTGATACCATCTCCAGTTGCCAGGGCTCAATACTCCATTTGGTGTCATCCTAAATACTCAAGATGATGTTACTCAATGACCAAATGCTGAACTCTTCAAGCCATTCCTACACAGAATTTTGAGACTGAAGTGATTTCTTCAACATATTAAGTCCCACAAGCTAACATTTCCAATGACTGACTTTTCTTTGAGAGGCAGCTTTCATGCAAAAACTAGCATTTCAAGGTCTTCCTAAAGGTTAATGGATACCACACAAGGTTCTAATTTGAGCCCAAAGTTATACCATACCATGAATGTCCTACCATTTTTTTAAACTTGCTCTGGGTAGCCACCAGCTTATTTTGCTTAATGCTCCTTCAGTCAGGAGATGGCCCTTGATACTCCTCAAAAAAAAAAAAAAATCCAAGTCAAGATGCACACCAGTCTATTTTCGGCTTAGTGATAGCTGCTAAGACTTAAAATGTCAAATATGTAATTCAAATCTAAGCTAGTAACTGAGTTTAGAGATTGCCTGGCAGGTCAAACAATGCAATTTGCACCAATGGGATTGGATAGGGAGTGTGATTTGGAGCCCCTCACAGCTTCTCCCCTAATACCAAAAGAAGCATGGACTCCATAAGGATGTGTGAACATACCCTTAGACACAGTTTTAGGCAATAGTATCGTTTGATGTTCAGCACTTATCTCAGCTATTTGAGAATCTCCTGTATTGTCTAACTGACCTCCTGAGGCTATAGAGGTTTGATTTTGGGCTTGGCAAATCTTTCCCTTGGTCGGATTGTCCTTTTCCAGTCTTCACTTTGTTGAGCCAACACACTATGCACCATATCCCCGTAGTAACTCTGATTCTGCCTGCTGTTAGCTACCATTCTGCCAAGGAAACAGCTGAGGGAGGACAGAGGGTGCATCTCATTGTCACCATCCCTAAGAGGGTAGTCTTGGGGGTCACACTGCCAAAAAGCTGAAATCTGTACTGACAAAAAGCACCACCTCCACAGCAGACAAAGTTGGGGTTGGTGGAGACAGAATGCTTTCAGCACCTGTGAAAATGCACCATCCCTGCCACCAGCGATCTGGCATTTCAGCTTCAAACTAGGAACTCGTTTCCTAGGACAAGCCACTTGGAGCTCACTAATCTTGTCTTTCTGCAATGATTTTTCACCTGAACTGAAGGATTAGAAAAGTGTCATATGCTTCCCTTTGGGCCCCCAGTATCTGCTGAGAACAGAAAACACCTATCATTTGATGAAGTAATTTTCCTAAGCAACATAGCTACCTTGATGTACTCAGGGAACATGACATGAGCATGGAGTTGGATTCAACAAGCCAGATGAGGAGCAAATGCTTTTTCTCTTGGGGAACAAAGCCCCAAAAACTCTATTCATTTCCTGAAATTCAAGTACTACACCTTATATTCTACCGCAACTGCCACCCCCCCCCACACACACACACACGCTCCCCTCACTTTCAAGAGATTAATTTGCAAACACAGGGTCTAAATTTATGCTCCATTAGTCCAGGGTACAATGAATTCCAGCTCTCAATTAATTGTGCCAATGAGCAAAAGGGAAAGTCCAAAAAATAAATGAATTCTTTTCATTTGTTTATTTTTCAAATGTCGTATCTATGGGCTACGTTCTCTGCAATTCTGCTTCAGGTCCACACTAACATACTTTAAAGGACAATATTTTACATTTTAAATCACTTTAGTTTCATTTCGAACATTTAACCCCCTAAAAATTTAGCATCAATAGGAATCTGGTTAAGTCTGACTAAAAAGATAACGTTTTGCTGCATATTCTAAAGGTCAATTAATCCAGACTTTGTCAAACCACTAGGGGAAGGATTCTAGACAGGGATCATGATGGAAAAGATTTAACCTCTGATTCCATAAATATGGAAATGAGAAAATCTTAACACTAGTATCAGAGTTCCCACCATCAAGAAAGGTATAAATAAACACCGTAATTTCCCCCCATCATCCAGTCAGCATCATCACCCAGAAAGCAAGGAAACCATAGGGCAAATCATGTATCTCACAAGTTGATATCCAATGATAGTCACCCCCAGTCCTGGCTGACTTTTCTTTCCTGGAGAAGGGAAGAGAATAATACAAAAAGTGGCCAGGAGATGCGCGTTGAATCACAGAAGCCAGGATCTCAAGTTGATCAGAACTTCACAGGTCACCTAGTCTTTAGTAGAGCAGTCATCTGGACTCACTTGAAGACCTCCAGCGAAATAGGAAGAAAATAAATGTGCTGTGAAGATCAGTTAAGAAGTCAGATAAAATATCAACTCAATGGTTTCAGCAATTGTTTTTGTGAGTGACACTCAACCAAAGTAAAAAAAACATAGAAGAATTTTAAAAAAAATAAAACAAGAAGGTTGGACTAGATCATCTCCAAGGTTATTTAATCCCTAAACCCTGTGACCTACGGGGAATATATTTCTGGGCAGCAAAACTTTGCTAATGCCCCTAAAATCATCCCTTGAAAACAACTTTCCTGAAAGGCTTTTTCTTTCCTTCCTGAAATCTCTTACTTTATTCTTTGAAATTTCTTGAAATTCTTGAGCTGAATGAGGAAATCCCCTAGCCTTGAGAAATAAGTTCTCTGATTGTTGATCTTCAAAATTAGTTTATACCTTCGTACTTCTTAGTGCTTCATAATCCATGTGCACTTTTGAACATGTGGATGGTAGGAAAGAAAAGGTATACTCTATAGACCCAATCATAAACTACAAAGTCTCCCCAAACTGCATCATTACTCATTATTCCAGGATCTTTTGAAATACACGAACTGAAAAAGTCAAAGAACTTTAGTTAATGAATTAACCACCAGCAATGCCAAGTAATGAACATTCCTTATTTGTAGCACTTTGGGGGAAAAATGGGTTTAACCCCATTGGCTAGACAAGGCTGGAAATAATGACCTTGGAGTAAAAGATTCGTTGATTTTCTGATTCCTAGAATAGTCCTAGTGGCAAACTTCAAGACTTTTTACACAACAGTGGCAAGACTGCAATCATTCCTATATTCCACAGAATTTTTTAATGATTATATTTAATGGGTAATTCTGGCACTCTTACTCCTCCAGTTCCACTTATATCTTCCCACTAAACACCTATCATTATTATCAGAACAAAAGAAGGTAGAGAGAAGAAAGAGTATCAGGGAAAGAGTCCATGGAAATCCATTCCATTATGTGTAAAACATAGGTTCACCCCACATTGCACAAAGACATATTGCTAACAAATTTCTGCAGCTGTGAAGCACAGGAGCTAGAAGATTAGATAGTCTAGCCCACTCATTGTGCAGATGCAATTTTTAAAAAAAAGATGAAGCCCAGAGAGGTTAACTGATTTGCCCAAGGTCACACCGTTGCTAAGTAAAAGAGCCAGGACTAGAACCCAGTTTCCCCACCTCCCAGGCCTGTGCTCTTGAAAATTTGGAACTTCATGAAATCAGGTTATTATTTTTTTTAAAAAACCAAAACATGAATCCTTTTGTAAAGTATACTAACCTGTTTATCTAAATTTGAATAACAGATTTTTTTTTAAACAGGGTTATACCTGCATTCCACTACCTCATACCAAGCAATCAAGATTGCCTTGGTTAACAATGTTTTATATGTATATATGTTTTATACAAATAAATGCACAGTAGTCTAAATTGGTGTGTTGGACAAAAAAAGTTATAGTTCTCTAAGAAAATAGGAAGAAACATTATAGTGTTCTTTTTGTGAGGAAGTGAGAAAGGTATGAGTTTTTCCATGACTGAGAAAACCCAATAAGAATGACTAGTCACTGTCCCTTAAGTGCTGCTGTCCACTAATACTTAAGCCTATAGGGTATGGGTGGAGAACCTGTGTCTTTGAGGCTGCATGTGGCCTTCCAGGTCCTCAAGTGAGCCCCTTTGACTGAATCCAAAGTTCACAGAATAAATGTCCTTAATAAAAGAATTTGTCCTATAAAACTTGGACTCAGTCAAAAGGCTACACGTTCCTCACCCCTGATCTAGAGTATTGAATACAGATTGGCATTTAGATGGGGCCAGAGGGAGAGAGGGAAAAAGGGAAGGAGAGAATCAAGCACCACTCTACAAACTTCATTTACTATGTAACAAATGGGAACTCAGGTACTGAGAGAAAAAAACTACTCACAGGTACGTGAATCATTTACGTTACAAGAGTAGAGTGAAAATAGTATAGGATATTACTTTTCCTGTTTTACAGATAGAGAAACTAATTCATATAGAAAGGAAAACTGAACTCATCATCACTTTCCTCCCAGACCAGCTCCGTCCCCCAACTTTCCTACTTCTTTCAAAGACAACACCTTTTCCCAAACAAATTTTTGTTACTGAAGCTCAAAGCCACAAATCATCTTCAGCTAGCCCTATCATTATCCATATTCAATCGGTCACCACATGTTGGTCAATCTTCCCTTGAAATGTCATCCATTCTTCTGTTCCCACTGCCAATACACTAATCCAGATTCATCATTTTACTTGATGCCTACTAATTCAGGTCTCTCACAACTCAAATCCATCCTACAACCTACAATGAGAAGACTGTAATACTTCCATGAATCAGTGAACGTTATGGTGGTTACTGCCTTCATTGATGCAAATCACAGTCTATTCACACCTTTCTAGGCAAATCATAATTCAATTCAACAAGCATTTATTAAGAGTCTGCTATGAGCCAGGTACTATACTAAGTGTTAGGGAGACAAAGACAACTAGGAAATCATCCTTGTCCTTAAGAAACTTATATCCTCCCCCAAAATCCTCCCTAGAGGCCCCATCTACTTGCTAGAGGCCTTCCTCTGAATCTTTTGATGTTTTCTGGGTACTCATTCCTACTATATGCCTGAACTATCTCCTTTTCCAAATGTACATTTTCTTAATGCTTCATTTAATGGCACTTTTGAAAACTAGGTATCATTGGTAATCTGTAGGAGTCCATTTATACCTGCCAAGCATCTCCCCACTGTCCTTCAGGTCCCTGAAATTTTGATTCTTCAGAGATAATGGTACTCTATTATTTGTAGCCCTATAGCATCTCCAAGGGAATACTGGTGTTAAAAAAAGATGAGCTTTTATGTTAGGGAGCAGCTTGAGCTTCCTGAAAGTATTATACAATTTCCCAAATGCAATCCAGCCTACTCTTATCTTCATTCATTTGAAGGCTATCTTCAATGTCTAACCAAGATATATGTACTCATAGACTAAATCAATGGGCTGCCCATCCAACTATTTGTCATAATCTAGGAAGCAGGTATTCTTCAACCACCTGGCTTTTTCAGCATGAATTATTAGGCTCTTTGCTTTTGAATATTGCTGGATCTCATTTAGTATGCACTGGAGTAGTCCAGAATTTAACAAAATTAACATAATATTATATACAAACAGGGTCATCTGGAGAACCTAACCATCTATAGTGAATCTCTCTTCAATTTGGACTCTGTGCAGGACACTCTATGCCAGTGGTGCATACATTTGGCAATCATACTGTTTTCTACCTCCAATGACATTGAGAATCTGAATAGTTGCAGTCAAATTAATATTCCCAATATTCCATTTCATTGTGTTACAAAAAAGTCTACCATTGCTTCACATCATCTAGAACAGTAGTCTCCCCCAAAATTTAATCACACCCATACTATTGGAAAAAAATATTTTGAATATATACTCCCAATATGTGCATTTACTTATTTATAAAGAATTTCTCAATTAAATTAGCACTACTGTACTATACTGTCATGTATATTATGAATATATACAAAAATTAGAAAATGCAAATGGATGGTGTTAAGATGAAATAATTATTTTATCACAGAGTCACAACATCACTGGAATTTAGTAAGTGACATGGCCCATACCTTCACTTTAGGAAAATCAGTTTGGCAGCTGTCTAAAGGATGGTTTGGAGAAAGGAGAGATTTAAGACAGGGAGTCTGTTTAGGAAGTCACCAGGGGAAAGGTGATGTTGGCTTGAACTAGGCTTGTGGCTGATATAAATAGAAAGAAGGGGCCAGATGTAAGCAAGAGATTTGACAACTGACTGAGAGAGCCTGAGGAGTCAAGGGTGATAGTAAGGCTGAAGCTGCGTTACTGGAGGTATCACGTCACACTACATGTACATTTGGGAGGATAGAGGAGGTTGTGATAATGCAATGAGATCAGAGATGCAGTTACAACCCACAGTGGGCACTCATTCTGAGACTCATTGGGTTCAATCCAAAAGGAAGACATGGGATGATGGAGTGGGGGAGAGAGGGCAGAACTGCCCTGGAGAGAAAAGCTTGGCCTTTAGAGGGTGTCATAACCATTAAGTGATTTTTGGCACAGGGATGAGTATATGTGAGGATTTTCCTAAGAGCACCCGTACAGCTGCTACTCTGAGTACCCCAGTGATAGTTAAGTTATATCTGCCCTTAGATGCCTATGCTCAACTAAGAAGAGAGGTGGGAGCTCAGACAGTGGATGGAAGAAGAAAGGTTAGAGGAATACTGGGAGATAAGTGTAAGTATAGCTGTGTTGGAGAAGAGTCTCAAAGTTCAGCTATCACTGGGAAAGTGGCATACAACCCATTTTCTCACCCTCTTATTGGTTGATCACACAACCTTTGAGGCCATGGTCCTCTTAGGATCAAGTCACAAACCCCCAGAGGGTCTTTGGACACCACTGATCTAAAACATGTATTCAAATTTTCATGCACTGGAATATTCCTTGATATTTAATACACTCCCTTACCCCACCACCACCACCACCACCACCACTCACTTATCTAATCTCTTCTGCTTCTGGCCCACACCAAATAGTTTGAAAGAACTGGGGATATTTAATCAAGAGAAGTAAAAAAAAAAAAACCTAAGGGGGGACATGATAACTGTCTACAAGTATTTGAAGGGTTGTCATTTGGAAAAGAGGTTGAGAACAACCAGCAACAATGAGTGGGACTTTAGACAAAAGGGTAGATTTAGCCTTGATGTCAGTACAAATGGCATAATAATTAGGGCTATTTTTGGAATGGAATGCTTCAAGAGATGGTAGATTCCTTTTCCTTGACAATCTTGAAGCTAAAGCTGTACAACTACCAGTTGGACATGTTATAGTGGGAAATCTTTTCATGTATGGATTGGACTGGATGGCAGCTGAGGTCCCTTCTAACTCTCGTATACTTACTTGGTGGTTTAGTGATTTGGGGATCTCCCAGTTCCCTGAAGAGGCTACATTCATTAACAAGCCCTCACCTTTACTCACAACAGGTGCCACCCACCTGTCTAAATCCTGCACAAGTGGTTCAACCTATTTCCTCCACAAGGTCATTCATTCACTCAATCAAGGAATATTGATTAGGCATCTACTTATGTAGCTGTCCTTTCTCTCGAGGTGCTTACACTCTTTAGGGGGAGCCAATGTATACATATACACACATATTTGTATTTATTTTTATATATATGTACACATATAAATATATACACACAACTACCTTGGATTTATTCTGTATGTGTACATATGTACAGAATAAATCCAAGATAGTTCAGGAGGGAAGGCACACAAGCAGCTAGGCAGGTTCCCCACCCCTGATGCTGGGGGAACAGAAGGCATTTCATTTAGACAGTACATAAACTGAGTGATGAAGAAAGTGAGGATTCTATGAGGCAGAGGTAAGAAGAGCACATTCCAGGAATCAGAAACGGCCAGTATAAAGGCATGGGGACAGGAAATGGAATGCAATGTGTAAAGACAGAGGATAATTTGGCTGGGTTGCAAAATGTTGGAAGAGAAGCAATTTCTGGTAAAGCTGGAAAGCTACACTGGGGCAAAGTTGTGAACTTTCAAAGACAAATATAGGATTTTTATCCCAGGGGTAATAGAGGACTAGTTGATTTTATTGAGTAGGAGACTGACATGGGCAGTCTGAACTTTAGGTAAATCTCTTTAGCAGTTGTGTGTGACTGGAATAGGGAGAGATTTGAGGCAGGGGGTCCAACAATCCGGGTAAAGGGTGATATAGGGCTGAACTAAGGCCTATATGAGTGGACAGAAGTGGTCAAATGGAAGAGAGGTTCGTAAAGGCAGAAACAGCAAGATTTGACAACATACTGAACATAACATCAAAGCTACACGCCTGGGAGACTGGAAGAAATAAGGAAGTTTGGTAGAGGGATGAGTTGTTTTGGACAATGTTGCATTGGCGATACCTATTGGACGTACAATTTGAAATGTCCGATATTGGTGACGTGGGACTGGAGCTCAGGAGAGAAAGCAAGGCTGGATATATAGATCTGTGAGCTGTAAGAACTGCTGAGGATAGAGAGAGAAGGCCCAGCAGAGACATTTAAAGTATATCCCCAGGATGATGAGCCAGCAAAGGAGACTGAGGAGGAAAGAATAGTTCTTCCTGAACTTCTCTGACACACATCAATTAAAAGGCACAGAATATCCAGACCCAAGGAAGAGATAGACCTACTGCACTCTAATCTGGTCAGGCCAAATATTCACTTCTGGCCATGACATTTTTAGGAAAGATAATTGCAAGCTCGACTGCAACTAGAAGAAAGCCACCAAGATAACTGAGTAACTGGAGAATATGTTAAACAAGCATTAGTTGAATGTTTAGCCTGGAAAGGAGAAAACTTGAAAGAATGTGATCGCTGTCAAGTATTTGAGGGACTGTCATGTGACAGATGGCCCCAAAAGCAAAATTAAGAGCAATGGATCCAAGAAGAGAGATTTCAGATTAATATAAGGAAAAAGACCTTCCTAACAACTAACCAAAGTGTAACAGGCTGACCTGGAATACAGATCTTCAAATGGAGGCTGAATGATGACTTTTCAAGCATGTTATAGAAAGACTTTCTGACCTCTGAGGTACCCTTATAGATCTAAAGTTCTGGGCTTCCCTCCATTTCTTCATTCCTGTAGCTTATACATTGTCTATAACCCTCTTTTTGTGCTTAATAGTGCAATGCTTTGAATTGTCATGCAATTTTCACATATGCGTATGCATAATATGATACATATTTATGCATGTATGTATATATACATATGTGTGTGTATCCCGTCCCCAACTAGATTACAAGTCCTTGGAGGGAAGAGGCCACATCTTACATCTCCATAGTGTCACCTAAAAGTGAGTACCATGTACATACACAGTAAGCCTTATTTTTCATAAAAGCAAATTTAGAATTAGAAGACACCATAAAGCTCATCCTAACTCAATCATTTTACAAACAGGAAAATTAGAGAAAAGTGACATGTTCAAGTTCACCAGGTTGTAAACAGGATTCAAATTCATGTCCTTGGTCTCTAGTCCAAGGCATTTTCTACTAACGAGGGCTGCTTTGGAATAACGGATAAACGTAAACTTGCTGGGAGGAGGGAAGGCAGATGGTCACTAAACAAACCACTGGGGAAAATCAAAAGTAGAAGCCAGGCTTCCCATTTCCCAAATGCAATGTACTGATTCTCAGCAGGCAGAATCTGGACTGAACGCTGGGCTGTTTTTTTTTTTTCTGCAGAGGACATGATTCCTCTTCTGTATATTGAGGGAGGATGATGTTCCTTCTCAGAGGAGAGAGAAAAGGTTCCTTTGTGCTATGGTTGGTGAAAGTGTATCTGTTTTGGGGAAGGACTATAGTTTTCTTTGTAAGCACTGTGGGCTATTACTGTGGGAAAAGGGGGCTTGTTAGGTTTTACTGTGACTGACCATGATGGAGAGAGGTTTTTACAGGCCCAAAGTTTCTGGTTGGGGATTTGAAGCAGGAATGTTTGCAGCATGCTCTGCCCTGACAGGGATAGGTTAGGGTCTGTGCTGGTATGGTTCACAGAAACTGTGAGGAAAAGAAATAAATGAAAAAGAAATGTCTCCTTCCATTTTAAAGCAGTCAGAGAGCTTTCTCCTTAATTCTTTTCCTATAAGGGTAAGATGTCAATTTAGGAGGCAGTTGGTTTTTCTTATGGGTCACAAGACACAGAAAAAAGGTAAACATGGACCAAAAAACTTTGTTTTTAATTGAAGTGCAGTGAGACTGCCAGGATTTGGCCTCACTCATCAGGAGCAAGGCTTCGTGAGTGACAGGCTGATCACTACCTTCCAAACCTCAAGAAAGAAAATTGCAATTTTTCTGTGAGGTAAGTTTTTCATGTACTGATGACTAAGAGAAAAAAAGAAAGGATTTGGGGCTTATCTGATTTATCCAAATAGTCACTCATCTAGATTTGTATCAATAGCTTGCCATCACAGTGGTAAATTAGCATGGGCAACGAGAAAGGATGTATATGGAAATAATCCTAAAATCAAGGTTATAAGTGCTCATTTCCATACAGAGATTGCCATAGAACTAACCAAAAAAAAGGTTGTGCCCAATAGGGATTACCCTAAATCAGGGGTGCTTAATTTTTATTTCCTAGACCAGGTCTATGGACTCCTCAGAATATTTTTAAATGTATAAACTAAAATACATAGGATGACAAAGGAAATGAATTATACTAAAACATAGTTATCAAAATATCTTTTTAAAAAACCAGTCCACAGACCCCCTAAAATCTAGGCCTGTTTTTAAACAGTCTTCAATTTATTTGTTGTTTGTTTTGGTCCCAAATGTAAATCATCAACTACAGGGCTAGAAGGGCCCTTTCCTTATTATATACAGATAAGGAAATTTTGGCCTAGAGGTTAAATAATTTGTCCAAGGTTACACTGGGGTGTAGGAAGAGGTATAGCTGGGATTTCAATGCAGGTTTTCTGACTCCAGATCTAGGACTTTCTTGATTATACTACATTACATTTAAAGTCATCTCTGTTTTAGTTTCCCCAAATAGCCCTCTCCTCATATACTACCTCACAGTGGCATACTTCCCTCACCTCACCCTAACCCATCTTCCTGCCATCCCCACCCCCCACTAGTACAACCAGGATCAAACTATGTTTTAACCCAGGCTTACAGAAGGTGAAATTAGTATAAAAGAGAAGAATTCCTGAGAACTGAACCAGAGGCCCCAAACTAATAAAAAATCTCCCTTCCCTTCTGAAGCAACAGCTGAACAGTCTCAGTTGAGGAAACTACATGAAGAGTAGTAGTTAGTTGTAGCCTGATTCTAGCTGTCAGAGAGGTCCTGGGAGGATGGAAGTATGGGGAGGGGAGGTAATTCAAGTACATATTTTAGAAGGTCTATGGTATTTTCCTGGGGAAGAGGAACTGATGGCAATATATGTGTTTTATTCAAGAACTCAGAAATGCTTTCTTTAAGGATGGCTTATGGGCCAGAAGGGTTATGATTTTTCAAGTGTCAAGGTATTATGAAAATTTCTGTGTGAGTGGTTAGGGCTATGGCTTGTGTGCTTATGAAAAGCAATTAGTTTTGTGGTGGTCTAGTGGAATGAGTAGTGGAACAGAAATGATAGCTTTAAGGGATTTAGTCTGGAAGCGGTCTTAGATGTAAGAGTCCAAATCCAGGTCATCTGAACTCAAATCTCATGCTCTTTTTGGGTGCTTCATGATGTCTCAGGAGACCTGGGCTCTAACACAAACTCCATAGTTTATTTTCATGACTTTGGACAGAGTGGTTTCCCTTCCCTGGCTTTCAGGTTCCTGATCTGTAAGATTACAGCTTTGGACTGAAGTGTGCTTCCAGAATTTAAGTCTAGAATAGAATCAAAATATATAAGTCCCATGAGAACTATCAAAAGTTGGAGATCAAATCAATCCTGATCCATAACTAAAAGCTTATGTCTGGCAAAAATACGGTATAGAAACAATCAGCATGTTTATAAGCAACAGAAAGTACAATTCAGACAAGTTACATTTAGTATCAAAAATAACAAGCTAGTCTAGGCAGCCTTCAAGGGCAGGGGGGGAAAGTCTGATTCTATTCCTAAGTACAAGCTATCAGGCAACTCCTGGGCTGAAGTACTTGAAACCTTCACCCTGCCTCTAACCTAGCTCCTCTAGACGCATTTTTGTCTCCCCAAAAAGAAGGCTCATACCAATGCAACCGGACTGGTCCGTATACCAAAGACTATGGGGATAGATGGTCACTTTTACCACCACTTGAACCACCACAGGCATACTCATATTGCCCTGCAGAACTAAGCTCCTTTTGAATGAATTTTAAGCTTCTGAAAAGGGGAAAAGGGTGTCCATTCAGGAAGCATCACTCCCTCTGAACATCAGTCAGGGGCTGGTATTACAACCCAGCATTAACCAGTAAAAAGCTCTCAAGGTACACAGGCCTCGATTTATAGATGCCTGCTGCCTTCCCAAGGGCCTTTGCCAGAGGCCATCTCTCACCCAGACACTTCTAGCTTTTGCTAGAGCCTTGTTCTTCAGCTTTGTAGCACTCTTACTTCTCTTTGTGGCCAGGAGAAGAGCACTCCAAGATGTAGAAGGAGAGGAGCCAACCACAATAAGCTTACTGGGTCTGTGCCCATATTTTACCTCCTGAAAAGTGCTTTTTTTTTAATCAACAAGAATTTTGAGTAATTTTTATCTGTTTCTGTTGCCACTACTTTTCCATTCATTTTTTCATTTGACTTCTGTTTCTGCTGTTCTTTCATATCTTACTTCCTCAAGGCTCCAGGTACCTTCCGGAGGGAGTTCTGCATCCTACCTGCCCCCAAACACACATACACATACGTAGTGTGTTTCAGTGGGATTTTACTGAATGTTTCCAGTTCAGATTGGTGCCAAGACTCCAGTCAAACTATGTAGGCTTCTGTACTCATAACCTACAAACTATCAGTCAGGGAGGGACCCAAATTGCTAGTCTCACTCTGCAACTGCTAAAACGGAATCCTTTTTGCCTCTTTTTTTTTGGGGGGGGGGGGGAGAAGAGAAGCATAGGGTCTCCCAGGAGCAGCCCTGGCATATGAGGGTCAGCTTAGGTGCTCTTTTTCTAGTGCCCCTTTGGAAGAGGCGCATAGTTTGCAGAGGGCAGGTCAAGGAGCCCAGTAAAAGCAAGCTCCTCGGCCCTCTGGACGAAGAACAGGTTGCTCTCCGGTTCGGCGCGCGCCCAGTCTTCTAAACCGCGGCACTGGGGAGCGTTCTAACCCGTGGAATGCTCTTACCCGTGGAACGTTCCCAAAGGCTGAACATTCTAACCCATGGAACGTAGACCGTCCTGGGGAACCCTTGGAACGTTCGTTCTAAATGCTCTCACGGGCGCCGCACGGGGCTCCCGGGAGGAAAGGAGCACCTCGCGCTCTGGTCAGCGAGGCCAAACCATCACGGTCGTCTCCACCCACGGCCACCGGAGGCCAGGGAGAGGAGAGAGGGAGGAAGAGAACGAGGAGCCGCTGCCACTTACCAAGTCCACTGAGGTTTTCCTCACAGGAGTACCAGATGCCGGTGTGGAAATTCCTGAAGAGGAAGCGATCGTCCCCAGTCTCCCAGCTGTAGTGCACCCCGTGGGAGCCGGCCGTGTCGTTGGCCGTGCTGTTGCCGCTGTAGTTGAGACAGTTGGTCTTCTTGTCTCGGCCACAGTTGGGCTTGGGCACCCGCTGGGTCCCCTGGCACCAGTGCGTGGTGAGGAAGGCGGTGGTGGAGAAGAGAAGAGCCAGCAGGTTCAGACACACGGCCAGCAGGGCTCGGCACCGGCGGCTCGTCTTCATGCCTCTCCACCCTCCTCGCGGCGAAAAGGAGCAAGCGAGCCCGAAGGAAGCCGGGGCTGCGGGCGAGCGAGCTGGTGGGTGCGGGTGGGCGGGCGGCTGTGGGCGAGAAGAAGTTCTCGGAGCCTCGTCACGCGCCCTTCAGCAGCCAGTTTCCCCTCGGCGGAAACTCTCCGTCTCTTCCAATCTGTTGCTGGAGCGGCTCTGCAAATGCTGCAGCCGGGTCCCCATCTTCCTCTCAACTTGGGGCGCTCGCAAGGCGGCGGCGAGAGGGACGCGAGGGAGCCAGTGTCCAAAAGGGGCTTCCTTCCAACCCGCTGGGACGTGAGGGGCTGGAGTGCAGCCTCTGGGGAGGAGGTGCAAGAGGAGGAAAAGAAGGAGGAGGAGGAGTAGAAGGAGGAGGAGGGGATCAGAGAAGCTCTGGCTGTCTGGCCGCAAGCATGAAGAGGGAGCGAGTGAAGGAGCGAAGGAACGAACGAACATCTGCTAGCTGGAGGCACATGCCAGAGAAGGGGATGCGCTGCCGCCTCCTGCTCCGTGGGGAGACACCTGCAGGCTGCGGGACGACATTGTACTCCAGCTTGGAGATGGGATGGATTAATCAAGAGAAACGAGGCTGGAGTCAAGGCAGCTGGGGTAACCGCGGTCCCCGCCCTCCTCTCCCCTCCCCCGCTCGCCCTCGCCCTCCTCTCCTCCGTTTCGCCCCTGAATTTCCTTCTGTACACAAGGCGCTAAATCACGCTGACAGTCTGGAAACCGCAAGCCCGGGAGGGCTACTAGGTTTCATCTGATTTTCAAAAACAGTAATTATGTCGGCCTGGGGAGCTCAGCTGCCCAACCTGCGGCACCGCAGTTTTCGGTCTCAGCACCCTCTTCACATACCCTCTTGACGTTCACCTGCCTCCTGCCCTGATCCTGAGGGAGGAGGTCGATCTGATGATTTTGAAGCTTTCGTTCTCTCTGTCTTAGGGCCTGGCTTAAAACAAACCATCACAAAATGTCAAGATCAAAAAAAGTTCCAAGATAGTTGAGAAGGACGTTGCACGTTTATATACAAACGCACCTTGTCCGTGTTAAGCAGACAGAAGCAAGGCGAGCCTTGCTTAATTTGCCTTTTATTCTGGTCCCTGCCTAGGTCTCCATCATGGGGGCCTTTAGCCACATTTACTCCATCCCCGATTCTAGATGGTCCAAGCTGGAAGGACCTTGGAGATCATTCTAATGATCTCATTTTATAGATGAGGGTAGTGAAAGCCCAGAGATGAGAAGTAACTGGTCCAAGGTCACAGAGCTAATAAATGGCAGAGCCAGGTATTCTGACTAAATCCTGCTCTCTCTGAAATGCCACAAACCTTTTCCACAGTCCTTGCTGCCCTTTCCATGGTCTTTCCTAAGCACCTTGTAAGATTCCTGACATTTTGAAAGTCATAAGGGGTTCACTGAGTAGCAGCATGGGACATA
>CM053590.1:100453984-100477198 GCA_028646515.1 Pseudochirops corinnae
TAATGGACTTATGTAAGAGTTCAGGGGAATGCTAATTAAGTTTAATCCGGCCTCTTCCATGGCAGAAAAGTATCAAAGAGGTATGAAAAATTGCCACAACTTTTCTCTAGGCTGCTTTTAACTTGGAGATATTTCATCAGGTTGACCTACCTTTTCTTTTTCTTTTTTTATCCAAACCTGATTTCATTGGCATAGGAAACTTCCAGTGTAGAAACTCTCTCCACTAAAACAGATAGGCAACTCATCTGGAATTTAATCTTAGCAAGCTGCCTGGGGCACTGAACATTTAAGAGACTTACCCAAGACCCCAGGTTCTATGACAGTATATGTGTCAGAGACAGAATTCAAACCTAGGTCTTTCTGCCTCCTTTCTCAGCACTACATCCAACCTACCTTTCTCTTCATTATTATACTAAACCTAGGCAAAGCTACTTTCATGTAGTTGATTGTCTTAACATCTCTGATGGCAGCTGATCTCACATGTTATTAATCAAGCAATAAACCTTTATTAAGCACCTACTACATACTGGGCATTGTGCTAAGCTCTGGGGATACAGAAAGAGGTAAAAGACAGTTCCTGTCTTCAAGGAGCTTCCAATCTAATGGGGTGAAACAATATGCAAACAAATATATATGTGCATATATATGCATATTATATATAAAGCAAGCTATATACAATATAAATAGGAAATAATTAATGGAAGAATTAAGAGATGTTGGAGAAGGGGGATTTTAGTTGGGACCTAAAGAAAGCCAGGGAGGTCCGTAGTTAGAGAGGAAGGAGAGCATTCCAGACACAGGAAACAGCCAAAGAAAATGATCAGAGCCAAGAGATGAAGTGTCTTGTTCATGATGTTCTAGATCAGTGGTTCTCAATCTTCCTAATGCCTCAACCCTTTAATACTCGTATGTAGGTGTATCTGCATGTGGGTGGACCTTCCTGGAGATGAATAGAGGAGCGGTATCTCGGTTTCTAAGACCATAGGAAATATGTGTTTTCCAATGGTCTTAGGCAACCCCGTTCAACCACCAAAGGGGTTGCAACCCACAGGTTGAGAACCGCTTTTCTAGATGGTCCAAGCTAGAAACAGCCAAGAAGACTAGTGTCATTGGATTAAAGAGTATGTGCCAGGGAGGAAGGTGTAAGAAGAACAGAAAAGTAGGAGGGGGTAATAAAGGGATTTGAATTAGAAACAAAATGTTCTGTATTTTATCTTGGAGATAATAGGAAGCCATTGGAGTTCATTGAGTAGAAGGAAGTAACATGATCAGACCTGCACTTTAGGAAAAGCGTTTTTGTGACTGAATGGAGAATGGACTGGACTAGGGAAAGGGTTGAGGTAGGCAAACCCACTGGAAGCTATTGCAATAATCCAGGCATAAGGTGATGAGGACTTGCAATAGATCTTTTCATTCATGCACCAAATATTTAATGCCTGCTATGTTCAGAAAGATTAAAAATCACACAATCCCTGCCCTCAAGTAGTTTACAGATCAATATTAAATCTACCACATATACAAAGATGACATGAGACTGAATACTATTTGAAGCAAATTACTTGTGGGGAGAGGGGTAGGAAGGGAGGATGGAATATAGATTGGGGAAAATTTCACAGAAGAGGTAGTACCTGAGTTGAGCTTTGAAAGAAAAGGGGAAAAAAAAGAGGAGGATTTCAATAGATAATGATGATGACAGAGTGCATTCCAGGCACCAAATGCACTGACTAGGGATATATAGATGGCCTGAATATATGCAGAGAGGCAGAAGAATAGAAGGTAGCATTAAGTAATCACCCCAGTTTAGCTGGTGCATAGAGTATGTAAAAAGCAGTAGAGTTAAATAGGATAGGAAAGGTAGATCAGAGCCAGATTTAAATGTCAAACTAAGAATTAACATTCTTATATTATATTTTAACCTATAATCAATATAGAGCCACTGAAATTTTTTTAGAAGGAGAATTGCATGCTCAGATCTGTATATTAGAAACATATTGGCAATTCTTGTTGTTCAGTCCTACCAAACTCTTCATGATCCCGTTTGGGGTTTTCTTGGCAAAAGATACTGGAGTGGTTTGCCATTTTCTTCTCCAAATCATTTCACAGATGAGGAAACTGAGGCAAACAGGGTTAAGTGACTCACCAGGTCAGGGTCACACAGCTAATAAGTGTATGAGGTCATGTTTGACCTCAGGAAGTCTCCAGGCCCAGAGCTTAGTGCACTGTGGTGTTGCCTAGCTGCCCTTTGACAGTTCTATAAAGCAAAGAGATTGGAAACAGGAGAGTTGGGAGGCTACCAGATGAGAAGTGAAAAGAGTCTATACCAGTTAAGTGGAGAGGAAGGGACAAATACAAGAGTAATTGTGAAGATTGACCCTCCAGGGCTTGGTAACTGATTGGATGTGATAAAGAAGAGTCAAAAATGATTCTAAGGTTTCAAGCTTGGGAGATCTATGTCGCAGAATCACTACCTAAAGTAGTGTGTTTATAAATCTTAAAAGCTATTTTTAATATGAGTTATTATTAAGTTGGGAACAAAGGCAGATTTTAAGTGGGGAGAGGGAAGGTATATTGCTGAGAGGTGATAGAATTCATCTACCAAGGTTTTAGGCTTACATCCTTAGAGAGAAGAGGAACCTTGGAGTTCCTAGTCCAGTATCTTTACTTTACAGATACAGAAACTGAGTCTCAGAAAAGTTGAGTGACTTGCCTAACATCAGACAGGTAGTAAATTGTAGAACCAGCTTCCCAACTTAGGTTCTCTCTATCAGACTATTTATGTAAGTAGCATAAATTATTTTTAGTCACAGTGCTAATCTTTGGTGTATTATACTGTTAAATGCTATCAGTACACATAGATACATCCTATTTTAAGAACTAGACTTATAAAACAAACAAATTAGATGATATTAACAGTTCAAAAGGATTCTTCATGTTAAATCTAGCCATGAATCCTTGTATAACTAGTATACCTTCTAATATGCCTAAAATGTGATTTAATCTACCTCCCCAAAATATGATTTACTCACAACATTTTTTTATTTGGTTAAATAACTATCTGTCCAACTGTCTTCTATTTTAAAGAGGTCATATTAATTAAAATTGTTCTGCATGGTGCCTAGCATAAATTCCATGGACACAAATGCTATATGCTAATTATTATTTCTTGATGATTTTTATTTCTTAATTCATTTGCGTTTGGTCTGAGTCAAGAAGCACTTTGAACTAAGGCTACTAGCCTGGGAAGTAGCACAATTTCCAAAATTCAAGGTTAATATGCAATGTATTTTCATCTAGTTAATAATATGGATGCCCCTATTGCCAAATCCTTTCATTTTGCTTCAGTAGCTCCAGTTTCAGCCTGGGGGTAGGAGAGAATGCTCTATTGCAGGAAATAACACTGGCAGGGATCCATACTATGTATATTGTATAATTTAGACCAATACCCCTAGGTCACTGGTTTTCCAGTTTTTAGTAGTTGTGGAACTCTACATTTTTAAGCCTCTGCAGCCCTAGTTCCAGCACTAATATAGTGCTGTGGTTTAGCTTGGAGCTGGTTTAAACACACACACACACACACACACACACACACACACACATACACACAAGTTAATATGCCCTCTATGACCATTGTTTCTTTCAGGGAACCCTCAGAGTGGCATCTTGTAGAATCCTGGGATTCTTGATGATAACACAATTTACAATCTACTAGACCTCAGCACTTTCAGGGGTATAGTTATGCAATGTGAGAGTCAATTCAGTTCAATTTATAAAGCTTTTATTAAGCATTTACTATGTATGAGGGTCACTACAGTAGGCCCTGGAGTTTAAAAAAAAATAAACAAATAAACAATCCCTAGCTTCCTCCCATTCTACTGGGGGTATATAATATGTATTATAGTAAGCAAATATAGAATACAAACATAGTAATTTCAAGAAAAAGAAAGTACCAAAAGGGTGAGGGTCAGGAAAGACTTGAGCAGCAGGTGGCACCTTTAAGGTACGTGCTTTGAAGGAAGGTAGAAGAAGAGAGTACATTTTAGACATTGGAGACACTCTTTGCAATGGTATGGAAGCAACAGGGAGAGTGGCGTGTGTTGGCAAGCAGCTGGCAGACTAGTTTCATTAGAATGGAAAGTATATGCAGGACAATAAAATGAAACAAGATTGGCAAGGTTGGTAGGAGCCAGATTATGAAGGGATTTAAATGCCAGGCTGGGGACTTTAGATTTTATCAGAGAGGATATATGGAACCAATTGAAGATAAAGATTTTTGAGTAGAGGGTTAACATGGTCACATCTGTGTTTTGGGGATATTAATTTGACAGCTTTTTGAAGGCTGGATTGAAGGAGAGAATGAATGAAGGAGAGGCAAGGAAAGCAATTAGGAGACTATTACAATAGTCTAGGGCAGAGGCAATGAGGAACTGAACTAGAGTAAAAGCTATGTAAGTGAAAGAAGGCAGATTCAAGAATTGTTCTGAGGTTATGACAGACAAGACTGGGCAGATGATTGTGTGTGGTGTTGGGAATAGGGACAACAGAAATGACAATTAAAAGTGTGAACCTAGGTGACTGTAAGGATAGTGGCACCATCAATAGAAATTAAGAAGTTTGGAGGAAGGATAGGTTTGGAGGGAAATAAAACCACTTCCATTTAAGATATATGCTATGTGAGGTACCTATGATACACCAATGTCCCTTGGAATAGTACTGAACCATAACATGGATACAGTTTAAATCACCTTGTAGTCATAGGCTTCCATGGAACCTGTGTGGTGGCACAGGGGTCTCCCTCATGTGAACATTACCACTGGTTCTTGGTCCTCTGTGCCAGAGCATTCCATTCTAAAAGGCATTCCCATTCTAAAAGGCATTCTCCATTCTACCCACACCCCTTTGCATAAAGGTTCTATGTCTAGAATGTTCTCCCTCCACACATCCACCTTACTGAGTTGCTTCCATCCTTTTGAAGCACAATTCAGATGTCACCTTAAATCAAAATGTTAGTTTGTAAACAGTGTCATCCAGAATCCTGAGACAAAAGGGAAGTTCTAATGATAATGCTTGGATCAGATTGTGGTGACATTCCCAGGCATACTTGGCCCACACTCTATACTCACCTGTGCTCATAGATTCTGCTCCATGTTGCAGACTCTCAGAGTGAGAAAAGCTCAGCGCAAACCTGAACATCCTCTCTACAATGTTCCCCAACAACTGGATGATGCAGTCTCAGTTTGAAGACCTCCAGTAACGATGAACAGATACCTTACGTTGTGGTCTATTCCACAGCTGAACAGAGCTTATTATTAATAATAATGCTGTTGTTGTTTTTGAGTCATGTCTGACTCTTTGTGACACTATTTGAGGTTTTCTTGACAAAATACTAGAGTGGTTTGCCATTTCCTTCTCTAGCTCATTTTACAGATGAGGAAATTGAAGCAAACAGGGTTAAATGACATATAGCTAGTTAAATATCTGAGACCAGAACTGAATTCGGGCCATCCTGACTCCAAGTCCAGCACTCTCTGCACTATGGCACCCCATACCTACCCTCTCAATAATAATTATTGATGTTTCATAGTGTTTTAAGTTTTACAAAGGGCTCTAATGCAGTGTCTTACTTTATCTTCCCCATAATGCTATGCAGTAGACCTTATGGGTATAATTATTAAAGCTCCTTCCCCCAGTTTTCCAGCTATAGAGAAGTTCAATGACTTGTCTGTGGTTGTTAGACAACCAGTAAGTGTTGGAGGCAGGATTCAAACCCAGGCTTGTCTCTCCTGCCTCCAAGCCCAGAATTCCTTCCACTACACTGCATCTCAAAGAAATTTGTCCTTGCATCAAGTGGCAATTTGCCTCTCTCAAACTTTTGCCCTTTGTTTCTTCTGAGCCAAGAAGAACAAGTCTAATCTCAAGAGTCAAGGTTTGGCAATAGCTTATCATTATCTCTCCAGTCTTACCTTTGAGGAAACAAAAAGCATACTTCCTTGGGTAGTTTCTTTTCTTTTTGTGGTTTGTTTTTTTTTTTTGGCAAAGAGGAGACAACACTCTATTTTCAAATGGTATAATAATGTACTTAGAGAACCCTCTAAGAGTCAGCGAAAATACTAGGATTATTATTGGGTAGAGCAAAGTAGTAGGACATAATATTAATCCACAAATATTATTAGCATTTCTACATAGGAGATGAAGAAAAAATAATAAAAGAAACTATTAAAAACTAAAAGAAAAATAAACACAGTATTTAGGAGTTAACTTACCAAGACATTAGAAAGATTTATATATTGTTAAAAGTGCAAAACACTATAGATTTTTAAATGACGGCTAAATAATTGAAGATATATTCACTGTTAATGGTTAGGATGTGTTAATATAATAAAAAATCAAAACTAACTAAATTAACTTAGAAATGTATTGCTGTACCTTGCCTGGATAATTTCACAAAACTGTTTTACCCAATCCTGGAAAGGCTTAAAGTCTAGTGATAAACTGGATTTCTGTCATCTCAGAAGCAGCCCAAATACAGAGAACCTTATTATCTGTATGGTCACAGGGGATACATTTTTCAACCACAGCAATTTTCTAAGACCATTCACCAAGTTAATTACAGAGGAGGTACAACAGGCATTGGTGGGGAGCGTACTCACACTAGTGTCCTTACAAATCTTTGAAGTTCTGTAGTAGGTTTTGCCATCTGCCTAACTCTAAAACCAGCTCTTTAGCAGGTCACCAATGTACTTGTGGGTTCCTAAAGTCGCTTGCTTGTGCTATTGTCCAAAACCTCAGAAATGAACTTTTAAAAAGTGGGAACCCCTGAGAGAGTAATAAAAATAGCTTGCATTAAAGCAATTTAGATTGTTGAGGTTTTAAACTCATCTCCAAGGTGACTTGAATAAACATCAATGTTATTTTTTCTATTTTAGGTTCAACTTAAGGCTTTGAGGTGAAAAGCCAACCTAAATGTACGATTTACAGGTCTATTATTAAGGACCAAACGTTTCTCTGGGGCTCTTAATGCTATTTGCAATCACCATAATCCTGGGAGGTCGATTCTCCCAAGGAGAAACTAACTAACTTCATTAGGAAGTGATCAGCTCCTTCCTACTCTCCTTGAAACAATCTTAATGGTGATGCTGTAATGTCTGCCTGAGTTTCAAATGTGGGACACACAACATTTCTTTGACCTTTTGCCACTGATTCATTTTTAGATGGTTTAGGAAGAAAGCCCATTGTATCTCTTTATAAAATATTAGCCTAAGCTATGGCTATAATTTTTCTACATGACAATATGTAGCTTAGTATGGCCTTACTATAGGTCTAGGGAATGAAAAAAAAATTAGCCAAATACTTCTTTTTAAAGTGAGAGGGAGAATTCAGTGAAAGTATTTACTTAAAATTGTGAATATGACCCACAGTACTGTTATTCCAAAATCAGCGGTACCATCTTAAAGTAAAAAGTATAGTAGAATGGAGTTTAAGAATATTTTAAAATAATCATGCCAACAGTTTATATATTCATTTCATAATATCTCTCATAAACCTTGGGAAGAAATTTCAAATTTTGACTTTGGAAAGATGGGAAATCTCTATCCAGTTATTCCCTTTTCAGAAAACAGAAATGAAAAGAAAACAAAAAAACAAAAAACAAAAAAAAAGGATGTATCTCTAAGTTTTCAAAGTATAACTTTTTAAAACATTCTTCAAGTGCCAAGAAATGGAAGCAATGGCCCTTCTAGACAAGCATAGTTCCCAGAGATTATCTCTTGTTCATTTATTCAAGTTTTTATTAAGCTCCTACTGTATACAAAACATTCATAGTATTAGGCCTAAGGAGAATAAGAAAAAAGTCAAACAGAATTCCTGTCCTTTAAGAAGTTAGTGGAGGAGATACATGAAACATTTAAGTAACAATGACCAACAATAAATTATTAAATGCTAAAGAGTGCTATAAATAATAAATTTTATAGAAATTTTTTTAAAGTTGAAGATAAATGTGGAGCTTTCCCCAAATGAGAAAGCAGAAATTGAGCTGGACGTTGAATGATGGATAGAATTTAGATTGGTAGAAGGGAGAGGAAAATTCATTCCAGGCAGGGGAAACAGCATTAGGAAAAAAGCTTGTAGTTAGTTGTGAGCATGGTGTTTTCAGGAGACAAAAGAAGGTTTATGTTGGGGAGTAGTGAGAAATAAAGCTGGATAGATAAAATGAGAGCATATAATATAAGACTTCAATGCCTTGTACAAAGTGGGCACTTAATTTTGTTGTTGTTCAGTAGTTCCAGACTCTTTGTGACCCTTTTAGGGGCTTTCTTGGCAAAGATACTGCAGTACTTTGCCATTTCCTTCTCTGGCTCATTTTACAGGTGAGGAAACTGAGGCAAACAGGGTTAAGTGACTTGCTCGGGGTCACACAGCTAGTAAGTGTCTGAGGTCAGATTTGAACTCAGGAAGATGAATCTTCCTGACTCCAGGTCCAGCATTCTGTCCACTGTGCCACCTAACTACTCTGAGTACTTGATAATGTTTGTTAAATGTAATAGTTATCAAATTGAGTAGTTCAGACTTGGGAATTAATAGTGGTTGTGATCAGGACAGTGCCACAATAATGACAGTGGTAATTTTTGAAAATTAATCTAGCTGTGGTAAATAGAATAGACTATAGTGGAAAAGCACCAGAGGTGAGGAGGTCAAATAAGAGACTATCAAAATGGCCCCAGTATAAGGTGATGAATGCCTAGAATAATGTGGCCATGAGAATGGGAGAGGAAAGCACAAATGGGATAGAAAAAAAATCACAAGGCTTGACTGTTAATAAGATAGGATGTGAGAGAAAAGGCAGCAAAGTGCACAGTGGACAGAGTGCCAGGACTGGAGTCAGGAAGACGTGAGTTCAAATCTGGCCTCAGACACTTAACTAGCTCTGTGACTCTGGGCAATAAACTTAACTCAGTTTGCCTCAGTTTCCTCATCTATAAAATAATCTGGAGAGGAAAGTAGCAAACCACTCCAGTATCTTTGCCAAGAAAACCCCCAATGGGGTCACAAAGAGTTGGACATGATTGACAGGACTGAACAGTAAGAGAAAAAAGAAGAACTATAGTTAAGTAAGATTTCATGCTCAAATGAATGATAAAATGGTGGTGCCATTGACAGAAATAGCAAGGTAAGAAAGGAAATGCTATTTGCTTTTAGGGGAAGTGAGGAGTAGCAGGAGAAAATGATTAGCTTAATTTTGTGTACATTGAGATTATTTCAGGTTATCCCAATGTCCTAACAACCTTCAGTGTTCCCTATCACCTATAGAATAAAATTCAAATTATTTGTTTGTCCTGGCGCTTGAGGTTCTCCACAATCTAACTTCATTTCCAATTCTATCTGATATCTCTCTCCATGGAGTACTAGGTCCTCAAGACAAACTGATTTACATGACATCCTAAAAGTATGTCTCAAACATTCTCACCGACTTGTACCTTTGTTTATGATTTTTTTCTCCTAAACCTGTAACACTCACATCTACCATCTGTTGGTAGCCTATTCATCCTTCAGGAACTAGCTCAAGTCTCTGACTTCCATGGAGACTTCCCTGATGCCCCCAGACTGAAGTAATCCCTCCCTCCTTCATTCTAAGCTTATAGACCATTGTACTTCTCTCGTGCACTTATCACATTCTAATTTGTATTATATATATTTAGAGAGGTGGTGTTGCATATTGGATAGAGAACTTATCTTGAAGTCAGGAAAATCTGGGTTCAAATTCCACCTCTGACACATACTGTGTGCCATTGAGCACATCATTTAATCTCTAAATGCTCTAGGCAACTTTCTAAGTTTATAAATTGCAAAGTGCCAACTTACATTGGTAGTAGAAATCTCCTTGCCCTGGTGTTCTCTGTATCAGTGAAATCACAGGTCAAGTCTTGATACTATTATATTTATTTATGTGTGTATATGTGTATACATATGTCTTTTCACTCCCATTGGGTTATAATCTTTTTGAAAAATGGCAACAATCATTTATTTATTCCTGCAGTTCCCTCAGTACTTAGCACATAGTAGGTGCTGGGGATTTTTTTAAAAGGTCTCAAAGAGAGTCATAGACATGAGATTGAAGCTCAAGTGAGATTTTGATAGGTATAGGAAATTCAAGGATTTTCAACAGAGAGGAGATCATTTTATAAAGGAAAACTGCTCATACAAACCTTAGCCCCTTTCCTCAAGCCTCTTCTATCACAGAGGCAATAGAAAACCACTGAACATTTTTTAGAAGAAGAGAGATACAAAACCTGTGGCTTACAAAGATCATCTTTGCTGTTGTGTGAAAGATACATTGGGGGGCAAGGGGAGTAAATTGGAAACAAAGAGACTAAAGGCTTAAACTGGGGTTGGTGAGGGTGGAAGAGCATTAAGAAGAAGTTTAAGAGATGTCAGAAGTATAGTGGATAGCAAATTCCTGGAGGAGATCAGGGTTGGATGTGCAGATTTGGGAATCATCTACTGAGGTTATTTTCTCAAAATTGATAATTAGCCCCACAGAAGAAGATGAGATCATCAAAGCAGAGAATACAGAAATAAGAGAAAAGGGTCTACTACTGTCCTTGGAAACAACTGGCTTTAGGGGGTGGGAAATGATTGCTGACCCACCAAAGGAGACTAAGGAAAGACCAGTGTCAGAAGCTAAGGAAAAGTAGTGTATCTGCAAGGATGGCGTAGTTGGTAATGTCAAAAGCTACTAAAAGGTCAAGGAATATAAGTATTGATATAAGCCAGACAATTAAGCAACTGAGACATCACTAGTAACATTTGAGAGAGTTATTTCAGTTCCTTCTTCAACTCATAATATTCCTAAGTGATTAGCTCCCTTCTAATCCTGTCTCCAAGAAAGTTGGCTTTCTTGTTTTCCAAAGCCAACCCCTCCACCTGTGCCCTAGAGATTCCATCTCCCTAGATTTCCTACTTATTCTCTTTCTAGAGCATCTTCAATCTGTCTCTCTCCACTGGCTTCTTTCCTTCTGCCATTAAATATGCTCAGGGTTCCCCTATCTTGGAAAAAAATCTGTTCATTCGAGCTGCTGTCTCATTTTTTTCTTCTCCTCTCCTTTAGACTTCTCCAATATTCACATGCCTCTACTTTCTTAGCATTCAATGCAACCTGGCTCCTGTCAGCCCTACTTTAGTGAAGCCAAACTTCCACTTCCTGCAACCTCTTTTGACCACATGCAACGGCCTTTCCTCAGTCATTATCCTTCTCGACCTCTCTGTGGCACAGAGAATAACAGTTGTGGAAAGCATGAAGTAACTAAGGAACAAATAAAAGGAAGGCTTAGTAGGAGCCAGGACCCAGCTGAAATTCTAAAAACCTGAAATGTAGAGAAAGGGAATGTTGGACAACAGTCCATAGAGCCAGGACCTCTGGAGATCCAGATTGTAGCTCAGACAATGCACTGATAAAGCAACCTTGGGAAAGTCACTTAACCTCTCTGAAGCCTCGCTTTCTCATTTGTAAAAATGGAGATGCTCTTTTGATTGCTCTGTAATCAAGGGTGTAATGAGGATAAAATATAATGCATGTGAAAGTGCTTTAAAAACTGGAAAGTGCTATCTAAACACAGGTTGATAGTTATTAATATAGCTAATATTAGAGGCAGCATGGCATAATGACTCGAGAGTTGGTCTGGGAGTCTGGAATACTAGGGGGATCATACTGTTCGTATGATTCTGGGTGAATTATTTAACCTCTTATTACCCCAGAAAACTGTCTCAGATTCTACATTTCAGAATAGTTGCTGATCTGCCTTGGTAGATAGGTTTTCTTAGGAGTTCCCTTACACCACATAAATCACAGATGCAAACCAAAAGTCAGATTACTTTTATTATCGTTGTGGTGTGACAAATCTGTGGAATTCTATGTCTTTCTCCAGCAGCACTCCAAGGCTTAGGACCTGGGGAAAAAGATTAGACTCTCCATAGATCTAAAGTAGACCCCAGTTTAGCACAAACTCAAGGGGGAAAGAGATTCTACAGTGTAAAGGCATGGTAAGAGTAGGACTGAAGTAGCAAGCCTCAAGGCTGGCTATCGAATGGACTGAAGTGAATGTAGAAAGGGGCTAAGAGAAGTCAACAAGTAATCAGGGTTAAGCCATTAGAGGTGTTTTTGGAAGTGGAAAGCAACAATTTTGGTTTCTAAGATACCAGTAGAGGTGACAAAAAGAAATTCATTCCTATTCAATTCCCATGCAAACACCAACCACTGCTTAGAAACCTAAACCCACTTGCACCAGCTGCCCAGGTTTCATGGTGTCACTCCTATCTTTCACCCACTCCCTCCTGGCATTCCCTCCCCCTGTGCCTACTCTGCACCTGTTCCCTGTTGCTATCTGGTTCATTCTTGCTATCTAATTCCACTTCTTTTCCCATTTTCTATAAAAGGTGAGGGTCTTGGGCAGTCTCATTCCCTATCACGCACCCACAAAATCTTAAACCCTAACAAGGAAAGGATCAAGGAGAAAGTCTTAGGCTCTAAGGGGCAAAAGGAAAGGGAGAGAGGAAAAAGTAGAATAAACATTCTACATAACCCTAAGATGTGGCTACCCCTCTAAAGACATACTCCTACATTTGGGGACATAACTCAGAGTATACTTTGCCATGAGACCACCTATACCCTGTACCTTTCACTAAGTTCTTATGACCCACATTTTACCATGAAATGCCTGTCTTTGGAGATTTCATCACTATGCTCACCTCCTTGCCTTTTGGACTCACTCTTAGGTACTCTCCTACCCCTGAAACACATCCTCTTCACTCTAGAACATAAAGTCCAGGCATTATTTCACCTTTATAGATATCAAAACAGCCCGTTTTCATCCTTGGAGGAGCCACTTCAACTAGTAACACATGTGTGCACACGCGCACACACACACACACACACTCACTCACTCCTGGATACATCAGCTTTCTACCCACTCATAGGACGCCCCTATGAATCTTAGAGGTTAAAATTTCCTGGAAGGAATTTAGAAATTTTAATTTCTACCATTATTGGGATGAGAAAGAAGGTTCAGAATGTGGAGCTCAAAAATTTTAAAACAGAGTACCAGGTCTCTTCTCCAAACAGCAAGACCCATTTTTCTTCCCTTTTCTCCTGTACGTGCCAATAAAAGATGTCTGGTTTGAGAATCAGCAGGTAAACCCCTGAATCAAAGTCCTTTTACCTAACTATCAGGATCTTTTGCCCAAGAGGAGATATTCCTTTGCAAATCCGTTAGAGGAAAGGGGGAGGGGGAGAAAGAGAATGCAAGGCACTATGAATACAACACTGGCAGCTCAAGGGGCTTGGCTTAGTTAAAGAATACATTAGGCATTCTCTCTCAGCTTGTTGCCTTCTGTCTAATGCATTTCCCTCCTACTGTTTTATTTGTATTGGAAACAGAGAAAGCAAAGTGGTCTTCCTAGAGCTTCACCTTCTCTTAATGGAAGCAAGATGAAAAGCTATTTAGAGCAGTCTTCTTCTCCTTCAGGAACAGGTCAGGGACTTGAACAAACTCAGACCCAATGGAACAATAATATCTTCCTATAGGGGGATATAACATTGCATTCTGACAGGATTGGGTCTGAGGAACATGGCATTCTCCCGATAGACCACTGGGTAGCAAAAAGCCTCTGCAACTATTTAAAAGGCATGACAGCTGAGTGGTTCCCCCAAGACAAGAAGCACTTTGGTCATATTCATAAAACCGCCACCAATGTGTTGTTGTTGATTCAAGGGAGAACATTGTCAAGTTGAGGAGGCAAATCACCAAGTCATTGTTTGTACCCTGCACTGTAATGAATCAGACTTGGTGTGGATCAAAATGAGAATATAGGCTGAACCAAGGCTCTGTGAGCTAGAGAGAGGGCCATGAAAGTTGGGGTAGGTTGCAAAAGTGTAAATGTAGTTGGGGTAAACTGTGTCAGTGTGGGACTACAGACAGCTTGACTTACAATAAACATGCATAATGTAACCCTGTTTTAGCACCTGCTTTCTAGGTTTTCCATTTTAGAATGAGAACAATACATAGTTCCCCATAATGGAAGAGTGATCTGTCCCTCAGTATAACCCAATTATTTTATAAGTAAGTGTTTTTCATTATTTTTAATTGTATGTGAAATTTCAGCACAAAAATGCATGCAAATGTGTCAAGATACCAGTGTCAAAATAAGTGTGTATGAGTAGTAGTATACGAGAGATTACTAGGAAAGCATTGTGCACATTTGTGCAAGGTTGAGCATCCATGAGGTTGTGAGATTGAATGTGGATAAGGGAGATGTCTGTCTGTAGGAGCATTTGTAAAGGCATGTGAGAGTAGGTGAAGAGTGAAGGACAAAGAAGGAGGTGTCAGGCATACATATTCTCCTAATCATTATACTAAAAATAAGCTGTGGCAGAACACAAGGCCACCCAAACCTTCACAAAACGTCCGCATCCCGCAGCCAAACATCTTATGTGCAACAAGCAAAAGGAATCAGAAAATTGACACATACATTAACTTTAAATACTTCTAATGTCACCTCTGCTGTGGCTGTCAACTAAAAACACCATTCCCCTACCCCTCCTACTTCTATTGGCCTCAGTGGTAGAATTTGTATAACCTAGAGCCAGAAGAGATCTAGACCAAATCCCTCATTTCACAGAAAGCTGAGAGGCAGAGGGATTAAGTGGTATGCCCAAAGTCACACAGGTATTAAGGAACAGGGCCCATTGGAATCACTGCACAGGGGAGAGAAGGAACAAAGCATCCTCAGGCTCCTCCTGTACTAATAAATGTTGGGAAAGGCCAGATTTCCCGGCTGCATTTCAGAGTCCTTTGAAATGTATAATTTGGAATCAGATGATCTGGTCTGTCCCTTCCTAACTGTATGACCTTGGACAAATCATTTCACCTTTGAGGGCCAATTATCTCATCTGTAAAATAAGAGGCCTGGACTAAATGATCTCTAAGATACCTTCTAACACTAAATTTTATGATCTATTTTTAAATGAGTCAAGAACTGTCTGTCTTTACAAGGGGAGTTTGAGAAAAAGCAATGACAAGAATCTTTATCTTACTTCATATACTATGACGGAGTCTAGGAACCTTGTTTCCCTAATGTAGTCTGGAGCTATGGGAACCATTGTAGAGGCTTCTATAAAATAAGAACCCCACTCCAAATTGGAAGTTAGATATTACATTTCCAGAGTATTCACTAAGAGTTCAACTGGAAAACCACTGAATCCTTCTATCATATAGCAACACAATTCAATAGTACTAAATGGTTAGGGATAGGAAGATCGAAAGTGACACAGCTTACAGGCTACACAGCCTGTGCCCCTGTCACTCACCTCAATGATATTTGGAAATTAGATGTAAGCCCCAGCTTTGCTGCTTAATGCCTACCTGATCTTGTACGGGTCATTTAACTTGTTTGGGACTGGACTAATGTGCCAACGTGAGCAATATGACTGCACACACATCAAAGACTTGCCTGAAGTCCTGATCCTTGGGTGCAGGGCATCTCATCATGAAGAGACAGAGTGTAGTAATAAGAAAAATCACTAAACCCAGAAGATCCAGGTTCGAATCCTGAATCTGCCATTTGACAGCAGTGGGACTATGGGCAGATCACATCTCTGACCCTCATTTTCCTCATCTGTAGAATGAGGCAAATAGTACTTGCAGCAGCAATCTCATAAGCATGTTGTGAGGAAAGAGATTTGTGTGCCTTAAACCACTATAAAAATATAAGCTGTTAGTATTATGAGAAGTGTCAGAGTGTGAATGACCCTGAAGTAACCCTGAGGAAAGGGCCCACACTGAGCAGTCTATCTGATCTCCAAAGAATTGATGCATTACAGACATTATGATGAAAGGAATAACCAGATCAATTATTTGCATTTCAGTTACTTCACTCCTATCCCTGACCAAACAGAATTAGCCTGGGAAATAAAGCCTATTTCTCAGTATTCAATATGAGCCTGGTTAAATCAGCATGCTGTACATACCTGACCATTGATAGATTTGGCACCACAATGAGAAAGTGAACATGAGAGTAATTACCAGGGCCCACAAGTGATTCAGATTCAAAATGGTAAGAAGTTATAGTAATAGACAGTAACAGATAAAGGCATTTGATTCCAGCAAAGAAAATTGAGGAAATAAAAAGATCAGCCGGGAATACGTCAGTCAATACTAACCCTTGGAAGGATGGAAGAAGCCGCAAAGTTTCTTGAAAAACAAAATAATAAAGGGGTGAGAGGCTAGTCTCCTTTTGTAAAAGAGTACAAAGAGCAAAAAATCTCAAACATGGTTAAGTGAAAACATTGACCAAAAATCTCGTGATAAAGAAAATCCTAGATATGAAAGGGAAAGAGAGAGACAACCAGCGAGGCAGCCCTAAGAACGACTGTGATCTTGGCTTGCATTGAGAGATACGGTGTCTAGACTGAGACTGGTGATAGCCAAGTTGGAGACCACAACTAGAATGTGATATTTGCATCTGGTCACCACAGTTTAGAAAGGACACTGATAAGCTATGACGGGGTCCAGAACAGCAAAGAGACTGGAGACCATATCGGGAGGCCAAGTGTCACAGCAGAAAGGGGACCTAAGTAAACATTCCGGCTCCACCGTGCTGTAAGAAATGATGAGCTGGTTGATTTTAGAAAAACATAGGAATACTTGCATGAAATTATGAAAAGTGAAGTACACAGTACCAAGAGACCGTCGTATACAGTAACAGCAATATCATTTGAAGAACAATTGTGAACAGCCAAGTTGTTCTGAGGACTATAAATGCTCAAATAAACTATAAAGGAACTGTGAAGGAAGATGCTACCCTCCTCCAGAGGGCAGAACTGATCAATAGAAGTACACACAGTACGGGCTTACAAATATTTATAAATCTGTATCAAATGGTGGTCTTCCCTAGCACGGGGTGGGGATGGAGGGAGGGAGACAATTAAGAACTTCAAATGTAACAAAAATAATAGAAAATCCTGGCTCAAAATGGTCAGAGCAGTCATAGAATCCTAAAATTTAGAGCTAAAAGAGATGTAGCTAAAAGTTATCACATTTACAAATGGGCCAACTAAGGGTCAGGAAGGGGACTTGCCCAAAAATCACACTACCAGGCAGGATTAGAACTCAGGTCCTCTGGTTCCAAGTTCAGTGCTCTTCCTATTACCATAGGCTTCTTCCAGATCTATGATTCTATGACCCAAGGAAATTATTTTCTTTCCCTGGGTTTCTATTTGTATGTATAAGTGTGTGTACATAGAAATAGATATACAATAATAATATTTCATATAAAATGATTTTCAGATCATTATGTATTATGTGTGTGTATATTTATATATATATATATATATATACATACATACACATATACTTATGACATGCTAGGGCTATTATTATTACCATTATATAGATGTGGAAACTAAACCTGCTCAAAGTCACAGAGTTAGTGTCTTAGCGTAGACTCGAACTCAAGTCTTCCTGTCTCCAGACCGAGTGCTCTAACCGCTGTGCAACCTACTTGCTCCTAGCTACCATTATTATGACCTTTGAACACATGCATGGAATGCAATCTATGCAACATGTTAGATGTTGGGGACATATAAAGCAAATAAAGTATAGTCTCTGACATTGAGGACCTTGCATTCTGAGGAAAATGACATATAAAAAATTAATCACAATACTAGCTAGTATATGATTAGTGCCAAGTCAGTGGCATAGGCAGAAAATGCTATGGGAGACAGCAAAGGAGAGATTGCTAAGAGCAGTTGTCCTCAGGGAAGGCTTCCTAGAGGAGACAATTCAAAGTGAGCTTTGAAGGATGGGTAAGACTTAGATTTATGGCTAAGAATTCTAGACAAGGGGATGGTGTGAACAGATATGTACAGGAAGAAGAAAGAAAGCCCTCATACATTCTGACTAAACCTAGGACACCAGGCCAAAGGAGTAGATGCTTTGGGTAGGAGAACAGGTGGGGATTAAGGTTGGAAAAGTGGGGTAAACCACATCCTTCAAGGTCTTAAAAGTCAAGCTAAGGAATTTTAGGTTATCCTGTAGATAATGGGAAGTCACGGAGGTTTTTTGAGCAGTGGAGTGACATGATCATTTGTGCTATAGGAAGACTATTCTTAAAACTTGTTCGGGATAGACCCAAATAAAAGACTAATGGGAGAAAAAAACAATTCAAAGGCTACTGAAACAGTTCTGGTATAGGATGATGAAAATCCAGTCTAGAGTGAAGGATCTGGGAACAGAAAGGAAAAGGCAGAAGGAAAAGCTATTTTGAAGGAATGGTTGGTCAATCCAATGGCCCCTTCTTAGTCATCCTCTTTTGCCTCTGCAGCTTTTAACACTGCTGACTACACCTGCCAAGTAGGCAACACTATTGTTTTGGGTAGCTAAAGTCAATCTGTTGGGTGATCAAGCACCTTCACCAAGGGATTTAAGGAGCTTCCTACTCCTAAATCTCCTTCCCTCCGTCCTCATGGCTACACTCTCATACCTTGGCTTCCATGATGTTCTCTCCTTTGTTGAGTCTCATTTGCTGAGTCGTCACCCATCTTCTGTCCTCTAAGTTCTATCCTGGATTTTCTTCTCTTCTATTACCACACCCTCTCCATTAGTGATATCACCTATTCCACTGAGTTCAATTATCATGTCTACACAGCTGACTCCCAGATCTATATATCTACCCCTCTTCTCTCTTCAGAAATCCAGTCCCACATCACCAGCTCCCCACAGGGAGCATTAGCGCTGTCTTCAACTATTTGAAGAATTCTTATGTATGCTGTTGTTACTGCTTGTCCTTTGTTATTGAAGAGGACCATGGCATTGAGAAGGTGATGCCATGACTTGCAAGTGAATGTGTGCTGCTTGGTCCCAGAACACCAAATTTTTATGAAAATTGCAAAGAAGCAGAATATGCTCTTAATGTCTGGGCTCAATATCAGGAAAATCTACCTAACCATTAGAGTAATACCAAAGTGGACTAGGAAATAATAAACAATGCTTGCATTACCTGTCTCCCAGGGCTGTAATGAAGTAGCTCACTATCTCAAAAGCAAGGTATTCCCTGTCTCTGAAGGTTGTCAAAAGGAAGCTAGATGTCCACCCATCAATGGCACTTATAGAAAGGGTGCTAGAGAAGGGTGCACCTGTTCTGGTATTGATTGGACTAGATGACCTCTGAGGTCCCTTCCCACTTGGAGATTCTTTAAAGTACATGTTGCAGCTGCTATGGGATGGAGACATACATCAAATTAGGAAAATATAATTTAATGCTAGAATAAAACATGAAAGAGACTAGAGGAAAAGAAGAAGATGCCAGTGATCTGGGGGAAACCAGGTAATAAATTAGACTGGGCATGAAATTAATGAGGACTGCAGAATGTATCAAGCAGAAAATTCTTTTCTTAAAAATATGTCTTTCATAAGAGAAAAATAAAGACAATTTTAAAAAAAATAAAGGCACCAGAAAAGAAATTAATTGACCACTGGAAGTAGACATGGTAACATAGAAAATTCTTCATGGAGCATGTCTTGGCATTATACGGCCCCTCTCATGTCATTTCAAGGGACTAGTATAATTTCTTGGTGCTTCTACTGAGGAGGAGGAAATGGCAAATCACTCTAGTATCTCTGCCAAGAAAACCCCAAATGGGGTCACAAAGAGACAAGACTAAAATGATTCAACAACAACAACAATGGTAGTAAGTGAATAGAGCACTGGGTCTATAGTCAAGAAGACCTGAGTTCAAATCTGGCCTTAGACACTTACTAGCTGTGTGACTTTGGGTAAATCACTTAAATTCTGTTTGTGTCAGTTTCCTCAACCATAAAATGGGAATAATAATAGCACCTAATTCCCAGAGTTGTCAGAAGGATAAAATGAGATAATATTTGTAAAGTGTTTGGCACGTTGCCTGGCATGTAGTAGGAGACATAAAAATGTGAGCTATCATCATCATCATCATCATCATTAAAAACCACTGAGGCCTAAGGTTATGCTGGAATACAAAGTCCAACAAACAGATGGCAGGGGACAATCTTTTAAGAAGGGTGATGTGATGGTGACAAACGTATTCCTGCAGCTCTAAATTAAGTCATAAAACTTTTATTAACAGATAAAATTTGTAAATACCTAGAAGACTAAAAGATCACCAGGAATAAGCAGCAGATTTATTAAGAACAAATCCTTCTAGACCAATTAAATAGCTCTCTGCTTTTGACAGAATTACAGAGTGAGATGATGAGTAAAACAGAAGAAATTTCCAGGAGAAGACAATTACACCTTTAAGCCCCTGTAAACTACTTTGAGCTTCCCCAGACAATCTACCAATTCCCTCAGACTGTTAACATACAACAAACACAACCATATCCCTTTCAAGTGCTTTTCATTTCAATTATGTCCCATCAAGAAACTGGGAGTTACTCGCCTCATCTACAAACCCAAATGACAGCGATTTGCAACTGACAACTCATTTATTTAACAAACATATTAAATTCGTGTTGTGTGCTGGTCCAGGGGGAGATGAAAAATAGAGGTAAGATTTGGTCTCTGCCTTTGTGAAACCTTTAGTGTAGTAGAAAGATACTACACACTCACAGATAACTATAATCCACAGTATTATAGAATAAATTCACCGACTAAGTACAAGACAAAAATCCATGAAAAAGCTGCAACCACTCATGCCTCCCACTTCCTCTCCTTTCACTCATTCCTCAGCCCTTTACAATCTGGCTTCTAACACAGTTACTCAACTGCAACCATTTTCTCCAAAGTTGCCAATGATCCCTTAATTGATGAATCTAATTGCTCTCTCTCTCTCTCTCTCTCTCTCTCTCTCTCTCTCTCTCTCTCTCTCTCTCTCTCTCTCTCTCTCTGTCTCTCTCTCAATGTTCATCTGTCTTGACTTCATAATATTGGACACCGTTGGGCACCAACTCTTCCTTGATGCTATTTCTTATCTGAATTTTCATGGCACTTCTCCCTGCTGTTTCTCCTCCTATCTACCTGACTGTTCCTTCTCTGTTTCCTTTGCTGGCTTATCATTCTTATCCTTGCCATGCCCCTTAATTGTCCCCAAGTTTCTCTTCTAGTCCCACTTCTCTTCTCCCTTTACCCTCAATAACCTAATCACCTCCCATTGGGTTAACTGTCATCTCTACACAGATGTCTCATAAGTCTATTATATCACTCCCATTCTCTCCTTGGAGCTTTATTTCAAACCAGATGCCTTAGAGACATCTCAAATTCAACATGTTCAAACATTATAATTCCTACCAACCTAATCCCCTAACTCTGTAAACTTTCCTGTATCCGTCAAAGACACCACACCCTTCCAGGCTCCCAGGTTTATATCATTGGCATTATCCTCAATTCCTCACTCTTCATTTCCAGTTGCCAAATCTTGCCAGGTCTACTTCCACAACTTCTCCCACATCCAAACCCCTCTCTCTATTCACACATCTGCCATCTCAATTCAGACACTCAACCACTTCTTCCCTCAATTATTGGTCTCCTTGCTACAAGTATCTCCCTCTCAGTACATCCTCTCACTACTACCAAAGTGATTTTCCTTAAGTACAGATCTAACCATGTCAGTCTCCTACTAAATCAATTCTGTTGACTCTTTATTGCCTCTAAGATGGAATATTAAATACTCTGTTTAGCTTTTTAAAAAATAAATTGTATTAATCTCTTTTGTTTTGACATTGCCTAAATGTTCCCCTGTATCCTTCCTCTTCCCAGAGAATAATTCCTTGTAACAAAGAACCAAAAAGACAGAAAGAAAAAGAGGAAGAGGGGGGAAAATCAATAAAACTCAAAAAAGATTTGATGACATATGCCATGTTCCACATCCATGGATCCCCCTCCCTCAGCAAAGGAGTGAGGAAAAGTGTGTTCTCACATTTCTTCTGGGGGCCTAGCCTGTCCTTTATAATTTTAGAATATTCAAGTTAAATTGTTTTGTTGTGGTTATTCTTTCCATCTACATTGTTGTAGTCATTGTGTGTATCATTTTCTTGGCTCTACTTATGTCACATTACATCAGCTTGTATAAGTCTTTCCATAATTCTCTGTATTCATCATGCTAATTTTTTTGTTACAGCACAGTTATTTCTATTACATTCATGTACCACAATTTGTTTAGCCATTCCCCAATTGATGTAAATCTACTTCATTTCCAGTTCCTTGCTACCACTAAAAAAAACATGCTTCTATAAATATTTTGGTGTATATGGCAATTTTTTAAATCAATGACCTCCTTAGGATATATACCCTAGCGAAAGAATCTCTGGATCAAAGAGTATGTACATTCTGTACTCACAAAATTCCAAATTGCTTTCCTGAATAGTTATACTAGTTGAACGGCAGTTCCACCAACAATACATTATTCTGTCTCCACAACCCCTCTAACCTTGCCTCTTTGACCTTGTGCCATCTTTGCCAATTAGCTGTATGTGAGACAAAAAAATGTTAATATTATAAATTTGATCAGTTCCTTATATATCTTGAAAATGATTTAACAGAGAAACTTGTGACTGATAGTGAGATCAAAGATATCATCCTACCTGGAAAAGAAAAGGTCATGGAAGTCAATGAGATTAAGGAAACGGGAGGCTAGAGTATTTGTAGGAATATTAACACTTACGTGGAAGTTCCGTAGTATAAGGGCAAGAGTTAAGGTGAAGAAAAAGACTGAGTCCAGTACAAAAATTTTTGAGAAAGAAGGGAGGATGACCTAGGAGCTTATAGATAACTGTACTGGGTAATGTATTTGGATAGAATTAATATCAAAGGAGGAGAGGTTCAAGGCAGGCATGTAAATGTTTTGGCTTCTCAATGTATCTCTGATTTCCGAAGTCTGTTCCTTTTCCCTCCAGAACTCTCCCCAAGAAAGTCTGGAACTATATGTGTCCTCTCTTCAAAGAAGGAAGGAAGAAAAATGTCTTTTCTTTCTCAAGTTTTCATGACATCTTTACCCCTCTTGCTGCTACAAAGTAGTCATTATTTTCTGTGCTAATGAGGAGAATCTTATGTGTATGTCCCATGCTTGAAGTCAGGTTTATAAATATAATTCATTTCCTTTGTAATCATTTGCATTTTATTTTATGCATTTAAAAACAAGTCTGACGAGGAAGGAAGGAAGGAAGGAAGGAAGGAAGGAAGGAAGGAAGGAAGGAA
>CM053590.1:100477698-100515736 GCA_028646515.1 Pseudochirops corinnae
ATCATTCACATTTCTCTTCCCAATTTTTCCTCCACTTCTCTTATTTGGTCTTCAAAATCCTTCTTAAGCTGATCTATGGCTTTTAGGCAGTCTTCACATTTCTTGGAAGCTTTTGGTGCGGGAGTTCTGACTGTGTTGTCTTCCTCCCATTCCATACTTTGATCCTTTTTTGTCCCCCAAAAAGGATTCTAGAGTTTGGTTGCTGTTCTTACTTTGCTTCCTTTGCCTGCTCATGTTGCCAGTGAATTACTTCATTTTTTAGCTCTGTGGAACTCTGCTTCCAGGGGGGAAAGCTCTGTCCCAAATTTCTGGAGTTTTTGCAGCTATCAGAGCTATTTGCAGGTTGCTGCAGCCCCCACGAGATTTGGCTCACTGAAAATGTACCCCAGGACCACCATCCAAGACCACGATCTGGATCCAGGCAACTCAACGCAAGAGCACTTAGCCTCTGAATGATCACTTGGCCTCCCTGAAGTCTGTAGACCAGGCACTCTGAAGCAGCCATGTGGAGGCAGCTGCAGGGCTGCTGCTTCTGCTGCTTCCTTGCCCTGGAGGCAATTCGACCCAACCGCTTTTCTCCCCCAAATTTAGCTGAATTCCACTGACCTTTCACTTAATCCTTGTTTCTCCTGGCTTGATAATTCTGGAAACTGTCACAGCTGCTGCTGATCCACTCTCCTGAAGGCTCCAGCTGCGGCTCCTCCTGACCACCCCTGGGCCAAGCCGTGGTTTCAGGCTGGGCTGGTTTCAGCTCCCAGCAAGTTGAGATGAGCCTTTCATGCTGAGCTGCCTTCAGGGGGAGATGTGTTTTTCTGTATTTTTGTGTGAGTTTTGGAGCCCTAAAATTTGTTTAGAGTCATATTTTATGGGTATTTGAGGTGGCTATGTGCAAGCTGCGAAAGCTTGCTGCTTCTATGCCACCTCCATCTTGGCTCTGCCCCCTCAAGTTCCTTCTTAACCAAGTTCTGACAAAGATAGAAACCACTGAGAACACTCAGCCTATCACTTCCCTATTCTGGAAGTTGTGCCTCTCTTGATCTAACCCAAGAATACATTCATTTCCTTGGCTACCATATCATAATGTTGAACTTGTAGTCCACTTAAAACTCTAGATGTTTTTTCAAATAATCTGTTGTCTAGGCATACCTTCCCTGTCTTGTACTTACAAAACTTATTTTTTTAACCTAAATTTTTGAGATGAAATTTTTCCTTATAAAGTTGAATTATTTTCTTATTAAGTTGAATAATGAAAATGTATTCATGAAATTAATGAGTGAAGAATCAGTTTTTGAGTGCTTCCCATGTGCCAAGCACTATGCTAAACACTAGCACAAGTAGGAAAAGCAAGACAGTTTTAATCGGTGGACACAACACGTAAAAGTTCCGCTGCAGGGACAGATAATAGACCTAGAGTCATAAGGATACTGTGAATGGGTGGATGGCAAGGCACAAGAATCCTTAGGCTACCTAAGTAGGTCAGATGACAATGTGGATATCTAGAAAGTATAACAGCTGATAATGCATAAATACTTAGGATTCAGTAGAAGGACAGACGGCAAGATCTGGTGGTCTTCCATGTCACAGGAAAGAATTGATTTAATTACTCCTATCTTATTCAAACATTCAGACATTAAGAGAAGTTAAGCTGGTTGAGTTCTGGGTCTCAAAAAATGAAGGCAAGGAGAGAGTGGCCCAGAGATGGAGATATGATGGGGAGAGGAGGAAGGGAAGACAAAGAGCCACCCCCAGTGAAATGGGTAGGTTCTTGGTAGCCTGGAGGCCAGTGGGGAAGAGATAAAAAGAAAGCAAGGAAAGGAAGGGTACCCACGTTATTAGATGCAATACAATGTCCTGGCCTTTAAAAAAAAATATTGATCTCAATTTTGTTATGTAGTGGGTTGGCTATACTTCCCAACTTTGTGTGTTCTGAAAATTTGGCAAGTATATCCTCCATTGTTGTTTGTTTTTATTGTTCATTTGTTTCGGTCATGTCTGATTCTTTGTGATCCTATTTGTGCTTTTCTTGGCAAAGATATCAGAATGGCTTGCCATTTCCTCTTCCAGTTTATTTTATTAATGAGGAAACGGAGGCAAAGAGCTATAGTGACCTTCCCAGAGTCTAGTAAGTGTCTAAGGCCAGATTTGAACCATGAAGATGAATCTTCTTGATTCCAGGCCTAGAACTGTATCCACTATATGCACCTAGCTGCCCAATACCCTCTGTATGTTTACCAAAGTCCCTGGAAAAGATGTTAAGTTGAACTAGGTAAAGCACAAGTTTCTAGGGCACTGCACTGGAGATCCCTTTCCATGTTGACATTGAACGATCAATGACTAATCTTTTGATCCAGATATTTAACTGGTACTGAATCCATCTAATTTACTGTTGTCTGGTCCATATCCATCTTTACCATATACATAGCACAGGAGACTATCAAATGCTTTGCTAAAATCTAAATTAATTATATCTACCCCAATTTACCATTTGAATAACCCCATAGAAAAAGGAAGCAAGGCTAATTTAGGAAAAACCTTTTCTTTTTAAAGTTTTTATTGATTTTTTTTCTATTCCTTTTCTTAGCACATCACAGGCACTTCCCAACATCCTTTCCACCACCAGTCCTTATGTATACTAAAGAAAAAAAAATGTTAAGGAAAAATGTACAGAGACCATATCTTATAGTATGTCACACCCATAGTCCCACACCTCTCCAGCCAAAGGAGGTACATTTCTTCATTTATTCTATACAATTGAAATTGAATCATTTTAAACTCATAACATTAAGTTTCGTTTTAATATTCTTTTGGTTTCCATTATTGTCACTGGGTATATAATTTTTCTCTTTCTGTTTATTTCATTCTGCATCATTTCATATAAATTTTCCCATGCCTCTCTGCATTTCTCATAGTCATTGTATCTTTCGGCACAATAGTATTCCATTACATTCATATAACAAAATTTGTTCAACCATTCCCCACAATCAGTGGATACCTACTTTGTTTTCATTTTCCCATATTAAAACTAGTCATACCATGAATATTTTCATGTGTATGAACCTTTTCTTTCTATCTTTAACTGCTTTGGGATATATGCTTAGCAGTAGGACATCTGACTCAGAGGGTATGAAAAGTTTAGCCATTTTCTCACATAATTCCAAAGTGTTTTCCGTAATGGTTGAACCACTTGACAGCTCTATCAATAGAGCATTAATGTGCCTGCCTTCCCAAAGTCCCTCCAACTTTAACAATTACCATCTTTTGTTATCTTTATCAATTTGATGGGTATGAGTGAAACTCAGAGTTGTTTTAAATTGTATTTCTCTTACTATTTGTAATCTGGGGCAATCTGAACACAAGGTTGTTGATAGTTTGCAGTTCTTCTGAAAACTGTTCATATTCTTTGACCACTTATCTATTAGGTAATAGTGCTTAGTCTTATATATTTGTATTAATTCTTTGTGTACTGTGAATAACTAATTTTTATCTAGCATATGTGGCAAGAATTTTTCCTAGATGTAAGTTTCCCTTCTTGTTGCACTAATTTTGTTTGTGTGAGAGCTCTCTGATTTTATGGCAACAAGCATCTAGTAAGCACTTGCTATATGCCAGGTACTGTGATTGAAATTAATCTATTTTCTCTTTCGTGATCTTTTCTATCCTTTGTTTATTTAAGAATTCTCTCTAATTATATTTGTGAAATATTTCTCCTACTCTCTTTTTTTAAAAAAAACTATGATCTTTTATATTTAGTTGATATATCCACTTGTGGTATGTGGTATAAGCTGCTGATCCATCTAAATCTATTTTCTGCCAAACTCCTTTCTAGGTATCTGGTAAGTTCTTGTTGAATAGTGAATCCTTTCATGTTCTTGAGTCTTTCAAAGATGGGGCTACTAAGTTCAATTGTTTCTGACCTTTATTTATCTGGTCTGTTCACAGACTCATAAAATCTCCAATTTGGAAGGATTCTCATAGCTGAACAAGAATTCCCTCTGCAACACATCTAACAAGTGATCCTCTAACATTAGCTTGAACAGTAGCTGGCAGTTAGATGGTACTTTAAGGTTTGCCAAGTGTCACAAATATCGTCTCATCCAGTCCTCACAACAATCCTGTGAAGTAGGTGCTGTTATTATCACCATTTTACAGATGAGGAAACAGATATAAAGAGGTTAAGCTATTTGTCCAGGGTCACACAAGCACAGTATGTGCTTGAGACCACATTTTGAATTCTGTTCTTCCTGACTCCACCTGGCTGACTCTTAACTTGAAAAGATCTCTAATGTTTAACCATCCTTGCAAACCCAGTATAAATCCCACTTGGTCATAATGAAGGATTTCTTAGATTTCTGTAGCTTGTTTGATAAGATTTTGTTTAGAATTTTTGAGTTAACATTAATGATAATGGTCTATTAGTTTTCCTTCTTTATTTTATCTTTCCCTGGTTCAGGTATTAGGTCTATATTTATTTCATAAAAGGATTAAGATAGACTTCTTTCTTATTCTATTTTCAGAATAATTTGTGTATTAATTTTTTTTAACCACCGTTCTTGCTTTTTAGCTCCTTTTTATGTGTTGCCTTCCCCCATTTGAGTGTAAGCCCTTGAGGACGTGGGCTGTCTTTCTTTTCTCCTATAAATCTATAAGAAACAAGAGGTCCTCCCTTCCCTGCCTTGCTAGTTATAGTCAGTTTTATTTCTTTTTCCTAAATTTTCACTTAAGATCTCTGTCTGGTCTCCTGATAGTCTTGGTATTTTATATTATTGAAGGTATTTCTTAATTTCTTTTGTGTTCTCAGTTTTGTTAGCATTTAACCACACATAATAGGTTCTTATTCTTTTTACTTCCTCTAGTTTCATTATGATTTCACCTTGTTTATTTACTATTTTATTGATTTGATTTATTTTGTCCTTTTCCTTTTAATTAAATTAGTTAAAGGTTTATCAAATTTATTAGTCTTTTCAAAGAACTGATTTTTAGTTTTATTTATCATTTTCATGGTTTTCTTGGTTTCCAGTTTATCTATTTCTCCTTTAATTTTTAATATTTCCTCTTTCATGCTTAGTTTAGGTTTATTTCTTGCTTTTTAAAAGTACATATTCAATTCATTAATCCTTTCTTTTTCTCTTTTGTTGATGTAATTCAGTAGAGATACAATTTTTCTTCTAAGGACTGCTTTAGTGCATCCCAGAAATTTGTTGTGTTCTTTCATAATTATAATTTTCTTTCACATAATTATTGTTCCTATGATTTTTTTTTGACCTGCTTATTATTTAGGATTTCATTGTTAAGTCTCCATTTGGGTCTGTATCTTTTGTTTATGATCCCTGAACCAATGACTTTTTCTTGCATTATGATCTATAAAGGATGTATTTACTATTTCAAAATGAATTTTGTTATGATTTTGCCTAGTCCTATAAAGTAATATTAGGAAAATAGCATAAACATATTAAAAACCAAAATCCACGTGATTATCTCAATAAATGTAGAAAAAGCCTTGGATAAAGTATAGCATTCATCCTAAAAACACCACAAAGCACAGACATAAAGAACCCTTTTTTTACATACCATAGAAAGCATCTATCTAAATCCAAAAGTCAGCGGCATATGCAATCAGGATACACTAGAATCTTTTCCAATAAATACTGAAGTAATACAAGGATACTCACTCTCCCCCTTATAATTTGATAAGGTTCTGAAAATGCTAGCAATAGCAACTAGAAAAAGGAATCAAAGTAATGAAGATGATTAAAGAGGAGATAAAACTATTCCCTTTCAATGATGTTATGGTATAATTGGAAAATTCTAGAGAATCAACAAATATATTTATTGAGACAATAGCTCCCTCAAAGTCCCAGTCTACAAAATAAACCTTTAGAAATCAATAGCATTCCTATACAATAATAACAAAACTCAAGAAGTAATATTAGAAAGGGAAATCCCATTCCAAATACCTACAAAATGCCTAAAGTATCTGGTGATTGACCTAGCAAAAACACAAAAGATTTGTACTAACTCAATTACAAACTGTTCCTTATAAATTTAAGAAAAAAATTTTAATAGCTGGAGAAATATTCAGTACTTATGGCTAGACTATATCAATAAAATAAAAATTATAACACCACCAAAATTAATTATACTTTTAATGCTATACCAATTAAGTTACCAAGAATATTTTTATAGAACTTGATGAAATTATAAAGAATTTGAAAAAAAACAAAAGATCTAGAATGTCAAAGAAAATGATGCAAGGAAGTAAGGATGAAGGGAAAATAGCACTTCCAGACCTCAAACTGTAGCATAAAACAGCAGTCATCAAAACCATTTGGTATTGGTTTAATAATAGAGGAAAAGAGATCAATGAAACTTTAAACCAGGGAAAATCAGAAACAATGCAATTCAGTAACCTACTGTTTGATAAAGTGGAAAACATAAATTACCTAAGGGAAAAAACTCCTTATTTGATAAAAACTTCTGGGAAAACTAGAAAGCAGTCTAGTAGAAAGTAGTCTTAGACTCTCACCTTACACCATAGTCCATAATATATTCTAAATTAATATTTGACCTTAATATTAAAGATTATACTTTTTTAAATTAGAAGAGAAATAGATCATACAGCTCTCACAGCTATGGATATGTGTGATAAGATGTATTTTTAACCAAACAAGAGGTAGAGGCAATTACAAAAGCTACAATAAATAACTTTAATTACATGAAACTGAAAAGCTTCTGCACATACAAAAATAATGTATCTAGGATAAGAAGGAAAATAGTTGAATGGGAAAAAAAATCTTCATATCAAATTTCTTAGATAAAAGTTTGGTATCTATTGTATATAAACAATTCATTGTCCACCACCATTTATCCACTGTCATCCAAGAAATTTCATCTCATTCCAGGCCATACATTTCCCAGAAAAAAAAATCCCTGCTTCCCAAGTCTTTTATATGCTTGCACCTTTGGTCTTCTGTTCTATGCATGAGAAGACAAAAGATTCAAATATCCTTCCAAAAATTCATATTCTTTCAGCAAGAGTTCTCTCTTTACATACTTGTTTTAAATTTTAAAACCAATAACAACAATTTTCCCCTCCTCAAATTAAAGAATTTACAGTGCCCCTGAATTATGCCATGTGTACAATTTATAGGTCCACAACATCCAACAATTACACAACATTCACAAATTAGACTTAACATAGTTACACTAAAGTGCATCTGATACAGGTCACATGGAGGTATTTATTATACAATATCACATAATAGAAATACATACAGTAGCCCTCAAATGCATTCTAATGTCCCCAGTTAGTAAGTAGTCTTCAGGCTGCAAATAACACCTGGTTACATGAGTGTTATCTTCACTTATGAAGACAACAGATGCCATATTTCAATATAAAGAAAGGACAGAAAATCTAGGTACTTTTGCAATGATCTCTGTATACTTAGACTTTCCATCTTCAGTGCAGAAGCACATCTCATCAGGTCTATTGACCCACACTCCCACTTGTGGCACCATGAAAACCCTAGGTTGAAAAGTGTTGTCTCTAGCCCCTAAGAAGTTAGGCTATATAACTGGCCTCTGGATTCAACTCAAATATCCCAGTTTATACTGAGATCTAGCCACCTAGGCTTGGGCAGTCTTGATATCTTTCCCAATCCTCAGAGGAGTTCCAAACTTTGACCCTCTCTTCATCTAGATTTTTTACTAGACTTTACCTTTTCTCTTCAACTAGAGGATGAGCCCTTCCTGAACTCTGTGTTCCTGTTCTCCTTTTCACCAGGAAATGCAATAAACTCCTATATGGACAATATGTGGTTGTGATCCATTTATTTGTCCTAAGGACACCATTAGGACCATTCTCTGGTGCCGCTTTTTAAACCAATAGCTTACCTAGTTTTTCATCAATTGACATGAGAAGACTTTCTATCACTCTGCTATTTTGTGTTTTTCCATGGCACCAATATTTCATGGCATTTCTCCATCCCATGGCTAGAGTTTCTGACAACAAAATCAAGGGCTATACCAGGGGTGGGGAACCCATGGCCTTCAAGGCCACATGTGGCCCTCTAGGGCCTCAAGAGCAGCCCTTTGACTGAATTCAGACTTCAAATCCCTTAATAAAAGGATTTGTTCTATAAAACTTGGACTCAGTGAAGAGGCTGCACCCAAGGACCTAAAAGGCCACATGTGGCCTCAAGGCCACAGGTTACCTACCCTTAGGCTATACCGTTGCTTATTCCCTTTCCTGCTCTTCCATGTAGATGGGAGTCCTCCCTCACCTGATTTCTGAGCTAAATGATATTGCCAGTTGCCACATCTTCCCCATTCTTGGACCAAAAAAGCTTGGATCAGTTGGTAGTTGTAACTCTCACTGAAACATCAGAGAGCACATATAGGATAAATAAAGCCCCTGGCTTCTGTCCTGGTCATCTTACAGGGATGCTAACTCCCTCCTTCCTAGTGTGGCTTATGTACTCTATAGGCACTGAACCTTGGATTTCTGTAGCAATTTCTGCAATTTTAGAACAAAGCTGGAGGCCTGGTCTATTTCTTCTGTGGAAGTAGTTATGAGCTTAAAATATCTTCTGTACTCTCAGATCCACTAATTTTACTATCTAGCACTCACAAATATTTGAGTACTATGATGTTGGGGCATTGCATTGTAAAGATAGTATTATGTCAAAGGCAAGTCCCCTGAGGTACTATAGCAATAGCTATATTTTTCTGCACCAATTCCCTGTTACCCCTGCATCATGTCTGTGTCATGGTACATTCCTATCAAGCAAGTGGATGCCTCCTGCCCTGAAAATAATCATAATTGTCCATAACAGGATGACTGTGGCTCTGTTGTACGATTGACAGTCTTTTAACACATTTGGAGTCCATGCTTCAGCTATCAACAGATCAGTGCTCAGAGAGGATGCCTCACATGCAAGCAATCCCCTTACAATCCATCCTTCTTTCTTTTTAATGGTCCTCAGTTGGTGTGGCAAATACTGGCCTTAAGTAAAATAACAAAAATTTAGAACCAGAAGGAACTTTTGTATCTAATCTAACCTCCTTTGGTTGTTGTTGTTCCATTATGTCTGACTCTTTGTGGCCCCATTTGGGGTTTTCTTGGCAAAGATACTGCAGTGGTTTACCATTTCTTTCTCTGGCCCATTTTATAGATGAGGAAACTGAAGCAAATGGGGTTAAGTGACTTGCCCAGGGTCACACAGCTAGCAAGTGTCTGAGGCCAGATTTGAACTCAGGAAGATAAGTCTTCCTGATTCCAGGCCCATCACTCTCTCCACTGCACCACCACCCAGCTGTCTTTTACAAAGGAAGAAAACTGAGGCCCAGAAAAATCATGTAATTTGACCAAGTATTAGAGTCAGGATTTGAATTCAGATCCCTCTAGCTCAAAATCCCATACTACATTAGACCAGAGGGTTTAGAAACTCATTTCCCAGTAGCCCTTTGTCTAGTTATTTCTTTGGGGATCTGGAAATTTTTCAGGGTATTAGGCAGCCCAGTCAGTGCAGCAGACACATTATTTGCATTCCAAATGCCTTCCTGGGAACCTTAATTTCCCACAAAGAATCCATGGGAGGGTGCAGAATGATTTCAGTGGTGCTCTTGTCGACAATCTATTGGTGCTCCTCAAATTAATAGTCCTCTGTAAATGTCTATTCTGGAGCAAAGTGAGCAGAACGAGAGAACGATTTATACAATAACAATATTGTAACAACAACTTCGAAAGACTCAGGAACTTGGATCAACACAGTGACAAGCCACTCCAGAAGAGACAAGTTACCCACTCCTGACTCCAGAGGTGAGGTACTCAACAGATTGAGACATATTATTTTAAACATGGCTAATGCTGGAATTTACTTTGCCTGTACATGAAAAAGAGGTTTTGTTTCTCTCTTTTTCAATGGTGGGAGAGGGGAAGGGGGAAGAAGTAAATGAAAAAAAGGGTGGATTTTCATAGAAAAAAATCAGTTTAAAAATAATATATCTACGTGCACTATTGATTACTAGACTTTACTTCATCTGTACATGAGAAAAGAATTGTTTCTCTTTCTCAATAGCAGGGGTGGAAGTGGCAGGGAGAGGAAGGTGGATTTTCATTGATTAAAAAAGAAATTAATTTAAAATTATGTGTCTCTGTGCACCATCATTGTGCACCAATCTGTGTGTGGTGCACCAACAGTGACTATTTCCTCAATGGCCAATAATGTACAATGATTTCAAGGCTCCTGCTGACATTGGTGTCTGCAGGGTCTTTGCTGACGAGTAGATACATTGTTCATGCAAGCTGTCTGCCTAGCAACAATGCTAGGGAAACATTGTATAGGTGTTCACCCAAATCAACTGCTTCAGATTGAGCTCCCAAGTGGAACCTGGGTCCCGTCACTGAAATTCTGGATGCCAATGGTTTGGGGTCAGACTTGAAGGTTTTCAATGATATCTCTATACAACAGCACATCTTTAGATGATTGCTCCCACTCAGAAGTTTCCCGAGGAATATCAGAGTCCAACTTATATTTCTATTTCTTAAGGATCAGTTCCTTGCCATCAGTGGAGGTTACCATGGTCTTAACATGTGGCAGGTTTGAGGAAGAACAGAGCAGGGAGTTCATCTTTGCCCAGTTATCAAGGAGATGATGCCCAACTGAGGCACGTGGGTAAAGTCTGGAAAATCAGGGCCAATCTCTGTTGTTTTTTGTTGAGTTGTTTCGGTGCTGTCTGACTCTCTGTGACCCGATGTGGGGTTTTCTTGGCAGAGATCCTGGAGTGGTTTGCCATTTCCTTCTCCAGCTCATTTTACAGATGAGGAAGTGGAGGCAAACAGGGGTAAGTGACTTGCCCAGGGTCACACAGCTAGTAAGTATCTGAGGCCAGATATGATAAGTCTCCCCGACCTCCATCCACTGTGCCACCTAGTTGTTCTGCACTAGATTTAAAGGCAGTAAAATTAGGTTCTAATCCTGATTCTGCCTTGGGATACACACCTGGAAAGAAAGAGTGGTAATCTCGTATAGCCCCTGCTTTCACAGAGGAAGCACCTGAGTTTTAGAGAAGTCAAGACATTTGTCCAAGGTTACATATGTAACCAATGATCTTCCACTCTACAATTCTTTCTCTTCCCATACTATACTGTGATTCTGTTTCTTCATGTGTCAAATGAAGATACTACCATCTCCCCTCTCTGCCTGGATCAAGGAAGATCTGAGTTCAAATGTGGCCTCAAACAGTCATGAGTTGTATGTCCTTGAGCAAGTTATATCACTTCTCTCAATCTCAGTGTCCCCATCTGTAAAATGGGGGTTATAACAGCACCTACCCCACAGAGATGTTGTGATAATCAAATGAGATGACATAAGTATGTCCCTATATAAACATTAGCTTATTACCTCAAAGTGGCATTGTAAAAATCAAAGAAGAAAAAGTATTGGGAAGTAAAATTTCATATTTCTTACCACCAAAACCCCTCTGGTGGTATAGCTAGGTTGGTAAATATGGAAGAAATTTGGAGCTATCTAACCCGTATTGTTTAATCCCAACCCCTTATTACAGCTAGGTGATGAAGTGGATAGAGCACTGGGCTTGGAATCAGGAACACTCATCTTCCTGAGTTCAAATCTGGCCTCAGACACTTACTAGCTGTGTGACCCTGGGCAAGTCACTTAATGCTGTTCGCCTCAGTTCCTTATCTGTAAAACAAACTAGAGAAGAAAATGGCAAACCACAGCAGCATCTCTGCCAAGAAAACCTCATATGGGGTCACTAAGAGTCAGACACAATTGAAATGACTCAACAGCAACAACAACCACCACCTTACTGCTATTACTACAGTCTCCCCATTTCTGCCTATTAGAACCCCTAGTTTCCTTCAAGGATTAGCTCAAGCAGCTTTGAGGATCCCCCACCCCCGCCAGCTTCTAGTGCATCCCCCCCAACCCTATTGCCTTTTATATACTTTGAATACGCATGTCTATAAATGGATGGTCTTCCCCTGCTAGATCATAAGCATCCCATAATCAGGGACAGGGACTGTTTTTCAGTTTTATACATGCCCCAGCACCTGGGACAGTGCCAGGCACACGAGAGATAAATGCTTACTGATGGATTATTGCAGGTAGAACAGGATTATCCATTTACCCACTATATGCTTATTCTACCTACAGCCTCAATTTGCTGTGGTGAGATGGTTACATGCTCAATGATCACAGTAGTAGGGCCTAGGAAAACACCACCTGGGATGGCATTTGTCCTTCAGTTCTTCTTATTCTCCCTTCTGCTAGATATGAACGTGACTAAAATGTACTGATGCATTAAAGAGAAGTATTGACATGCAGGGAGCACCACAAAACAAATTCTAAAATGTTTGAAACACTCATTGGTCCTTATCTAAAACTACACTAAATAGTACTAAGGCTATAAACCTGTTCATTGCAATTTTCTTCTCAGCTGATACGCAGGACATTTTGGCAATCTGGTGTGGGAGGTAGCTCTGTTTCAATGACACTTTTAATTAATATTTCATATGTACTTTGTCCTTGCCATAGCCAGAGATGCTGATCATTCTTAAAGCTGTATGGATGAGACAGCTTACATCTTGCATGATATTAGACAGGAGAATGAGTCTTTTTTTGGTGGCTAAGATCTTATCAAGTCACAATGCATTTGACTAATAGCTGTAATTAAAAAAAAACCTCACAGAGGTCTACCCTAAGGCTACATCAAAAGCCCTTCAGATTAACTATTATGTTAAGCATGTTTCAAATATATAAGGGAAAACTCTTTCCTCCTCCTCCTCTTCCTATGAACAAAAAAATCAGAAGGACATTTTTCATTACTAATGGAGAAAATATGAGTAAAAAGTTTGAGTGTACTTGTCTCAGACAGACTGGGTATATATTAGAAAATAAAACACTAAAATACTTCCACTATTCACTTAGGGTCCTTGCAAATAAATTCAAAGTATCTCTTGGCCTACAAACACTTTCGATAGCCCTTGGCTAGCTTACCAAAGGCATAGTGGACAGTGGTCAATTAGGTGGCAATGAGCCTAAGGAGCCCAAAGAACTTGAAGACCAGCCCTGAAGGTCATATTTTCAATTTCCATTAGAATGGAAACTATTCCACTTGCAATTTACCCTCAGTTGGATTCCCTCTAGGCTCAGACATATCCTTGAACTATAGACCCAAAGACTTATGCAACTTGTCTGATTCTACTGAGTGTCTCACACTTACCTTTCTCCTTTGAGAAATCTCAGAATAAAACAATTAGTTCTTTCAAGGTGAGCTGAAGGGCGCCAAAATCCCAAAGAGCTTTTGATAAGTGGAAAAACTTAGAAACAGGATATTGAGATCTGTAACCACCCAAATCTTTCAGCACCACCATGTGGCACCTAATTACAAATCCTGCTCCTTATAACACAGGACTCTGAAAGCAGCAGGTAACATAAGAGGCCATTGCAGCTCATACCATATCAGTGCATCCAGAGAGTACTGGAGCTGCTAACCAAGAATTCTAAATGGAATAGATAAACCTAGAGTTGGGATATCCTTACAGATCCAGCCTTATTGCAATAGCAAATTTTATTGCAATAGCAAATTTCTTCCTCAGCACAAACAGGATAGAGGAAAAAACACTATATGTGCCACCTGAAGGTCAAATCCTGTTTCAAATCCCACTTCTGCTACTTGCTATTTATGTGACCTTAGACAAGTAGGTCAGCCTCTGGGCCTTAGCTTCCTCTTCCTCCTCTTGGAGATAAGGAGATTCTCATAGAGCTTTAAATCCTGCAATCCTCAAAATCTGGTGAGAGGATGAGCCTAGTCATTTAGCATCTTAGGCCAGTGGACCATGTAGGATCCTCAGAAATCTCAAGCAGAACCAAGTCACATATAAAATGCATGGCTCTTAAACCTCAAATCTGGGGTAGGGGAAAAGAGAAGGGCTAATGAAATGCCTTTTGGCAGCTGAATTCTGCCTCTGATTGATTGGCGTCACCTGCATCTTTTTTCCCCAGAGAGAAAGTTTATGACTTTGCCACATGAGAAGTGAGCTATAAATCAGTTGTGCCACTTCCTCTTCCCTTTTCTACCATTTTTTCTTATGACCTTTATTTACTAAATTTGTAAACAGAATTACTTTCTTAGGAAGTCTTAGCATTGTGGAAATAATGGTGTCATGGAAAAACCACTGGATTGTCCATTGGGTAAACAGAATTAGAGCATTTGCTCTGCTATCCACTAACCATGCGAATTTAGAGCATTATTACTCTGTTGGTCAGATTCCTCCCTTCCAACTCCCCTTCATGTTGTATCATTCCCCATTAGAATGTAAGCTTCTTAATTTCATTTTTGTCTTTGTTTCTCCAATGCTTAGCAAAGTGCCTGCCACACAGTATGGCACTTATTGAATGCTTTAATCTAACCTAATAAGGCAGTCAACTCAATCAATTACTCCTAATAACATTTATTAAGTTGCTATTATGTGCCAGGCACTGTGCTAAGCTCTGGGGCTACAAAAAGAGGCTACAAAAGACAGTCCCTGACCTCAAGGAGCTTACAATCTAATGGGGGAGACAACATGGAAACACATACATACAAGGTAAACAGATACAAAATAAATAGGAAATAATTGACAGAGTGAAGGCACTGGGATTAAGAGGGGCTGGGGGAGGCTTCCTGTAGAAGGTTGGATTTAAGCTGGAACTTAAGCCAAGCCTTGGAGGTCAGTAGTCAGAAAGGGGGAGTGAGAGTTTGTTCCAAGCACCGGGGAGAGCCAAACAAAATGTTGTTTCAAGAGATGGAGGGTCTTGTTCATATATTTATTAATGGTAGGCATTGGGGGTACAAAGGCGAAAATGAAATAGTCCCTTCTGTCAAAGAATTTATAGTCTATCAGAGGTACAATATAGAAACAGGTAAATGTATGCAGAAAATATACAAAATAAAGACAAGGAAATTTTCAGAGAAGAGGCACTGGTAGCTGAGGTAGAGAAAGGGGAGGGGGAAGAGATCAGGAAAGGCCTCATGTAGGAAATGATGTTTGAGCTGAATTTTGAAGGAAACTAGCAGTTCTAAGGCAGGGGAGACAATGTATGCAAAGGCATTGAGAAAGAAAAATGAAACATTATATATAAGGAACAGCAAAAAGACTGGAGCGGACAGGCTCTGAAAGGAAATAAGGTATAATAAATTTGGAAAGGAAGTTCACCCCACATTGGGGGGGAGGTTCACCTAATGTACTAGAGGCCTTCCTTACTCTCTCCCAAAACTGTAAGAGCTCCCGCGGAGCCCTGTCACCATCTACCTGCTATCCTTCAAAAAAAGTTTATGTATTTATTTTTAGTTTTCCATCCTTCACACATGATACATTGTCAGCTCATCTCTTTTGGTCATGCAATTATTGATCATGTCATTTACTCCTGTTTTTCAAAGTTTCTCTTTGGTTATATGTTGCTGCCCACTCACATCCAGTATGAACCTTCCCATTGTGCCTCATGTCATACTCATCTTTACTTTTTCAGACACAGTGGAATTCCAGATCACTCTGCCATACAGAAACATTAGCAAAACATATTGAAAAGAAGGTCCTCTGTCTTGGGAAGGAAAGATGGGCCTTGGTTTTTATGGGTAACTTGAGGTCAGTAAAATTGCTTTGCAATTTCCCAAAAGCAGTCCAGAATGTCCTGGCCTTGTCCATCTGTATTATCTGTCCCACATATACATACTGTTGGAAAGCTCTGTTGGGTGTCCATTCAAATACATGTTGAAATCTGAGTAATGGAAATCTTTCATCCATATAGAGTGTAAATGGACAGGCCAAATTTCTTTGAATGAGTACAGATTTCTTCCAGGAGGCTCTGAAATGTTCAGAGTAATGCAGTCAACACAATGTCATCCATAAAAAGAAGCTTCTGAAGGATGTTATCCACAGGCAATATTTTGCACTCGATCTTTTCTGTCATAGTGGCAAATACTTTTGGCAACCATACATCTTCCCATTTTGTACCTTACATGATGTTTATTATCAGAGGCTCATTGTATAGGATTATTTCTGTTGTTATATCTTTCAAGTAATCCTAGATGACCTTGATATATGGATGAGCAACACCTTATTGTAGGAGAATTGTAAGGCCTTTTGATCTACCAACTTGAATTTTTATTTTCATCATCAACAAACAGTAAACAATGTGATCTTATTGTCTGTACATCTTTCAGTCAATTGCAGCATTATGAATATATGTTCCATTGTTGAATATCACTTGTGAAAACCTGCTTGTAAAGGGCCTTCATCAATCATGCTTTCAGTTGTATACAGATGACCCCCATAAAGATTTTGTAAAGATGGGAGAATAATCACATCGGTTGTTGGTCATTGATATTATCCTACTCATATTCGAGGGGGAGAGGAGGGCATTAAGATGTTTTGAGGTATTTTCCCAAGTCTTTATTCTCCTTCCTTTGTATACCTTGTATGCTGTTATCTCAATGCCCTCACAAAGAGAACCCCTCCAGCCAGAATCTTCTATTTACATTCGATCCAATATCATCTTTGTTCTTTTTTGTCTCTGTTCTCTTAAGTGACATTTTTACTTGCTTTATAAGTACTTCAAGGAACATGATAATAAAATCCAAATCTGGTTCTACTTTTCTTGATGGAGAAAATAATTTGTTAAAATACTTTTTGCAAATCTTTTCCATTTTTCTTCTGTTCATAACCCTTTTTTTCCATTTTCATCCTTGAATACCCTTAGGATGACTGTTTAGTTGACTAGTTGAATGTCTTGCCAAGCTTTCTCCAACCGGTCCTATACTTCACTGCTTCTCTGTGTTCCATGAAACAATACTACTCATAATTATCTATCATCCTTCTTCATAAGATTTTTACAGATTAGTTTATATTCTAACCCAGGGTTGCCTTTCCCAGCCATCTCTCTTTGACAAATGAATCAAATTTTTGCTGACCAAGGCACTTTCTGGGTTCTTTTGGACTCCTGTCATTGTAATGAATTTACATTGGTTTATCTTCTGGATAAAATTATGACAGTTGGTGTTTATGTTATCTCTGTTGTCATGTCCAATTTTTAATGTTCAATAACTTATTTAAACAATTAAGTATTAAGGAGAGAGACCAGATCTATGATTTCATTGATAAGAAAACTCCTAGATGAAGAAACTCTCCTAATGAAGACGCAACATTAAGTCTTAAGAGAGTTTTCAAGAACACTGAGAGTTAAGTACTATGCTAAGGTCACACAGCCAGTTTGCAATAGGGGCAGTACTTGAACACAGATTTTCTTGGGTCGAAGACCAGATCTCACAAAACCTCATTGTTTCTCAGTTCAGGGTTAAATTTTCTTAATAGTATCCCCTATTATTTTTGTTACTATTCTTTCTTCTTGTTTATCATAAATTCTAATCTTAGCTTAAATTGATTTGTGGCTGTCTTTTCCTAAAAACTCTGATCAATGCAATGACTAAATCACAACTCCAAAGATCAATAATGAAGTATGCCACCTACTTCCTGACAGAAAGACTATGAAACTAGGGTGCAAAATCCGACATAAAGGTTTGTACATGGGAAACATAAGGATTTGTTTTGTTTGGCCACACTCATTTGTTACAAGGATTGTATTTTTCTTTATATTTAGAGGGATGGCATTTAGAGTGGAGAGAGGGACTAGTGATAGTTTGAACAAAAAAAAGACCAAAAACATGTCATTGGAGTAGTTTCAAAATGCACAGAAGAGAGCAGAAGGAAGTTCAGAGGGAAGCACATACATACAGGATTGCTTTGAAAGTAACATGCTGAATATATTATATACTTTTTAAAAAGCAAACTATATACGACAGAGGCTCTCAGTTTCACACATGATCTTCTTTTTCTGTTCTCCTTTGTATATGGGAACACAATTTTTCCTTTGGTGTTTCTTAAATTAAAAATAATAAAAATTTATATTTTAAAATAATGTCTTTTCCTTCCTGTTAAAACATAGTTTCATTTTTTGTAAAATTCTTTAGTGCTTACCATATCCAGAGCCTACCGACTCATTTTTAAAGAAATTATTCATGATATAGAGATATGAGGCTTCTTTATAATCAAGTATTTGGCCTCTCTCATTTATTTTACTTGAACTATTATTTTTCCCCATCTTCACTTTTTCCCACCTTCGCATTGAAATCATCAATATCAAAGTTAGCTTTATTTGGGCAGAATGTTATCAAGTCCTTCATAGAAATTCTCTACCATTTCAGCCTCAGTGATTGATTTTTGATGCTAAGCTGCAATTATTTTCACATAGGTCTTTTAGGAAATACTTATTATTAGTTATACTGTAATACATTATCAAGTCAAGTGAAAGATTTACTTAGCACCTACTAAACATCTGGCAGTGTGCCAAATACTGGGGCTACTAAGAAAGGAAAAAAAGTGTCACTTTTCTGAAAGAGTTCAGTCTAATGGGGGAGACAACATGCAAACAATTATGTACAGACAAATTAAATACATATAAACACACATATATATGTATGTATGTAAAATATGTGATAAATTGTAGATAATCAACAGAAAGAAGGAACTAGCATTAAGAGGAATCAGGAAAGGCTTTTTATAAGAAGGTGGGATTTTAGCTGGAAGGAAACCAGGGAAGTCAAGAAATGGAGATGAGTCAGGAAAAATCTGCAGCCATGGAAGACAGCTAGTGAAAACATCTGGAGTTCAGAAATGGAGTGTTTTGTGAGAAGAATAGTAAGGAGATCAGTATTACTGGAGTACAGAAAGAGAAACAAGGTGAGAGAAGAAAAAAAAAAGATAAGAAAGAGCCATGCTAAAAAGGGAGGGGCTTTAAAAACCATATAGAGCAGTTTATATTTGATCCTGGAAGTAATAAGGCATGACTGGAGTTTATGGAATGAAAAGGTAACGTGGCCAAATATGCTTTAGGAAGATTGTATTTGACAGCTGAGTGGAGGTTGAACTGGAGGGAGGAGATAGTTGAAGCAGAGAGAACACAAATTAGATACAGGGAGAGAGAAAGAGAGAGAGAGAGAGAGAGAGAGAGAGAGAAGAGAAGAAAAAGGAGGAGAAGGAGGAGTAAGTTGACACTTAGGTTGTGAGTTTGTGACTAGGAAGATGGTGATGCCCTTGACAGCAATAGAGGAGTTTGGGAAGAGAAGAGGTTTTGAGGCAAAAGATAATGAGTTGAGTTTTGGACATATTGAGTTTAAGATAGATGTCTATGGGGCCTCCAATTCAAGATGTACAATAAGGACTAGAGGTCAGGAGAGAGGCTAAGTGCTAGATAAGGAGATCTGAAAATCATCAGCATAATAATGATCATTGAATCCATGGGAGCTGATGAGATCACCAAGTTAAATAGTATAGAGGGGGAAAAAAGGAAGATGGCCCAGAACTGAGCCCTTGGGGACACCCACATCTAGTAGACATTACCTACATGGAGATTCATCAAGAAGACCGAAAGGAGCAGTCAGACGGGTAGGAGGAGAACTGGAGGGAGTGGTGTCACAAAAACCGAGAAAGAAGAGAGCATCAAGAAGAGGATGATCAGCAGTATCAAAGACTGCAGAAAGGCCAAAGAAGAACAGAGATTGAGAAAAGTTCATTGGAGCTGATGGTTTAAAAGATCATTGGTAATTTTGGAGAGTTTCAGTTAAATGATGAGTTAAGAAGCCATCTTGTAGAAAGTTAAGAAGACAATATGTCCCATGAAATCATATTTCTTATAGTTTTAGGGTATATAGTAAAATCTACTCTGCCAACTCCTTTTTTTGACTCTCCAAGGAGTGCCTCCACAAAGCTCTACTAGGATGCTTCATCCTGGTATGGAAGTGACCCTAGATTATCAATAGCTACAGCAACAGTTCTAATGCTAAAAGGGCTTCAAGGATGGCCTCAGGAACAGAGTCTATTTTCCAAGACCAGGCTTGCTAATCACAGAGAAGAACATCACTAGTAGGTTAGCCATTTGGTGACGAAGGTTTTTGCTCATGGCAACCCATGAAACAAAGAAAAATTTTAAACTGCCTCAAGTTCTGTGCAGTCTATTCCACTTCTGCTGCAATGATAGCAGAGTAATGGGAACAGGAGCAGAGGGTACTAATAGGAATAATACAGTTTTTAGACCATCAATAAACTTTAATTTGACTGTTGGTAGTCTAAAGGTGACATCCTTGTCTAGTGACTAACAAATGGACATATTGCTGGAGATGCTTAATCATATCAATCTTGACATTCTTGATATAAATGAAACCATAAGAGGAGAGTTACAGTTAAATGAAAGATAACTTGTTAAAAATTAAAAAAACAAAACCCAGATTTAAACGGCAGGCAAACAAGTATCTATTAAGCACTTACAGGCATGATGCTTAGTGCATCAAATACAAGTAAAAACAAAAACAAAAAACAGCCCATACACTCATGGAGCTTATATTTAAATGGGGGAAGGGCACACATTAAAGAGGGCTGAAAAGCAGATGGGTTGAAAGAAGATGATGACCAAAAGAGAAAGAGAAGTCCAGAGAGTCAAAAGCACAGCAGGTGGGGAAGGAAGCATGGCCCACCTGGGCCCATCCCCAAAGTACAGACCCTGGCAGGAACTCACAATGGGACAAGGGGACTGTGGTGGTGCAGGAATGTTTCTGAGTATGAGGGCCTCAGATGCTGAGGAAAGCCCCAGGATGAGAAAGCACCTGAAGCATAGTGGTAAATTCCAGAAAGGAAGAAGCACAAACAGGAGGGGAATATTTAAATAATTAATTTTTTAAGTTAAAAGTATGTATAGTGATAAGAAATTGATGATCATAATATATTAAGGTTGTTAAACCTTATTTTTAAACTTTACATATACCTTTCCTATTAAAATTTTCATTTTTTTTCTAAAAAGCCACATAAAAGAGAAAGAGAGAGTTTTTTTTTTCTACTCAAAGGTATGTATCGCAGTGGGTGGGGGACCTGCAAAGCTCCTCTCTTCAAAGGATTCTTCAAGGATACTTGAAGGACAAGCAAAAAGGATAATTTAGCTTTTCTTAAGAAAATGCTTTAGAAAATCATGTCTGATAAATGTGGATGACCTTGGTTTTGAACTGGTTGCTATGTTTCCTTTTCCCAAGTTTTCTCTGCATGCCTGAATTTGATTCATGGATACTGTCTCTGTGTGCCCTTTTTTCTTAAATGTTCATGACTTAAAACTTCAGGCAGAGCTTCCTTGCTAGGAAGCTTTGTGATGTGAAATTTCCCTGGTCATGGTAACTTGTAATTTTAAGATACTGCCTGAAATTTTTCTCCTGATAATTCAGGCCTCCATCTCTTTTTTTTTTCTTTTATCTCATATTGAGTGATAATTATATGTAATTCCACTGATTTAAAGACTGAATGTTGTGATAATCAGAACCACAAAATCCAAAGCCATTTGCATTAACTCTAAGACAATATAGAGATAGTTGTCTGATACAGATTAGCAGAATGTAGGTTGTGTATCCAATCATCAGCTGCTGTTTTCTAAAACTATGCTTTGGGACTTCCATCACTCAACAATCAAATATCTCTGGTAACTCAGAGACTCCTTACCTTCTCTATCTGTGGATATTCCCTAGTAATCCATATAAATAACTCATATCATATGGTGTTTTCCAATTTAAAAAATGTTTTCCTTGCAATAATCCTGTAAGATACATAGTGCAAATATAATCCCCATTTTACAGATGAGAAAATTGAGACTTAAAAGGTAAAGTGATTTGCCCAATGTCACACAGTCAGCAAGTTTCAGAGCTAGTTCTTTAACCTAAGTCTCCTGATTTTGGTCCTAGCATACTTTCCAAGGTAATTATCATGTGGTTTTATCCAGCCTATATTGGAAAAACTCATTTAATTGCTGACTTCAATAGGAAGAAAGGAATCTCACTTTATGCAATGGACTTAAGTGAAATCACCTTTCACCAATTCCTTTGATCTTCTCATTTTTCTTGGGGATTTTTATATCCTTAATAAGCAACTCTAAGGTAGAGATCGTGTATTTGGTAAGCTCTCAGATTTCCTAGCATGTGGAGTCTGTACATGTGACAAATTAACAGTGACGTCGCTAGCACCTTCTTCTGCTCATAGAATCATGGGGTCCCATATTTAGGACTGGAAAAGACATTAGAAGCCATCCAATCCAATGCCTTCATTCTATAGATGAGGACACTGAGATACAGAGTCAAGACATTAAATACTATGGTAAGGAAATAGCAATAAAATATTTCCCCCCAAAAAATGTGGGGCACAATTCCCCACAATTATACACATCACTAGTGGGAAGAGTGCACACACATAGGAACACATATGTAGGGGGAAACACATAGGTATGTGTGGCCAGGGAAAAAATGTGGAAAGGTACATGAGTAGAGATCACATCTAGCCAGGGCACATACATGAAGGAGCATGTATGTAGGGAACTTGTGACTAAGACACATGAATGGTAGAACAACTTATGCCTCTGATGACTGTCAATACCTTCGAGTGATCTCATCACTCTGCTCCCACTCATCTTGTGAACCATATACTGTAGTCTACACTAGACATATGGTCTCTGCTAAGCATTGCTTCCTCCTGATATTGCATGAATGATGCTCAGCTCCTATGGTTACTGCTAGCCATTGCCAGGTTCAGCTCTTCTGGGCACATGGTTATACAGCTGCTTCTTGCTTCCAACATTTTCAGTAAGAAGGACTATGTTCTAGGCAAGTCTCATACTCATCTTAATATTTACATACTCCACTCTGCTGAAAGGGAATGCTGGGGAAGTGCTAAACTCTCTGTCATTCTCAGGGATTCTGAAACCTATCCCATAGTTTCTCTCCTCTGTGGGTGATTATTTTCACTGTGTCATTAGTCTTAAGAGTGTAGTTAATGTGAATTTACCTAAAAAATTAGCTCTGAGCCCCCATCTAGCAGGAAATGCTAACTCCTCCATGAATCTGCTACATTTCACTGAGTCCTAATTAAATGACCTTGCAATAATGAAATTAGTTGCCTCCTGAACAGATAGGCAGTCATACTTAGATACTATATAAAATGTTTTACTCTTTTTTTCATAGAATCAACAAAATAATTAACAATATATAGTAGAACATCTATTATGAAGCTTATAGGTTCTCATTAACCTAGACTATCCCCAGAGAGCATAGAGACACATTCTGAATCCAGCCATCTCAGGAAAAACAGTTCTGTTGGTTAGTCTCCATGCAGCTACTTCCACAAACAAGCAGGGGCAAAAAGGGAAGAAATGTAGCAGAGAGTAATGAACATCACACAGTTTGGAGACCATCTATAAATAATAATTTAACCATTGGCACTCTACACATGAGATCTTTGTCCAGTAACCAAGAAAACAACAAACTATTAGAAAACAGAATCAAATCAATATTGACATTCTTGTGATAAATGATACTAGAAGACAAAAAAATTGCAGTTCAGCAAATTATGGTTTATGAATATAATAGAAAAGAGGGGAAAACAGTTTCAAAGAGACGTGGAAAGACTTGCATGAAGCAATGTGGACCAAAATAAGTAGAACCAGAAGAATAATTTATACCTTAATATCAATATTGTAAAACTAAACAATTCTGAAAAAAATAAAAATCTGATCCACCAAATGATCAACCATGATTCCAGAGCACTGATAAAGAATGATTCCCACATCCTTACATAAAGATGAAAGACTAATATGCAGAATAAGAAATGCATTTTAGACATGAACAATGTAGAAATTTGTTTTGTTTGACAGTATGTGATATAAAGGTTCTATATTTTTTCTCTCTTTTTTCTAGTGGATGGGAAAAGGTAGGAAAGAAAAAAAGGAATGCTTAATCATTGAAAAAAAATTTTAAGAAGTTGCAGATGCATGAAAACATGGCTCACTGGTTCTTCTTAGAGAGGCAAACAGAGAACTTGGTCTTGGTTTCATCCTGCACCAAAGAAACATCACTTCATGAGAATTCTAGTCTGAAGTGTTCATGATTAACATATAGAAAAGGAACATCATAATTATAGCTTATCCACCATCACTTGCTGCAGGGGACAAGGAGATAAAGAAATTCCAAGAAAAACTTCACAAGATCCTCCAAACAAGTGAATACATACTGTGATATGCAGTGATTTCAACACAGTTGGTAGAACAAAGGATTGGGGTGGGGGCAGGGGAGGAATGTGTGTATGCACATATATGTGTGTATGTATACATATAAATATGAAAAAATAGTTTTATTTAAAGAAATAAGAGAGACTTTTAGATTAGTTAGGGGCTTATACATGCACATTATGATTATATTCTTCCAAAAGAGTCAGAAGGCATTGCACAGGGTAAGTACCAAATAGCATGACAAATAAATTAACTTGGAAAGAACTGGACCTAAGATTTCCTAATACAGGGATTCCATGGAGTAGGAAACGCCTACCAATGTAGGTCAGCACCTTCTACTTTTAGAGATTTGTCCTAAGTACTGAGAGTGTAAATAACTTGCTCAGGGTCACATAGCTAATGCATGTCAGAGGCAAGATTTGAACCAAGGTCTTCCTGGCTCTGAAACTAGCCTTCCTTCCACTATACCAAGCAACCTATCAACAACAGCAAAAGGAAACTGACTTTATATTAATAAACAAGACATGGATAGTTATGAATGTAAGAGTCATCTCAGAATCAGTTGTATGTATTTCATGGTACTGACTAGTTAGAGTAGAGGTCAAAGTTGACATCAAATTAGAAGAAAAGAAAGTAAGGCAAAGAAGACACTGCAGAGAATTTTCTACATTACAGTTGCTGACCCTGGCCCCCATCATTGTCAGCCATCTGGAAGACTCTGTAGGTTCAGAGAGCAGAACCCATAATTCTGATCCTACTCTGGGTACAAAGGGACAGCAGTAATTTGTTGTTGTTGTCATTTAGTCATACTGTCATGTCCAACTCTTTGTAATACCATGGACCATAGCATACCAGGCACTTCTATCCTCCAGTCTCTCCCAAGGTCTGTCCAAACTTGTGTTCATTGCTTCCATGACTGTCTATCTGTCTCATCCTCTGCTGCCCCTTTTCCTTTTGCCTTCAATCTTTCACAACATCAGGATCTTTTCCAAAGAGTCCTATCTTCTCATTATGTGATTTAATAGCAGTACTACCCAATCTCATTCTGGACTCTGAAGTCAGAGCAAATGTTTTCAGCCTATGGGATGGGTTCGCAAACCCAACCTGCCTGTATTCCACTATTCTGGTCCTTGTCACTTGTCCATGAGCCAAATTTGTGATATTGACCTGGAAAAACTACCCCCTGTGATTTCTCTTTAGATTTCCCCAAAACTATTCAGTCTGAAACTCTTCTTAGATCTTTGTTAGAATAATTGTGGGAGAGCACTGGGTTGTACTGCATTTTCCTACTGCACCATCTTTTCCTGAGTCTATAAACTCATTTGTAAAACACCACAGAAGAGAACAGTGGAGAATTACAGGCATGTTCCCACAAAGCCCAGTGATGGCAAAATAAAGTCTATGGAAAGCTTGGTTTAAGACAGAACTAAGACATATCATCTCAAATGCATTCATAGATGAAGCTGAAAGGAGGATAATGAATAGATAAAAACAGTACTAGATTTGTCAACATTTATAAAATGGTGGTGGAAACGTATTCCTCCACCTATGATGTGAAGTAAAGAAAGAGAAATAACACTTTAAGAGATAAAGTCAAGAAGAATAGCTGTAATAGACAAAGTTCATGCTGGATTCATGTAACTCAACCTTAAAAACATTAAAGGATTGCTTTACAAAATATCTGAATAAAGGAAGATACCAAAAGAATAGGGGGATAATCATAGACAATATTAACATCCCAAAAAAGGCAATTGAGAAAATATCAGTAACCACCAATCTGTATGCTTACTTTCCCATATTTATAAAATCTTTAAAAGAATGGTTTTCATGAATATTGAAAATACCACAGGAGATGAGAAAAGGCAGGTTTTTGTATACTATTGTCCATTACAGATCACATCTTTATACTCAACACAAGTGATAGAGAGTATGTGATATCTCAGTTTACTGTTTTGTTGATTGCCAAATAATAATACTAATAAATCCTTTGATTCAGTAGAGCAGCCTCAAAGGCTCTCATCTAACGAGAAGTTTCTTATGTATAAGTTAAGATCATTCAAGATTCTGTGGCAAATATAACCAAAGAGTTAATTATATACAATGATGCTTTCATTATCAATGTCAAAGGAAGTATAAAATAAGATGATGCTCACCATAGGCATCTTCCACTGTCATACAAGTTGTCTTGAACAGAGTTCAAATGGAAGAAGGATTCCCTATAGATCAAGGGTTCTTAACCTTGCATCTATATTTTTCAGGGGGAATTGAATGGGGAAAATGACATCTTTATTTCAATATGATTGGTTTCTTTTGTAATCTTATATATTTTGTTTTATGAATATAAAAACATTATTCTGAGGAGAGGTTTCCCCAGACTGCCAAATAGATCTATGATACAAAAAAATTAAGAAAGCCTTCTACAAACATCAAGTTCTGCATCGTGCTTGTGTTTGCTGAAGAAATCGTATCAATTTTGTCAAGTTCCATCCAGAATATTCCAGGGTCTCTTCAATGATGTTCATAATTATCCAAAAGCTGAAAACTGCCTATACTCAAAACTATGACATGCAGTTGGAAGGCCTGTCTATTGAATTAATATATTAGTACATCTACCTATGACATTCACTGTGGGTGGACAATGGTTCAGCACCAAAATTAAAAAAGAGAAAAAGAGTAGGCTGGATTGCATTTGGTCAATTTTACAGTGCATTTAACAATCCCAAGCTGCTCCCTGGCACAAAATATAATCTTTTGAACACAAATGTTCTCTCAGTGATGCTGTATGATTGCAAATCATGGAATACCCCAGATTCTAGAGAATCAAAGGTGGGGGAGAAGTTGATGAAGAAATGCATAGTGGGCTGTAATTGTTTGAAGATAATTTTTTGCTCAAGCAAGACTGTTGACCCCTTAGATGTAGTGATGACATTTTACCATTTTTTTTTGCATCCTTCCATGATGTCTAGCATATACATTGCTCTGCACACAATAGGTTCTCTGCACACAACAAATGGTTATTAAATTACCAGAATATAGGGTGTCACAAGCTTTTGACTTCCACAGCATAATCTCATCATCAGAAAATTCTTTACACTGAGTATAGGTTCTTCTACAAGAAAGCTATTCTTCCTCTCATAAGCTCATAATCTCTACATATTGTGAACATAAGTGGGAAACTGTATGCCAAACTATTTACAAAAGGTAATTTCAGAAATAAATAACTCTTCCAGAAAACTGCTCCATCATTAGTTCTCATTATGAAATGAGATAAAATTTGTAAAATGCTTAGCATTCTGCTTGATACATAGTAGGCACTTAAAAAATGCTTCTCTTCCCTTTTCTGCTTCCCCCAAGACCCACATTAATGGGAGCACCCACATTAATGATAAATAGACTATCGTTGATCATTTTCTGAATTGACAAATAGAGTTGGCCAATACTAGAATGAACTGACTTAGAAGGGAGTGAGCTCCCAGTCTCTAGATGTATTCAAATTAAGCTAAATAACAATATGACTGGAGAGCTGGAGAAGGAAGAATAGTTTCAAAAGTGGGAAGATCCCAAGCTACATAGGCTTTGATAAACTAAACCCACACCTAATAAAAAGGATAGCTAGGTTGCACAGTGGATAGAGCGCTGGGCCTGGAGTCAGGAATACCTGAGTTCAAATCCAGCCTCAGACACTTACTAGCTGTGTAACCCTGGGCAGATCACTTACCCCTGTTTGCCTCATTTTCTTCATCTATAAAATGATCTGGAGAAAGAAATTGCAAACCACTCCAGGATCTTTTCCAAGAAAACCCCAAGTGGGGTTATGAAAAATCACAGTCAGACACAACTGAAAGTCTGAACAACAGTAAGGCCAGTCAGGGTGCTCTTACCATGTCCCATTTATCAACAATCCATCAGTCAAACAAGTACTTATTTAGCACCTATTGTGTTGGAAACATGAAGACAAAGCCAAAGTAGTCCCTATCCCCAAGGAGTTTATGGTCTATCTGGGGAAGACAACATGTACATACATATAAATAAATGCAAGGCAATTCGGGGGAGGAGAAGGAAAAACTGTGGGGCGGAAAGGAGGGATAAAATAATCAGGAAAGACTTAGAGAGTTTTGACAGAAATAAAGTAACTTTCAAAAGAGGTGAAAAAATCTGTCTTTAAGATACATGTGGTATTGGCCCCATAAGGAATACCCCATATTTATTCTCCACATCTTCCTTCTGGTCTGACACACTCTGAGGTTGTTTTTAGGTAATATGTGTTCAAGGGAGGAGAAGAGAAACACAAAAAGTGAAAGAAAATCAATTCTGAAATCTCCCAATGCTTGAACTAACTGTAGTAAGGGTAGAGAGGACTTTGACAGACAATTGTCAATTTAAACTCTTAATATGAGTGACTACATGAGGTTTAGCTGCCCAGCTATCTGCAAACAAAATAAGTTAGAATATCAGGTTCTCAAAAGGAACTCACAGATTATCTTGCTGATTCCTAGCCAAAAAGCTCTGTATCCTAATAATGTAGCCTAAATGGCCCAAAGCAACTTTTCCTACACAATTTTCTACACTTAGATAACAGACAAATACTAGAACAACAATGCTTTATAGAAAATGAGTTTAATTTTGAAGTCTAAATTATCATCAGTGTTGATGTTCGCAGGCAAACTGTTAGTCACTTATCAGGCATTTGGTGAACCACCTTGACTGAATGTCCAATGGATGTATGTGGAAGAACTCTATGTTCAGTTGCTTTTCGGTGTATCCAATTCTTCATGACCCCTTTTGGGGTTTTCTTGGAAAAGATACTGGAGTGGTTTCCCATTTCCTTCTCTAGCTCATTTTATGGATGAGGAAATTAAGGCAACAAAGTTAAGTGATTTGCCCAGGGTTACATAGCTAGTAAGTGTCCACAAAGACAAGTCTTCCTGACTCTAGGACTAGTGCTCTATCTACTGTTCCACCTACCTAGGAACCCTGCAGGATACTATAAATTCCACATCTACTAGCTGAGGCAAATATTAATATTTCTTCCCCTTTTGAAGCCCCAAGTCACAAAAGATTTTTATAAGGATTTATTACAAGAGGAAAATCAAATTTAAGACATACAATATATACAAAAAACAGAGTGCGCAATCATTAAATGACCAGTATTTTTGGCTGATACTAAACTTAGGAAGGAAGGAAGGAAGGAAGGAAGGAAGGAAGGAAGGAAGGAAGGAAGGAAAGAAGGAAGGAAAGAAGGAAGGAAGGAAGGAAGGAAGGAAGGAAGGAAGGAAGGAAGGAAGGAAAGAAACTCTCCAGAATTCAAATCTGGCCCCACAAGTCTAGTCTGGAATTTTTGTCCAGGATAAACACTATCCTTTCTTCCCTCCCAAATTTCCCCTGAACTTCTTCCTCACAAAATATCCTTTGTGGTTCAGTGGTCCTACTTCTTTTCCCAAAAAGGAAACAATAACAACCACTCTCTACTCCCTTCCCATGAAAGTGATTCATTGTACCTAGGTAACAGTGAATAAAATGTATGCCTGACTTTTTCCTACCATTATGTGATTCTGCCTCTCAAAATATGCCAGAAATATTTCATCAGAGTAGGGTCCCACAGAGAGGGATAAAATAGAAGCAGAAGACATTCTTGCCATGAAAGAAACTTGAATGTGGCTAAGGAAGATGGTTGATATAGAGGATTTATACTTGATGTAAGGCAAAACTTCCTAACAGAGGTATGCAACACTGGAATGGGCTGTCTCAGAAGGCAATGAGTTTCCTCTCATTGGAAGGCTTCAAGCAAAGGCTAAATGACCTCTGTGTTGTAAAGAAGATTTCTTGTTTATGTGTTAGATTAGATGGCTGCTAAGATAGGTCCCACTCTAAAATCCTCCAGTTCTGTGATACTGTGAGAGCCTCTTCTAGGCAGGGTGGTATTGGCAAAGTATGTCCTTAACCCTACCCTCACCACTACCACCACCACCAAGCCAACAACTGATGTTTACACCTTAAGGTTTTCAAAATGCTTTTATACACATTATCTCATTTGACAAGCTATGGAATGGTCTCACTCTTTCTGAGGACTGCCTAGGACAACTTGCCCAGGTCTGTCTTCCACAAGCAATCCCCAGTGCACCTCTAACCAAACAAAAACTTTTTTGTCTTTAGTCTCATTCTCTAGTGACTTGCTAAGTGATAGATCAACACAAATTTTTCTGATGAACAAATTCATGCTAGAATGTTGACAACTGATAAGCTTTGGTCTCATCCAAAGAGAAATGCATTTTAGCAGTGTCTTAAGCAGAAGAATAAAGCCATGAGATTGTGAATGTCGGCAACAAAAGCTAGAGAATTTATAGAAGCTCTTTTGTGGTGACAAAAAATTGGAAATTGAGGGGATGCCCATGAATTGGAGAATGGCTGAACAAGTTGTGGCACATGAATGTAACGGAATACTATTGTGCTATAAGAAATGATGAGCAGGCAGATTTCAGAAAATCCTGGAAAAACTTACATGAATTGATGCTGAGTGAAGTGAGCAGAGCCAGGAGAACATTGCACACAGTAAAAGCAACATTGTGTGATAACCTACTTTGATAGACTTAACTCTTCTCAGCAATGCAGTGATCTAAGACAATTCCAAAGGACTCATGATGGAACATGCTTTCCACATCCAGAGAAAGAACTATGGAATCTAAATGCTGATCAAAGCATATTATTTTCTTGCTTTTTAAATTTTTTCTTTCTCCTGGTTTTTCCCTTTTGTTCTATTTCTACTTTCACAACATGACTAATGTAAAAATTTGTTTAATATGAGTGTACATGTATAGCTTCTATCAGATTGCATACAATCGTGGGGGGGAGAGGATGGAAGGAGGAAAGTTTAGAACTCAACATCTTAGAAAAGTGAATGTTGAAAACTAAAAATTAACAATTTTTTAAGAATCTGGAGAAGATAGCTTTCAGTAGATGAGATGTTGCTCATCCCTCTTTCAAAGAGCACCAATGATATAAGAGGGTGATATTTTGACTTTCATATGAACTGGATTTAAGTGAGGCAGAGTTGCACAAAGTCTCTCTCTCTCTTCCAGAGTCATTGAAGTCTAGTGGAAAGACAAAAGTCAAGACAACTAGCAACAGCCCAGGATTCAGTGGATGACCAAGCCCCAAGGGTTTACAGCACTTGCTTCAGCCACCTTCGTGGGTGCTAGAACAAATTGCTCTCTTCTGCCTATTCCGCCAGGTGAAGTCTTAACATGCTTGAAGTAGACATCCCCTCTCCCCCCAACTCACTGAGAGGTTTGAGACCTGTTGATTACCTTCAACCTGGTTTAGCCTGTCTGCTAGATGATTTACCAACATGTGGCTGCCGTACCTGCTCCAGCTTCTTGGAGCCACAGGTGAGAGCTGGCTGACAGTTGGACACCAAAGATGGATGAGCAGCCCTGAAAAGTGCTCAGCAAGCCTTCCCACCAGAGGTGCTAGTCCTCCCTGAACACCCCATACACCTCAAGTAGAGGGAATAAAAGATAGCTTTAAGCAGAGGGGAACTTCTGTCAATACCCCTCAGCCATAGCACAAAGGTGGGTTCCAACATAAGTATGAAGCCAGCCCCACAGGCTCATGAGTCCATAATGAAAACAATCAAAACTGACAACAACAAATCCCTGAGGGCAAATTAATATAGCAAGGTAATTGGCTAAATGTGAGAGTAAGAGTGAGTGGGCTAAGAAAAGGGCAGTTAACCAACTAATGTTAAGAATATTCATAAACTGTTGTCTCAGACAATCCCTAGAGACTGGCTTTATACCTCACGGATGGGATAGCTCCAAATAGAGGGATATAGCTGCCTGTTTTCTCCAATGACCCTTTCACAACTGAGGCAGATGAAACCATGTATGACAGAGCAAGGGAAGAGCCAGAATGCTAGATTACTGCTCATTTCTCTGTGGATTATGCAGACTTTAGGATTTTCCCGATGGCTACTTCACACAGAGAACTGAAGAGCCGTTGAAGACCTTCAGACCTATTCACACTTACCATATGAACTCTAGTTCCTAATCTAACCTAACTTCCCTGATTTTATATATCTGGAGCTGACTCAACCCCCTGTATCGGTAATTTATTTAAATGACTTGCCCAGAGTCACATAGCTAGTAAGTGTCTGAGGCCAGATCTCAGGCTGGAGATTAAATCTGGCCTTAGAAACTTACTAGCTGTGTGACTCTGGGCAGGTTTCTGCCTCAGTTTCCTCATCTGCAAAATGAGCCAGAGAAGAAAATAGCAAACCACTCCAGTATCTTTGTGGTTTTCTTGAAACCCCAAATGAAGTCATGAAAGGTTAGACACTTACTCAACAATGACAAAAGTGGAAATATTCCAGAATAAAAGACAAGAAATGCTGGTGAGGCTAGTATCTAACACTAAGTTCCTGGAGAAAGCCACTGTCTTCCTTTAGGGAGATATTAAAAATCGTACTGTCTAAGAGTTAGAAGATAGCAGCTAGGTAGCACAGTGGATAGAGCACAGGCCTAGAGTCAGAAAGACTTATCTTCATGAGTTCAAAACCAGCCTTAGACATTTACCAGCTGTGTAACACTAAGCAGGTCACTTTAACCACGTGCCTCAGTTTTCTCATCTGTAAAATGAGCTGGAGAAGGAAATAACAAACCACTCCAGTATCTCTACCAAGACAACCCCAAAAGGGGTCACAATGAGTCAAGCATGACTGAAAAACAATAGGACGATAAATGTGTAGTTTATTTTACCTTCTTGTTCTCCTATTCTGAATATTGTGTTTGGCAGTTCCGAGGACCTGGAGCATTCAAAACATTTAGCAGAATTAAAAAACACAAATGTCATAAAAGGAATGTTGGTGATCATACAGTCCAAACCTATCATTTTATAGAGGAGGAATCCGAGGTTTGTGACTAATCAATCAGGCAAAAAGCATTTATTAAGAACCTACTATGTATGAGGCATTATGTTAAGCACTGGGGGGGGGGGGGGTGTTAAGGGCTAAAAATAGTCCTTGCCCTCAAGGACTTCACTGTTTAATAGAGGAGACAACATGTAGAGAACTATGTACAAACGAGATATAGACAGGATGAATTGGAAAGAATAATAGAAGGAAAACGCTAGCATTAGAACCACTTCCAAATTTGTTTTTCAATTGTTTCAGTCATGTCTGACTCTTTGTGACTCTATTTGGGTTTTTCTTGGCAGAGAGATTAGAGTGATTTGGCATGTCCTTCTCCATTCTACAGATGAGGAAACTGAGGCAAACAGGGCTAAGTGACTTGCCCAGGGTCACACTGCTAGTAAGTATCTGAGACCAGATTTGAATTCAGGAAAATGTCTTCCTAACTCCATGTGGAGTGCTCTGTCCCCTGTGCCACCTAACTGCCCTAATAGACTTCCAGATAGACAGTCAATAAACAATACATATTTATTGAGCACCTACTATTTTCCAAGCACTGTGCTAAGCTTTGGGGATAGAAAGAAAGGCATAAGATAGTTCCTGCCTTCAAAGAGTTCACAATCTAATAGGTGAATACAACACATGAAAAGAAGCTGAAAGGGGTTGGGAGGAAGGGGAAGGGAAGAGATTACCTGGTATGGAGCATGATGAAGTCCTGCAACCAGGATAGGAAATGGTCTGATGAGGTGAGAGTTTCGGAGCTGATTTCATCTGACAGAATTACGATTTTCTGGAAATCAAGCTCCAGGAAGAGCTCCCAGATAGCCTACCCTCCACTCTCTCTAATCAGAGAGAAAAAGGGGCCCCAAGGGCAGAGGTTGCTGAGGAGGTGTGAGTTTCAGAGTTGATTAATTTTAATTAATGTGTTTATTAATTAATTTGCAGATTGAGGAGTTTCTGGAGATCGTGAAGACCAGGAAAGCAGCCAAGTGGGAAATTATGGAGAATCTGGGTCTAAGTCCCAGCCCAGTGCTCTGATATCTATACAGTGCTGTCTCAAAGTTAAAAGGAAATCCAGATGCCATTAGTACAACCCATATTTGACCAAGAAGCCCTTCCACAACAAATATAGCAAGTGCTCTTTCATTTTTCAATTGTAGATTTCAAGTGAAAGGGAAAAAGGAGATGCCACATTTCAAGGTAGCTATAATGTCCCCCCCACCATAGATCCCTTTTCTATGTCAAAAATCTCCAGTTCCTTCAACTTATCCATATAAATATAGACATGTTTATAGATATAAATGGATATATACCTTGATATAGCAGTATAGAGAGAGCTATGTGGATATATATCCATATATATAGCTTGATATATCAATTTGTAGAGATATATGCCTCAAAGTCACAGAATTTAGAGTGCTGACAACACTTATACTCTTTCAATAGCTTAGAAAGAGCTAAGCTTAATTCCTAATTAGCGAGAGTAAATTAGTTAAAACTAGGAAGCTGCCTATTCACCCATTTTCAGTTGACTGATTCTCCAGTTTCGTCTTCCTTTATTTTCCCCTATCCCCAACCATGGCTGCTGCCCATGGCTGCCCATAGAAGCAAGTGACCCAGGATCTTTGTATTCCCCTACCATGAAGTAGGTTCTCTTTCCCATCACACTTAATTGAATTTGTCTTTAAAAGTTTGAGGGGATGTTTTATGTTATTTGACCTTAACATGTAATATAAAGCTGATTTTTTTGTGCCAAAATTGCAAGTTACTGCTGTAAACGGCAATGTAGGACAATTATATCAATTAAATTTTATCTTAGTAATTATTTCCAGCATTCTAGCTTGTCAAGATTTTTTGGATCCTAATTCTGTCATGGAATACTTCTCTCATCTTAGAATCTCTTCTTAGAATCTCATCACAATTATCAGATCTCACCTCAAGCACTACCTTATGCATAAGGCTTTTCCTGATCTCTTCCTCTCCCGCCCCCAAGCTATAAGTGCCTTCCTCAAATATATAACCTTGAATTAATTTTGTTTATATCTTACACATGCTTTTATAATTGCATGTTATCTTCTCCCTAACAGAACCAAGTTTCTTGAGGGCAGGAGCTGTAGTAATTACGTCTACTAGTTCTTTCAGTCCCATGGCATGTTATTCATCTAGGCTTGGTGACCTGAATTCATCAGAGATAGCTGTGTATGATCTCTTGCTGTCTATTTATTTGCTCTGTATTTCACCTCCCTGCTATTCATTTTTGTTCTGTTCTTTCTGGTCTATAAATTATTCTTGGGAGAGGAAATAGAAACAAAATAATTCTTTTCCTCAGTCATTATGAACATTCCATCTAACTGCCTAATGTTCCTTTGATGTTCCTCTTTTCCTCAATATAGGATATAGATATATATATATATATATATGGAAATATATCTTGATACATTAATATAGAAAGAGATGTGGAGATATATATATATATATAGCTTGATATATCAATTTGCAGAGATATATGGATACAAATATCTATCTATAACCATAGAGAAAGATAGAGAGATAGCGATTGATTATTTTCAGTCATTTTATTTAGTTAGTTAGTTTTAGTTTTCAATATTCACTAGCATAAGATTTTGAGTTATAATGGCAGAGAGATGAGTGGTTTGCCATTTCCTTCACCAGATCATTCTACAAATGGGGAAACTGAGGCAAATAGGGTTAAGTGACTTGCCCAGGGTCACATAGCTAGTAAGTGTCTGAGACCAGATTTGAATTCAGGGAGATGTCTTCCTAACTCCACATGGGGTGCTCTATCCGTTGTGCCACCTAGCTGCACTAATAGACTTCCAAATAGACAGTCAATAAACAATACACATTTATTGAGCACCTACTATTTTCCAAGCACTGTGCTAAGCTTTGGGGATAGAAAGAAAGGCATAAAATAGTTCCTGCCTTCAAAGAGTTCACAATCTAATACGTGAATACAACACATGAAAAGAAGCTGAAAGGGATTGGGGGGAGGGAGAAGTGAGGAGATTGCCTGGTGTGGAGCATGATGAAGTCCTACAACTAGGATAGGAAATGGTCTGATGAGGTGAGAGTTTCAGAACTCATTTCATCATAATATAACAAAATTGAATTTGCCTATAGATGCCATCCCATGGAGCATGCTCAAAGTTAGCATTCTTAGATCCAATCAAAATGTTAGAACTACACCACTAACAAGAGGATTGACCCAAGACTGGCCCTTTTATCAAGAGACATATCAGGAATTGTTCAGAAAGTACAGAACTGGAAAGGATTCTGGGAAGATGGTGGAATAGATCAGAAAATTCCAAGTTCTCAAGATTTTCCCCCACAAAAGAGTTAAAATAGCACATTATGGCAAACGAAGTGTGGGTGAAGATAAATAAGAATAATTTATGTCTTCTTGGGACAATTTGAGAAGATTGGAAGAAAAATCCCAGGAGAAGTTTTGGTCCCTGTGAAGGGTAAACAGATCCAGGCTAGGTTCTGTTTTAACAATAAGCTACAAGTGCTTAAACAACAAGTGGCAAGCTCTAGAGTTAGTTGGTTTGAGAGGCTGCCTTGGCCCCAGTCACAGGAACTTTTATCCCTGGCATGGTGAGGGGAATTGGGCATTTGAGCCTGGGAAGACCAAGGAAACCTCTACGGAGCAGGAACACCAGAACCAGCTGTTCTACAAAGAGCAGTAGGGGCGAGAAGGAACCAGCATACACCCTGATGAGTGTAGAAGCAGTGGGCAGAAAGCCCTTGACGGTGGTCAATTACAGGAAGTTGGAGGTTTGGCTTTGGTTCCAGGGTAGAGGGAAGAACTGAAGGTCTGGGGCAAGAGGCACCTTTTCCCATGCCCCAGGGCTAGAGGTGATTACAAAAATTAAGCTATTACTACAAAAAATGCACAGGCAAAGGAGAAAGAATCCACCTACAGAAAGTGATTATGGAAATGAGATGATCAGGGTTCATCTTCAGAGAAGGATATTGAAGCAAAGAAACCCCCGAAGAGTAACATAAATGGCTACCTGCCCAAAAAAAAAAATTCATAGAAGATCTTTAAAAAAGACAAAATCAGGGGGGCGGAGCCAAGATGGCAGTGTAGCAGCAGCAACATATCGCAACTCTCACATAGCCACCCCAAAATACCCATAAAATATGACTCTAAACTAATCCTAGAACTCCAAAACGCACACAAATATACCTTCCACTAAAGTCAGCTCGGCTATGAGGAACCATATCAGCACTGTGAACCGAAACCAGCGTGGCCTGAAGCCGCGGCTGTGCCCTGGGGGTGGCTGGACGGGAGGAGAGAAGGAGCCTCTCTGGTGAGCGGATTAGCGGCAGCTGCGAGCAGCGTTCAGAACTAGGTCAGTGGAGCTTGCCAAATCGGAGGAGAAAAAGATGCCTCCAGGGTGGGAAAGCAAAAGGCAGAGGTTTTGCACCCGCCTCTGCATTGCAGCTTCTGTGCCCGCGGCCTGCAGATAGCAGGGGGACTAAGCGATTGTTCAGAGGCCAAGTGCTCTCGCGTTGAGAGGCCTGGATCCGGATCGCAATCTTGGGCTTTCGGTTCTGAAGTCTTCATTATCCAGTGAGCTGGAAGTAGGAAGAGATCCAGCACCTTCCTGAGAGCTACAGGAGCTGGGAGGACCCCAGCGATTTGGGACAGAGCTTTCCCTTCTGGAAGCAGAGCCCCATAGAGATTTAAAAAAATCACGGACTGACCAACCATGAGTAAGAATAAGCATAAGAAGCAAAGTAAGAACAGCACCCAAACCCTAGACTCCTTCTTTGGGGAAAAGAAGGATCATGGCAAAGAGAGGGAGGAGGAGAGTGCAGCCAGAGCACCCCCACCAGGGGCCTCCAATAAACATGAAGAATGCCTTAAAGCTAGAGATGAGCTGAAGAAGGATTTTCAAAACCAAATAAGAGAAGTGGAAGAAAAATTGGGAAGAGAAATAAGAATGTTGCAAGAAGATCA
>CM053590.1:100516236-100541017 GCA_028646515.1 Pseudochirops corinnae
GCCGCAGCCACTGCCTCTGACGCCGCTTCCAGTCCGCACCGCACGGAGACTAGCTTGGTTCCGGCGTTCTCTTGCTCCACCCCTTCCTGCTACATCAGCAAGCTCAAGGGGCGTGGAAGATCTTCAAATTCCAGTATCGTTACACATAGCTATGGGTGGCTTGGATGATGCAGGTCTGAGGTGAACAGGAAGTATTTTTTTTTCAGTAGTCACAGAAAGGGTTTTTATCTGCTAGAAGAGTCTAATGGGCTCTTTGAGTATTTTATGTTTTAGTATTGCATCTTTGCAATTTTACTTTGCATCTTACATATCTCTTGTGACAGAGAAAATAAAAAGTTTTCCATAGTGTATATAAAGTGTCTTGTTTGGAGGGGACATTGCTACCCACATTTGAGGAAACCTAGACAATTATTTTTTGCATTTGTGTTCTGTCTCACGAGCAGTTGTGTCCTGCCCAAGGTCACACAAATAGAAACATGAGAATTCAAATCCAGGTCCTCTAAATTCAAATTGAGGTTTTTTTTTGTACCATGGATATACCATGGATGGATGGTCATGATCACTAGTGATTCCCCAGTAACATACAGGACAGAGTCAATCATTCATCTAATAAATATTTTCTGAGAGTCTACTGTGTACTGTGAGAGCTCTGGTCCTATGCGTGTGTGTGTGTGTGTGTGTGTGTGTGTGGTGCTTCTCATACCTAATACCCTTCTTGAACATAGAGTATCTTTGTGGGAGGGGCCAGGGTTACCTACATTTGGAGAGACCTAGACACGAGCCATTTTTAAATTTTGTTTAAGAAATTTCCCTGAAGTTTTATTCTGGATGAGCAAGAAAATGGGCTCTCTGGGATCAGGACTTGAAAACCTAACCTGATTCATATGAGCTTGGAGACTTTATGGGGCTCCTATGGGTACTACAGATGACAATATGATAAGTACATAAGAGGAGTATGAGATTATACATGGGAGAAAATCAAGGAAAGAGAGGGCAGTTGAATTAGGCCTTGAAAAATAGGTAGAATGTTAATAGGGAGAAATGAGAAGAAAAGGGGACTGATTTCCAGGCATAGGGAGCAACATAAACAAAGAGACAGGAAAATGTGAAGGCATGTTCCAATTTGGCTGCTGGGAAAAGTCCAATTCAGAGATATATCTCCTATGCTACCATCCCTCAGTACTTGCTGAAGGAACGCATGAACAAAGAATGCAACTCTGAGCTCAAGGGTTGTTTACTACAGGAACAAATCGGCAGTAAAAAAAAAATGCCCTTGAATGAGGCCGTAGCAGAGAGGTGTCTTTTCAAAAATAGAAAGATTACCCAAGCAAGACAGACAAGACCAGCCACCACAGGCAGGTCAGGTGCAAACCAGAGATTAAGGAGACCCCAAAAGAATCTGCAGATTAATTTACCAGGGACACCTCAGATAATAATAAGAGGTTCTTTAAATCCATCAAATGGAGGAAACCAGCAAGAGGATCAGTGAAGCTGCAAAAGGTATGTGCAGTAATAGGAAAAAAAATACAGCCTGAATGAATACCTGGCTTTGATCTTAACTGAAGAAAATTCCTGCCATCTTCTGGAGCAAAGCAGTCAAAGGCTTCAGCACAACTTTTATAGTTCTGGGATGTTTTTCACATAATCTACACTCTGGAATTCAGGAATTATAGAAATGTTAAAGTTGGAAGGTGCTTTAAAAAATAGAGTGTAAAAACCTGAAGGAACTTTTGACATCATCTAAAGCAGACTTGGGAAAGCTGAAGCCCAGAGAGGGGCTGCCCCTCTGGAGGCAAAGTCAAATCCTATCAAGTCAATCATCTTTTGTTAAGCACTTACCATATATCAAGCGATGTGCTAACACAGACAATACAAAGAAGAGTGAAAACAGACCCTGCCCTTAAGGAGCTCACAATCTAATGAGAGAACAACATGCAAATACATTTGCACAAACCAGGTAGAATGATTTAGGCTAGAGGAAGCCACCCGACTGAACTCCCCCAACATTCCCTGCCAAACAACTTAAAAATAACATGTCAGATTGGATTCTGGATTGGCATTACTAAAAAAAGGTTGAGGTGACGTGTTTTCCAGCCTAGGAGGTCAGCTGGAGAGGCCAGTGACCCTGGGGTGGGGGCCAGCCTGGAAGGGGCAGCAATACCCAAGGTACAGCAGCAGCTTCAGGAGTTCTCAGTCCAGACATGGTAAGGGGATTGGAACAATGGATGCTTAATGAAATGGAGGACTTTTGAGCATCTTGATGAAAAGACTAGAGAGTGATAGAAAATTTGACATTCAAACATAAAGCATAAAAAGGTAAACATGAAAGATAAATCGTAAAGGACTTAATAAGGTTGAATTAATATGGGGAAATGGCTCATGTAACTCCTAAGAACTTTATCATTACTAGAGTAGTCAAGAGGAGTTTACATAGAAAGAGGGCATGTGGGAGTCAATTATTTGAGGATAAATTCAAAAATAGGAGCTGAAAAAGAGGGATGCACTGGGAGAAGGGAAAGGAAGAATGGGGAAATTATCTTTCATTAAAGGGGCATGTAAGAAACATGGAGGGGAAATGGGAGTGGGTGGGTAAGCTCTTTCTCACTGGAATTGATTCAAAGTTGGGTAGAGAAATTTCTTACCCAAGAGAGAAATAAGAAAGGAAAGAGATAAGAGAAAAGAGAGGGATGACAAAGAGGAGAGCAGATTAAGGGGGGCAGTGGTCAAAAGGAAAACAAACTTTTGAGGAGGGACAGGGTAAAAGAGAGACAGAAGGATAAGCAAAAGAAAATAGAATGGAAGGAAAATTCACAGTTAGTAATCATAACTGTGAATGTGAATGGGGTGAACTCATCCATAAAATGGGAGCAGATAGCAGGATGAAGTAGAAAACAAAATTCAACAATATGTTGTTTACAAGAAATACACTTGAAACAGACACACAGAGTTAAAATAAGGCACTGAAGCAGAATCTATTATGCTTCAGCTAAGGTAAGAAAGGCAGGGGCAGCAATCATTATCTCAGACAAAGCAAGGGCAAAAACTGACCTAATTTTTAGGTGTAAGATAATCAAAAGAGATAATGAAGGAAACTAGATTTTGCTGAAAGGTACCATAAACAATGAAGTAAAATTTAAAAAATTATTGCAAAAAAAATTTTTTTTATAAAGGCCTCATTTCTAGGGAAGTGAGTCAAATTTATAAAAATAAGAGCCACTCCCCAATTGATAAATGGTCAAAGGATATGAACAAGCAGTTTTCAGAAGAAATCAAAGCTATCTATAATCATATGGAAAAATGCTCTAAATCACTACTGATTGGAGAAATACAATTTAAAACAATTCTGAGGTATCAACTCATATCTATCAGATTAGCTAACATGATAGAAAAGTAAAACAACATGCTGGAGGGGATCTGGAAAAATAGGCACACTTGATGCATTGTTGGTAGAGTGTGAACTAGTCCAAACATTCTGGAGAACAATTTGGAATTATTCCCAAAGGGCTATAAAACTGTGCATATGCTTTGACCCAGCAATACCACCACTAGTTCTGTATCCCATGGACATCAAAAGAAAAGGAAAAGGATCTATATGTACAAAAATATTTATAACAGTTCTTTTGGTGGTGGTAGAGTGTTGGAAACTGAGGAGATACCCAACAAATGAGGAATGGCTGAACAAGTTGTGGTATATAATTGTGATGAACTGCTAATGTGCTAGAGGAAATGATGAATGCGATAGTTTCGGCAAAACCTGGGAAGACATATATGAATTGATGCAAAGTGAAGTGATCAGAACCAGATCATTATATACACTAACATCAATAATTTAATGATGATCAACTGTAAAAGATTTAGCTGCTCCGATCAATACAATAATACGAGACAATTGTGAAGGACACATGGTGAAAAATGTGATCTGCCTCTAGAGAGAAAACTGATGACCTCTGAGGGCAAAATTAAGTATAGTATTTTCACTTAAAAAAAAAGAAGAGCTCCCTAGGTGGGAGAGCCTCACAAGGACAAAATTGTATAGCCTGTTAAAAAAAGTAAATAATTAAAGCACATAAATTGAAAAAAAAAAAAAAGGAAGGCAATAGCATTAAAGAAGGGGACCTGGGAGAAGCTTCTTTCAGATAGTGTAAATTTTATTGAAACTTGAAAGAAGCTAGCGAAGCCAGGAGATAGTGATGAGGAAGGAAAGAATTCTAGGCACGAGGAAGCACCTAAAATAGATGCCTGACATAATGATGGTCTTTTCTCAGTCCTCATCCTTCTTGCCTTCTGTGGCATTTCACACTGTTGAATGAATACCTTCTGGGTCTTCTTGGGTTGAATATCCTTTCTGGGTCTCTGTGACACTTTTCTCATGGTTCTCCTTCTACCTGGCTCACCATTCCTTCTCAGTCTCCTTTGATAGATCATCATCCATATCACATCCTTGACTGTAGGTGTACCACAAGACTCTGTCCTGGGCCTCTCTTTCCTTTTCTTTCTATACTCTCTTGATAAACTCATAAGTTCTCTTGGGTTTTAATTACCATCCCTATAGAGATGACTCTCAGATTTATATATCCTGCCTCAGTGTCTCTTCTGTGTGCAAACACTACATCACCAATAAGTAGGAACTGCCTATTGGACATTTCAAACTGGATGTCCCAGTAACAATGCCAAGTCAGAATGTCCAAAACAAAATTTGTCATCTTCTCCCCCAAACCCACCCTTCTAACAAACTTCCCTATTTCTGTTGAAGGTATTACCATTTTCCCAATCTTGCAGATTTGTAATTTCAGTGTTATCCTCTCCTCTTCACTCTCATCCCACAATCAGTTGCCAAATCTTGCCATTTATACTTCCACAAAATCTCTCATATTTGACTCCTTCCTTCTAGTCACACAGCTAAGATGGAAATCTTAGTTCAGGCCTCTATAACTTTTGACTTTTGACTATTGCAAGACTCTAGATTGGTCCTTCCTACCTCAAATGTCTCCTCATTTTGTTCTATTCTTCACAAAGCTTCCAAAGTGATTTTTCTTATGTAACAGAGGTTCTCTGGTCTCATGTCCTAAGGTCTCAATCTGAACCCCTCAACCTCTGTTGAGGTCAGATTTTGGGAGAGCGGTTTGGGTGTGAAAGAATTCGCTTAGATCTGCTCTATAGCCACTGAGAGCTTTATTTATCATATAAACATGATAAATGTTCTTTCTTAGCTTAGCAAGAAAGCTATATGCGACCCTACTATTTGAGGGAGTTATGTTTATATAGAGGTTTCAGAATGATGATGAAGTTTTGGGGATTTTTATGGGGGTTAAAGATTAAAGACACGGAACAAGAAAGGATTTTTATGACACAGGATGACAGAGACAAAGGTTATTTGTGTCTTTATGGTTTAAAGATTTAAGGACAGGGCAGGGGGACACAGATTATAGATTAAAGGACAGGGGGAATACAGGATAAGGGAGACAAAAGCTATTCTTTTGGTACAGGTTCAAGATAAGGGGAAAGAATTTTAGCATACCTTCAAGTTACAGAATAAGCTGTATGAAGTAGAAAACAGAATTCAACAATATGTGGCTTCACAAAGTCTTGGAAAAGCAACCCTTAATATTTTGCTTAACCCTTAGGGAACTATTTGTATCCACATCGTCTCTGTTCTCTGACACAGGCTAGAGCTCCCACCAAGTGTGTTACCCCAGATTTTAGGGTCTAAGTACTCCAGTTCCATTTAACTATTTTACAGCCAAATTAGCTTTTACAGAGGGATATGTACTTCAAAGATGTAGTAAGCCATACAAACATTTTCCCCACCATCTTGGGGCTACCTAACACTACCTCTGTCTCTCTAAAGAAGAGAGGGGGATTGGATTTAGGGTTTAATTCAGTTCCTACAATTGTATTAGTCTCACTAAGCTCAAGACTAAAACTCTTCTTCTCTTGGACTAACCTCCTGGAGTCCTGGCTTCTTAAGGCCTACCTGTTAAGCTGGCTACAACATTTGACTTGACATCTTTAACTAAGATATCCCATGGTTTGAGCTAAAGGACTCCATTCCCTGTATCTAGAATTGAAAAGGACAAATGAAAGACAGAAACTCTAAGCCCAGTTCTCTGATCCATATGGTCTAGGGGGAGAAGAGAGGTGACCCTCAGGGTATACCCCTAACTTAGTGCATAATTTCACTTGCTGAGAGTGAATGAGTCCTTCATCCCTGGACACTGTAGGAAGAGAGAGATCCTGTCGCAGACAGGTAGCCGGTTTTTTTTTAAAGAAAAAGATATTTTTATTTATTTCATTAAATATTTCCCAATTACATTTAAAACAAATTTAACATTCATTCTAAAAAATGTTGAGTTCCAAATTCTCTCACTCCTTCCCGCCCCTTCCTAACTCCTTCAGAAGACAAGTAATAGGACATTTATTTTATTTTCTTTTTTCTTATTTTTCTTAGTATTTTAATTTTTCTGTTACATGTAAAAACAATTTTTAACATTTGCTTTTAAAATTTTGAGTTCCAAATTGTCTCCCTTCCCCCCTCTGTCCCACCCACCCCTCATTGAGAAGGCAAGCCATTCAATCTAGGTTATACATGTGTAGTCATGGGAAACATATCCATAACAGTAAGACATCCATTTTAAATGTGAAGCCAGACAGGTCATTTTAAAGATGCAGCCAGTTCCAGTTACGAAGCCAAAGGAAAGTGGTTGGTGTCCAGCTTATGTCCTGATCCTCTAATCTTCTAGAAGAAGCAGGTCCCTGGTCTCTCTCACATGAGTTTCTCCGTCCTAGTTGATCTTGGTATGTGCCAAACCCCATTTCACTCAATCACAGATCTGACCATGTCACCCCCATACTCAATAAATTCTATTGGTCACCAGTTGCCTTTATGATAAAATAGAAATTGTTTGGTTTTTAAAGCTCTTCACAACCTGTCTACAACCTACTTTTCCAGCTGTATATTATGCATTGTTATCCTTTCTGCATTCTGCCATCCAGTCAAATTGATCTTTTCTCTATTTCTATCACACAGCATCACTCTATCTCCTGTCTCCATGCCCTTTTTGCTGGCTATCCCCCATACCTGGAACCTCCTCCCTCTGCACCTCTGCTTGTAGGTGGAACCCCTCACTTCCTCCAAGACTTGGTTTAAACACTTCCTTTTCTCTCAGCTGTTGTGGCTCTCTCTCCCTTTCTTATGTTTAACTACATTGGATTTATTTTGTATTCATTTTGCATAGATACATATGTAGATATATTCATATCTATCTATGTTTCTATCTGTCTGTCTATCTATGTATCTATCTGTCTGTCTATCTATGTATCTATCTGTCTGTCTATCTATGTATCTGTCTGTCTATCTATCTATCTGTCTATCTATGTATCTATCTGTCTGTCTGTCTGTCTATCTGTCTATCTATGTATCTATCTGTCTATCTATGTATCTATCTGTCTGTCTATCTATGTATCTATCTGTCTGTCTATCTGTGTATCTATCTGTCTGTCTATCTGTGTATCTATCTGTCTGTCTATCTATGTATCTATCTGTCTGTCTATCTATGTATCTATCTATGTATCTATGTATCTATCTATCTATCTGTTGTCTCTCCAGAGAGAAAGTAAGCTACCTCAAGCAAAAGTTGTTTTTTTTTTGTCTTTGGATCCCCAATGCCTTTCACCATGTCTGCTATGTAATAGGTGCTGAATAAATAAATTCTTGTTGGCTGATTTGTTGGTAGTGAAAAGTTACAGTCATGATTCCCAGATTGTTTTCTAGAACAGTTGGACCAATTCACAGCTATCGAGACAATGTACCTGCCAAAAAGCATTTTTTACTTCAGTAAATATTTACTGTGTACCTACTATGTGTCAGGTATTATTACAAAAGCTCCCTGCCCTCAAGGAGTTTACCTGCCCAGGGTTCTTTGTACATTACAAGTAGTGGGAAGACAATGCATATTTATTTTGTGTGAATGTATATGAAGGAATATTAAAGTTCCAGTGGCCAACTTGAATAGCCCCAGACATTTTCAATCCTCCCTGCATGCAAGAGTCCATGGAACATCTGGAGGTAGTGGGGAGGGGGAATGGGTGTACTGAAGATAGCTGAGAATTACAGGGCATTTCATCTTTCTAATTTTAGATGGAACCAAATTAATCATTTCAATTCAGGGCTCACTGACCTTTCCTAAGAGTGTATTAACCAGGAGATTTGGCTTCAGCTGCCTTCAGATGAGGGCAAGTTAAGTAATCATCTGCATTCAGGAAGGGGGAAAGTGACATCTTGATTACAAAGGCTTTGTTGATTCCAGATTGTATACTTGTGCAGTCCTTTGTGGAGTTTTGGGGGGAGCCAGGACCTGAAGACTACTGGTGACAGGAATTACAAACAGGGTGATGGAGGTGTGAGGGCCACTGGGGACATGCTGGCCTTTAAAACATGTCATGTTCAGTAAAATCAGTGCCAAAGAGAGAATGGTTCCAATCGATTTAAATGTCACAGAGAATAACCTTTCCTTGTCACCAGTCTTCGGTTGTTTTAATGGAGGCAAATATCCCTGGTGCCCAGCTATTAAGCAGATCCAGACCAGGGCTTTAAGGAGCAGGGATTTGAGGTCATTAAAATGATCACTTAAAAGTGACAGAGAACTCTTAGGGGAGAAAAAAAGTAGTTAGGCTGCTGCCAGGGTCAGGAGTTTGGAGGATCTTTCTGCCCAGGTTTGTCTGTCTGTATGGGCAGAAAGTTGCATTATGTTACCAGGTATTATACTAAGAATATGTGATTACCTACTTGAGGAGGGAGAAAGAAGGAAGGAGCAGGTTTATAAGAAGTGTCTTTTTAAATCATGCATTATTGATGCTTTTAAAGTATCACTATTACTTTCCAGTGACCCACACCTCTATCTCCTATGGATTCCTTCCCTGTCATAAAGAAATATAATTAAGTAAATCAAAGCAATGCATTGGCTATGCATTACATACCATATATGCCTAAAGGCATATTTTCCCAAAATACCTTGAACAGATAACAGGCAAGGTATTTTGGGAAAATATGCCTCTTAGGCATATGTGGCATATAATGCATAACCAATGCATTGCTTTGATTTGTGTAATTATATTTCTTTTTAATTATAATTTTATTATAATTATAATTTAATTTTAAATTATTCTTCCTTCCCCTCCCCCCCAAATACCTTGCCTATTATCTGTTCAGGGCAGCAAGGTAACACAATGGATAGAGCACTGGGCCTGGAATCAAGAAGACTCACCTTCTTGAGTTCAAATCTGGCTTCAAATACTTACTAGCTGTGTGACCCTGGGCAAGTCACTTAACCCTGTTTGCCTCAGTTTCCTCATCTGTAAAATGAACTGGAGAAGGAAATGACAAACCACTCTAGAATTTTTTCCAAGAAAACCCCAAATGGGACCATGAAGAGTCCAACATGACTTAAACGACTGAACAACAACAATTATCTGTTCAGAAATCAGGTTTTACAAGAAATAGCTCAGAGCACTGAGCTTGAAGTCAAAAGACCTAGGTTGAAATCTTAGTTGTACTTAACTGGGTGATCTTGGGTGAGTCACAACCTCTTTGGACCTATAACTTCTTTTCTAAAATGTTGGAGTGGAATTAAGTGATTTCTAAGATTTTAAGGTTTACCTGTGACTAAGTCATGTTCATCATCATGACTAAGAGTTTCTTTAAGATACTCAGTTAGGTGCCCACCAAGGGTATTTCTCCCCACTTAACTTTCTTCCCTAGTGACTGAATTTTCTGTACTCTCCTGGCTTCTTTGTAACTCCTGAAAGACACTGCATCTCTGGATACCCTCTCCAATATTAGGTACTCCTTCTTACATACCACCCTGACACACTGGATGAGGAAGAGGAATAAGCCTATTCTTTGTTTCTCACTCTCATTTCCAGACCCTCTTTTTGAAGTTATGACTCAGTTACTCACTTTCCAAACTGGATGTCTGTGGGAGAGGGGATGAGTGAGGGTGGAGATATAATGACCTTTTCAAATTATTGTCGGGGCAGCTATGTGGTGCAATGAATAGAGCACTGTCCTTGAAGTCAGGAAGACCTGAGTTCAAATTCAGCCTCACTTAGCACTTACTAACTGTGTTATCTTGGACAAGTCATTTAACCTCAATTGTCTTGCCTTCCCCCCTTCCAAAAAAAAGTGATTGTATATTTTTGAACATAACTCCTACATAACACAACCACTTTTGTCAATAAAAATAAAATTCAAATCAAAGTCAACAAAAGCAAGACTAATTTAGAGAATTTGTTTCAAATGACAGTGAACCAAGCAAAGTCTTTATTTAATACAATGTGTGTAATCAAGGTCAAATTTGAGTCAGCACAGTGACACTGTCATCATTAATCTATGCTGGCTCATGATATAGATGCGCCGTGTTGTCATGGCACTTGCTGAATTTCAATGTAAAGTGTGTAAATTTGAGGTTAAAAAATCTTGGTGTAGAAGTTATAAGTACCATAATTTCTGTTGTAATTCTCAGTGCTACTCATTTCAGTAAGTATGATACAATAAGTTGGTTTCAAGCTCCCTCCTCCCAATTTAAAATAAATTGAAATAATTGAAGAAGTTATCAATATTTGAATTTACAACACTGAAATTTTATTGTTTTAAAATTTTATTATTTTTAATTTTTAAAAAGTGAAATATCCTTTTATGATGGATAAATTTCTCTTCACCAGTTTGAAGAGAAAATTCAATGGAGATCTGTAATGTATTTTCAGTACCAAAAATATAGAAACAGAAAGGAGGATGTCTAAATCCAGACAATATGATCTACTGCATTTATCATTAGGATTCACAAATAGTTATTGAAGGAGAGCAAAGTTTGTTGTGCTCATTGTGTATGAATGCCTCAGATAACATGAAATAAAATAACTTAAAATCACTTCTGGAAAGCGTATGATGAGAAAACCGGAATCTTACCAGAGAATATAGGATACTTTAAATAAGAAATACAAACTAAAAAATGCCTATCCTGTTACATCAAAGGTATTGGTTGCAGCCTATAAAGTTGACTCCAGTAATTGCTAAATAGAAAAAGTTATTCCATAAGAGAAATGTTGGTACTATCTGAAAGCTATTTACCAACATGGTTGAAATGATATTTGGTGAGTCATATTTAAGTTGCTTCAAAGGGTCACATGTGCAAATAATGGGAAGGAGAATTGCCAGCATGTTTAAAGAGCTTTGTGATCACTTAGTTAAAAAACTAAAATTTTCATATTTTGCTTTGCAAATGAATAGAGCAACAGATGTAGTTAAAGATGCTCATGCAGTTACATATGTATAGTATTTTGTTGCTATTGGTGTTAAGGGTTATGTATTACTTTGTATTCATGGCAATACTACTTTAAGAAAAATTTTCAATACAATTGACAGTTTTAAAAAATGAAAATGATACGTAATAGAATTTATTGGACTGAGCTGACAGAACTCAGTTAATGTGAGGATGAAATACAAGTTTACACGTAGTAATTAAAAATGTGGTCCCTCACATGTACAAAAATATTTATAGCAGATCATTTTGTGGTGGCAAAGAAGTGGAAATTGAGGGGATGCCCATCGACTGGGAATGGCTGAACAAGTTGTGGTATATGAATGTAATGGAATGCTATTTTTCCATAAGAAACGATTGAATAGGTGAACTTTAGAAAAACCTGGAAAGACTTGCATGAACTGATGCTGAGTGAGATGAGCAGAATCGAGAGAACAATGTACACATTAACAGACACATTGTTCAATGTCAACTTTGATAGACTTAGCTCTTCTCAGCAATGAAGTGATCTAGGACAATTCCAAAAGACTCATGATGGAACATGCTATCCACAGACAGAAAAAGAACTATGGAGTCTGACTGCACATTGAAGCATACTATTTTCTGCTTTTTTTGGAGGGAGGAAGGCAAGGCAATTGGGATTAAGTGATTTGCCCAAGGTCACACAGCTAGCAAGTGCATGTGAGGCTGGATTTAAACTCAGATCTTCCTTACTCTAGGGCAGTGGTTCTCAACCTGTGGGTCACGACCCCTTTGGGGGTTGAACAACCCTTTCACAGGGGTCACAGGGGTTGCCCAAGACCATAGGAAAACAGATATTTCCAATGGTCTTAGGAACCAAGACACCACTCCTCTCTCTCCAGGCAGGTCCGCCCACATACAGGTACACCCACATGAGTATTAAAGGGTTGCAGCATTAGGAAGGTTGACAACCACTGCTCTAGGGCCTGTGCTCTATTCACTGTGCCACCTAGCTACCTTTACTATCTTCTTTCTTTCTTTTTTTGTTTCTTCTTTCTCTTTTTTCCTTTGGTTCTAATTCTTCTTTACAACACAACTAATGTGGAAATATATTTAATACGATTGTACATGTAATGGCCTGTATCAGATTGCATACTATCTTGGGGAAGTGGAAGGTGAAAGAGGGGGAGAAAATTTAAAACTAATATCTTATAAAGTGAATGTTGAAAACTAAGAATAAATAAATAAATAAACATTTTTTAAAAAATGTAGTCATTTCCCAAAATTTGCATGTTACATATTTTGCAGGCATCTATCACTTGTATCAAGAAAAATGAGTGAAGAGCAACACAAAGTTGTAAAAATTATTATAAGAGTAATGAACTTTATAAAAAATAGTCCTTAAAAAGGGAAGGCTCTTTGCAAAACTGTATGATGATATGGGACAAAACATGGATATGTTTATATTACTAAGAAACATGATGTCTCTTTCATGCCAAGGTACTTCAAAGATTGTTTGAGTTAAATGAAGAAATTGCTGTTTTTGTCATGATAACAAAAAGTTGAAACAAATTAAGTTTACAGTGTAAATTTGCTGCTGAAGCTTGCAAATTTGGTGGATGTTTTTGAAAAACTATATTCTTGATGAGTCAATGCAAGGTCTTCAAATTCATATACTGCTTTAGAAGGATAAAATGTTTGAATTTGTGAAGATGGAGAGGGAATTTCCTATTCATAATTGGGGTGTGCGAGGAGAGAATTATACAAGAGAATGGACATCTCATGAATCTCACTTTTATCTGATGTGTTCAATATATCTTTCTTTCTTTTTTTTTAGTTGTTTGTGAGTTTTTAAATGCCCAACTACATGGTAAATTTTTGTAAGGTGCCTTGCACAGTTGGAAAGTGTATATTCCTGTGATGTTAATGGGAGTTGAAGATCTTCCCTGCCTATTACTAGACCTCAGGTAGAGCCCATTAAGGGAAACTTGCTTAGGGGAGGCTTGCTTGTAAGGAGGCTAGTTCACTCATTGGAAGAGTGTTCTTATGATTTGGCCAGATGAGACTTTGGGTAGCCGTTAAGGAGCCCCCTGGCTTTGAAAAACCCAAGTGTTGGTGCTTCTCTCGCTGGTAACTATGTATGTATTGTCTTGGTCAGACAATTGGATCTGTCTGTTGATCTGTACTAATTTCTCAGACAAGACAGCCCTGTCTGCTGGTCTTTATTTCTCTGCTTGTACTTTCTCTATTTTCTTTGTATTTTCTCTGAAGTTCAGGGTGCTGATTTTTCCCCTGAATTATGTAATTAAAAAGGTTATTGACTCTTTGAGCAGCTCTCTTTCCCAGTAAAGCAGATCTAAGAACCTGTGCTAGCAGCCATCCTGGGTATGCCAGTGTGGTTGCTGCTACAACTCCTTTCTCCTACCATTCAATAATAGCCAGAGAATGCTCATGTTTAAATTTCTAGAATTCTCTTCAGGTTCTTAGCTTCTTCCGTGTGTGTGTGTGTGTGTGTGTGTGTGTGTGTGTGTGTGTGTTTTGGGGGGATTGAAGGGGAGTTAGAGTTGTCTATGTCTAAAAGAGTACACTGAGTTCTCCAACTATTTCTCCCTGTAACTCATTTAAATATTTAGATTCTGTGCCTTTTGGTATATATATGTTAAGTTTTACATTAATTCATTTTCTATGTGGTGGTAATGGTGGGAGTGGGAAAAGGAATAGGGAATCAAAATAAAGAAAAGAATGGCGAAAAAAGGAAAAAAAGATCAGTGATAAATCTCATTTAAAAATGTAGAGAAGAGGATAGAAGAAAGGTCAGGCAGAAGCATAGACAAACAGGACAGCTTTGAAAGCTACTGGCCAAACTTATTATATACTTAAAAAGAAAAACAAGCTGTGTATGATAAGGACCTTCAGTTTTATGTACAATCTTCCTTTTCTGTTCTACTATGAATATTTAAATGCTCATTATATTTGATATTTGTTAACTTCAAGCTAAAAATTTAAAATTTGAAAATTAAACAAAAAAGTAGAGTAGAATCTTCTGCACTTCAAATGAACTTTAAAAGACAGGGGTAACAATCATGGTTTCAGACGTAGTCAATATTAAAAAAATAATTAATTATAATTTTATATAAATTGTTTGCAAAAATAGAGAAAAAAATACGTTCTACCATACTTCTTTCAGGAGACAGATATAGTCCTGATACCTAAACCAAGGAGAAATAAAGTTGAAAAGAAAAACTATAGATTAATGTGTCTAATGGGGAAGGAAGGGGCTAAGCATCTATATAGCATCTAATATGCCTTGACACTGTATGAAGCTCTTTTTTTTTTTTTACAAATATTCTCTCATTTGTTCCTCACAACAATCCTGCTGAGATAAGTGCTATTATTATCTCTGTTTTACAGTTGAGGAAACCAGACAAACAGAGCTTAAGTGCCATGCTCAGGGTCACACAGCTAAGCATCTGAGGCCAGGTTGGAACTTAGGTCTACCAAGTCCAGGGCTCCATCCACTGCACCACCAGCTTCTTCTAATAATTCCTATGAGGCTATTAGAGGGGTATAAGTGGATGCAACCAATGTGACTGTTACCTAAATCTTCCTGAAAGGATATGCCTCCCACATCTATGCCTCTATCATGGCACATTCTTAAGTACTATAGTATCATAGACCATGACCATAAGGAGTGCTTATTGTTCCAATTCTTTACCCTTATTAAAATGAACATTTAGGACCTTCTTTAAGGAGGAAAGAGAGAGAGATGATATGGTAGAAAACAGAGCCCTCAGAGTGGGTGTGTGACAATAGAGGAATTCTTGTTGCTTGGTAGCCAGTCCCATGATTTTTTGTTGTTCCATCATTTTCAGTCATATTCCACTCTTCATGATGCCATGTGGGATTTTCTTGGCAGAGATACTGGAGGGTTTGCCATTTCTTTGTCCAGCTCATTTTACAGATGAGGAAACGAAGGCAAAACTGTGCCCAGTGTCACACAGCTAGCAAGTATCAGAGATCCTATTTGAACTCAGGTCTTCCCAACTCCAGGCCCAGCACTTTACCCACCATGCCACCTGGCTACCCAGTCCCATGATTACTTTGGTTATAAGTGTATATGATGGTGTCTGTGCTTTAGAGGGAATGGTGAATTAATCTGCTGATTGCAAAGGTCAATGGATAGAAAAGTAAATTTTTTAATGTTTAGAATGAAATGTCTCATCAATTCATTCAGCAGTTATTGAGTGCTCATTGACTAGTTCTGTGCTATGTACTGGGAGAAATAGGGTGTTCAGATAAGACATGATTCTTGCCCTCTGGGGGGTGGTAATGGTGGTAGTGGGGGAAAAGGTTAGGGAAGCAAAATAAAGAAATGAAAAGAAAATGAGAAATGCCAATCAGTGAGACATTCCAGTCACCGGGAAAAGTGAAAAAACATTGGTATCAAGTAATGTTGACTAGTATAATTTTGTACACTGACTAACGCCCTGCTTTGAAATACTCCCTCCTCATGAGGTTCTGGTGACAGTGTTTTCTCCCAGTCCTCTTCCTACCTGACTGCTCCTTCTCGCTCTTCTTGGCAGGGTCATCCTTCATGTCTCACTCGTTATGTGTGATTGGACCCCAGGGTCCTGTTCTGGCCCTCCTTGATTCTTTCTCTACATTATCTTGGTGGTTTCATTAGTGGGTTCAATTATCATACCCACACGTAGGACTCTTAAATTTGCATATGCAGGGACTCTCATTCCATGTCACCAGATGCCTACTGGACATCTATACCTGGAAAGTCCATGGCATCTCAGCTTTGATGTAGAATGTTACTTTTCTAAGCTGATTACACATGAATCCCCTTCCTGCACTATATGCATGGCTCTGTATATCTCCAACTGTTTTCCAACCCTCTGAATTCTGGTCTCTCTAATATCAGTTAATCACTTTAATATTTATTCCCAAATAGGATCATAGTACTCCCAAAGTAAAGTATTCTGTCACCGCTATCTTTCTGCTATTATCAGGGTCAGGGGTTCTATCTCTAAGAACTAAGACTTTTCTTTCTTACTTTTCTAAAATATCTTTCTTTCAGCAAGTACTTGCATAACGCATATTGTTATTTGTAGATTCCTGCAGTTTCGCCTCCTAGTTAATAGCTTGCATTTACATAGTGCTTTAAGGTTTGCAAAGCATTTAAAAAATGTTATCTACCTTAGACTTCTGGGAAGTAGCTGCTATTATTGTTTCCATTTTACAGATGAGGAAACTGAGGCAGGCAGGAACTAAGGGATTTGATCAACATCACTAGTAAGTGTCTAAGGATGAATTTGAACTCAGGTCTTCCTGACTCCAGGCCCACCATTCTATCCACTGTACCATTTGGCTGCATCTGTTTTCTGTTGATCTTACTCCCACCCACGTCTCTCTTGACTTCTAGTACTGCATCTCCAATTTCCTCTTGGACGTTTCAAATAGATATTCTGTAGGCATCTTGAACTTTATATGAAAACCGAAGTCTTCTTTCCCCCTCAAACTCTCCCCTTTTGCTAGCTTCCCTGTTGGTAACAAGGATATTACCATTTTCCTAGTCACCCAAATTTTCAACCTAGAGATCATCCTTCACTCTTCACTCTCCCCTGCCTCCATCTCCATAACCAATCACTTGTGAAGCCCTATTGATTCTACTTTTGCAACAGTTCTTATATAAGACCCCCTTCTCTTCTCTGATACTACCACCAACCTGGGACAGGTCCTCATCTACCCATATCTGGACTGTTGCAATAGTCTTCTAGTAGTTGTCCCTGATCTGAGACTCCACACTTTAGTCTGTCTTCTACTCAGCAATGAAATTGTTTTTCCTTAAGTCTGACCAAGATCTGACCATGTTACCCCATCAATCCATTGAGTAACCTCTAGTAAAATATAAATCTTTGGCTTATCATTTAAAGCTGTCTATAACCTGTCTCCTTCTTACCTTTTCAGCCTTCTTATACCTCACTCCTCTCCACATCCTCTAAGATGCAGTGACACTAGCCTCCTGGCTATTCTTGTACGAGACATTCTCATCTCCTTACACTGAGCATTTTCACTGCTAATTCCCATGCCTGGAGAAATCTCTCTTCTTATCTTTGCTTTCTGGCTTACTGGCTTCCTTTAAGTCTCAGCTCAAGTTCTACCTTATACATTTACTAGCTGTGTGACCCTGGGCAAGCCACTTAACCCTGTTTGCCTCAGTTTCCTTCTCTGTAAAATGTTTTTTTTTTTTGTGCCTCCAGAGAGGACTGTGACATCAGGAAGATGATGACATGACTTGCAATTAAATTGGATTTAAGTGAGAGAGATCTGTGCAAAGTCACCAGTCTCACTTTCTTTTCCAGAGCCATCTCTGGCCAGATAGAGATCAGGATGACTGGAGATGACCTGTCTGTAAAATGAGCTGGAGAAGGAAAGGGCAGACCACTCCAGTATCTCTGCAAAAAAACCCCAAACGGGGTCATGAAGAGTCAGACACAACTGAAACAACTGAGCAACAACAACAAAGTCCCATCTTCTACAAAAATCCTTTCCAAGTCTTCCTTAATCTTGGTGCCTTCTCCTCTCTGCTGATGCTCTCCAATTTATAGTGTATCTCTCTTGTTTGTACGTAGTTGTTTTCATGCTGTCTTGCCCATTAGACTGTGACCTCCTTAAGAACAGGGATTTTTTTTTGCTTTTATTTTTATTTCCAATCCTTAGCACAATTCTTGGCACACAGTAGGTGCTTAATAAATACTTCTTGCCTGAGTCTGGTATTCTCTTATTGTAAGATTTCTCTCATCTTTCTAAGGTTAGTAGCAGCTAATTATATATATTTATGTGTACATGGTGGATAATGAATTGATGATCTCTTTCAGAGGCATTTGCATTTTGTCGGGGAAATTCCATCATGCCTTAGTGCAAAGGAATTGATGTCTAATGCTGGAGTGTCAGATGCCACAACAAGCCAGCTTTATATAGACTGCTTCCTATCTGATCTGGGTGAAATGTGTGAGCTCTGTTAAGTGATACTGGATTTAGCTTCTTTGGACCTCTGTTTTATTAGCTGTAAGACGAAGTTAATATTTTGTCCTCATCTTACAGCAGGACATATGGGTATTGTGAGGACCAAGTAAATACAGACTTTAAACTTGTTTTTCCAAAGTGCTATTTCGATAGAAAATAGCACAGTGTTTACTAATACATTGACTCTGAGGAAATGGGTTTCATTAATTCATCCTGAAAATAAATGGTGACCTTAGCCCATTTTCTTGAAAGACACTTAAGTTGATACAGGTGATTCAAGGGACAATGAGGAAAGCCAGACATTTGCATATTGTCTACATCTTTTTTCTTCTCTCACTTTGGTAGCTTTCCTTTACATTTCATTGTTTATTCTCAGTTCACATTGTGCTTTGGGGGACTTTGGGGCTCTGATGGGGACTTTATATGGCATTCTTTGTTATGTTGATTTGTCTTATTATGGCATCTTCCAGAATCAGATGGCTGTAGTTCCAAATATGATGAGAAGTAATTTCGTTGTAACCCAATGTAGTTCCTATGTTTACTCCTGCAGCTGTTACCCTCTGTTAATTTTTAATTTGAATTTCTTTGTTATAGCAGGGCTTTCTACCTAAATGTTTTTATAGAAGAGAGTTAACGGAGATGAGGCAAAAAGCTCAGTCTAGGAGAATATACAAAAATTCCAGAAAGGTTAGAAAAGAACATAATTATCTATTGAACAAGCAGAAATGAGATACTGAGCTAGATTCTCCCAGAGTCTTAGAAACTCCCCAGTTTTAAGCTTGGTATTTTTCTCAGGTCAATTACTACAGAATTTTAAAAAATCCATATGTTTTTGCAACCTTTTCCCAAAATGTCTGGTTTTCCCATCCATCTGGTTTCACCAGCTTGGGGCAGTGTGTGATCATGGATGAGTCACTTTATCTCTGTGAACCTCAATTTCTTCATCTGTTAAAGAAGGCTAATAAAATGTAAAGCTGCCTCATGTGGATGTTGGGGGGTTGGATGGGGCTCAATTGCAGTAATGCATGTAAAACACTTTATAAACCTTAAAGTCAATATGAATGTCAGCTCTTATTGATCATCACGCCAACCCTGTGAGTTAGAGTAAATTTACACATATTTTATAGAAGAGGAAACTCAAAGTAGTTTACCCCAAGGTCACCTAAGTGGTGATTGGCAAAGCCAAGGTTATAATGCACCTTCTCTTCACTTTTATTCTAGTCCCATTACCAAGACAACATTGCACTTGTGACTTTGGAGAATGAAACAAGACAGAACCACAAAAGACCTCCTCACCTTTAAAGATGATTGTCATGTCACTTTTTACCCATAAATATGCTAAAGAGTACCCTTATAGCCTGAATATGTGCCCTGTGAAAACAGTTCTGAGAGTAACTTATGACTTGAGAAACTGATTGCATAAAGTACAAAAGTATCAAGGAGTCTACTATTGATGCTTCTGTGGGTTATGAAATATCTGAGTCTTTAAGATCCACACAGCTTGCCTTAAACAAGAAAGTCCACCTCGCTTTTTCATATACCATATTTATCCAGATATTGGTCACATATTCCTTCCAAATGTGACTTGTATAAAACTTGAGGGTAGCATGTTATCTACTTTAATAATTTTCTAGTTTGACAGTTCTGTGATCTTACTGATATAAGTACTCCTTTCATTGCTGCTTATTTCAACTCCCCTTTGCCTTCTCATTCCATTCTATTCTTGTCCCTGCCCTCCTGAAAATCCTACATAGGAGTTCCACCAAATGTTCTGGAGTTCTTCCTCTAGAAATCTTCACATTTTTTGGCCAGTGGATCATGCAAATGGTCTCATTTGCTACATGGTCTCTTGCTACATGAATGATCAACCTCTTTTTTATAGCTCTAATGGTAATCTTTGCGTGGCTTCTCTGCAATTCTCCATTGGTAACATTTTGCATCTTATACTTACCCAACAGGCATCTCTTCATTGTCTCTTGGTTGATCTGCAATTTTAATTATTCAGATGTTGTGGTGTTTCATCATTTACAGCCATTCAGAATCTCTGGAAGAGTATTGATGTTAAAAAAGCGAGCCTTTGTTTCAGGGAAAAGTTTAGTTATTAAAAGCATTGCATACTTTGCCAAATGTAATACAACCTGCTTCCCAACTCCTACTCAGATTTGGACTTTTAAAATTGTTCACCCATGGTGCTTATCTGAGATATGGGTACTAATGGGTGTCCATCCAACTGTATGCATGGGATCCTTTGATATTATTCGTCTGCTTAATTTTTCCAGTGCAGAAAGTAAAGCTGATCTCTTTTAGATGATCATATATCACATATAGGAGGCTCCACAATGTTCCAGGACTCGATTCAGTCCCCATCCAAAAATGGTAGAAACTAGAAGACTTTTTTGGAAGGAATTCTTCCATCTGGACTCCATGTAGAAATACTCTCTGATAATAGCAAATAATTTCGGCAAGCATATCTGCCCATTTTATGCCTTACTAGATATTAATAATCAAGACCTATCAGTAAAGTTAGATATCTAGTTCCAGATTATAATTTCTATGATTTCTAAAATATACATAGGAGATACTTTCTTGGAGGGGAGCCTTTAAAGCAGATGCTCTACTAAACAAAAAAAATAAGTCAGTAACATGCAGACTAGAATGTTGTATTCTCTACATCTTTTAGTCAGCTGTGTAACTGTGTAGAACATTGTTTAGGAAGGCTACCTCTTCCCTACCATACCTTTATAAGGGATGAGCTCCATGCAAGTGTATATTACCATTATAAAGTATATGGCTCGGTAATTTTTTGTGGGGAGGCAACCAGGGTTAACTGACTTGAGAGGGTCACACAGCTAGTAAGTTTCTGAGGCCACATTTGAACTCAGATCCTCTTGATTCCAGGGCCAGTACTCTATTCACTGTGCTACCTGACTGCCCTTGGCTTGATAATTTTTTTCAACATGCATTTTTATAAGATTTTTATTTTTTTCCTTCCTTCCTCTCCCCCTCCCCAAGATAGAAAGCAATCTGATATAGGTTATACATGTGCGATCATGTTAAACATATTTCCACATTAGTTATGTTGTGAAAGAAGAAATGGAACAAAATGAAAAACCCCACTCCCCCCCCCCCCCAAAAGAAAGTGAAAATAGTATGCTTTGATCTGCATTCAGACTTCATCAGTTCTTTCTCTGGCTATGGATAGTATTTTCTATCATGAATCTTTTAGATTTGTCTTCAGCCATAATTTTTTTTCAATCATTAAGCATTGATTTTTTTTTTCTCATCCCATTTGCTTACATCAATTGTATTGATGAGAGTTGTCTCAAAATTTTTTATTTAAAGTTACGGTATAAATTATTCTCCTGGTTCTGCTCACTTTGCAGTAGTTCATATAAATCTTCCCAAGTTTCTCTGACACCATCTCTTTATTTCTTACAGCTCGATAGTGTTGCATCTCATTCATGTGTCATAGTTTTGTTCAACCATTCCTTGACTGATGATTAGCCCCCTCCTTAATTTCTAGTTCTTTGCCACTGCTAAAAGGGTTGCTATACATCTCTTTGCACATATAATACATTTTCATTTTTCTTTTATCTCTTTGGTGTATGTGATATTTCTAGGTCAAAGGTTATGCAGTTTGGTAACTTCAGGGATATAGTTGCAAATTGCCTTCCAGAATGACTGAACCAGTTCATACCTCTACCAACAGTATATAATGTGCCTGTTTTCTTGCAGCCCTTTGAACAATTTTTGTTTTTCTTTTTTGTCAACTTTAACAGCCTAGTGGGTATTAGGCAGAAATTCATAGTTGCTTTGAGTTCCATTTAATTATTAGTGATTTTGGAGCTTATTTTTTTTCAATATGCTATTAATAGCTTGGATTTCTTCCCTTGAAATCTGCTTGTTCATCTCCTTTGACCATCCATCTATTGGAGAATGGTTCTTAGTCTCATAAATTTGAATCAGTTCCTTATATAGCTTGGATATGACATAAGGTAATAAAGTCAGAGAAATTTGCTGCAAAGATTATTTTTCTCCAGTTAACTACTTTCTTTCTAATTTTAGCTTATTGGATTTGGTTAAAAAAAAAGTTTTAATTATAAGTTATTCAAATTCTCCATTTTATCTTTTATTTTCATCTCTATTGCTTATTGGATCAAGAACTCTTCCTTTCTCCATACATCTAAAAGATAATTTCTTTGTTCATTTTCTAAGTTTATGATATGACCTTTTATATTATATCTGGGTCATGGATCTATCTGGAGTTTATCTTGGTATATTCTACAAGTTGCTGGTAAGTTGTTGTCACTTTGCTCTCCAGTTTTCTCTGGAATTTTTGTTACTTAGTAAGTTATTACCCTAGTTTCTTGGGTATTGGGGTTTATTGAACATAGACTATTTTTTTTTATGTTGTATAGCTAATCTGTTCCACTGATCAACCTTTTTATTTTATAACCGGTGCACTAAACTCTTTCAACGATTACTGCTTTGTACTATAGTTTGAAGTCTTGTTTTGAGAGAACTCTTTCCTCCTCACTTTTTTTCATTATTTCCCTTGAGATTCTTGACTTTTTGCTTTCTCACATGAATTTTATAATAATTTTTTCTATTCTCTGAAGAAATCCTTTGGTAGTTTGGTTTGTATGGCCTTGTAATAAATAAATTAATTTAGGGAGTATTTTCATTTTTGGTCTACCCTTGAGCAATTAATATTCTTCTAGTTACTTAGGTCTATATTTCCATAAAGTGTTTTGTAGTTGTATTCATGTAGTTCCTGTGTGTATCTTGGTAGATCATCTAAATATTTTATACATTATATGATTATATTAAATGGAATTTCTCTATCTATTCCAACTAAATTTTGTCAGTATTATTTTAAAAATGCTGATAATTTGAATGGGTGTATTTTATATCCTGCAACTTTAATGAAGTTATTGTTTCAGTTAATTTTAGTTGACTTTAAGATTCTTTAAGTAGACCATTGTAACATTAATAAAAACCAATAATTTTGTTTCTTTTTGACCTCATTCTCTCATTTTTTTTCTTATTGCTACAGGTAGCATTTCTAGGACCACATGTAAAATACTAGTGGTGATAATTTGGCCTCCTTGCTTTATCTCTTACCTTATTGAAAAGGACTCTATATAGAGAGTGATTTCCATTATACAGAATGCTGGCTCTTGGTCTTAGATATATAGTATTTCCCATGTTAAGCAAGAGTATATTTATTCTTATATTTGCTACTTTAAAAAAAAAAGCAAAATGGATGTTTGTGTTAAAAAAAGCTTTTTCTGCATTCTTTGCTATAATCATAGAATTTTTGTTTTTCTTATCAACATGGTCACGTATGTTTATAGCTTTCCTAATATTGAACCAATTCTGCATTCCTAGAATAAATCCAGTGCGGGTACAATGTATTATTTTTTTATATGTTGCTCTAGCCTCTTTGCTAATATTTTATTTAAAATTTGTGTCAATGTTCATTAGGGATATTGGTCTGTTATTTTCTTTCTTTGTTTTGACTCTTTGATTTAGTTATCAGGACTGTTTTTATATCATAGAAAGAATGTGGTAGAACCCTTTCTTTTGTCATTTTTGCAAGGAGCATGTATAACATTGAATATAATTGTTCTCTGGATGTTTAATAGAATTTGTTTGCAAATGCTCGTGGTCTCAGGGTTTTCTTCTCACTGTCCACCCAAACTCATACTGTGGAAGTTCATTTATGACTTATTCAATTTATTTTCCTGAGATTGGGTTGTTTAAACTCTTTATTTCTCCTTTCGTTAGTCAGGGTCTTTTATATAGTTATAAATATTCCTCCATTTTATTTAAGTTTTATAGGCACATAGTTTGACAAAGCAGTTTTGAATAATATCCTTTATTTTTGTTGTAAATTCTCCTCTTTCATTTTTGATACTGGTTTTCCTTTCTCCTTTTTACTCAAATTTGCTAATTGTTTTTTTTTTATTTTATTGGTTTAAAAAACAGCTCCTAACTTTATTTATTAATTCAGTAGGTTTTTGTTTTAAATTTCGCTAATCTCTGATTTCCAGTATTTCTATTTTTCAATTTAATTGGTTTTAAAATGGTTGGTTTTATATATGTTTTTGTTTTATACTTCAATTTGTTACTCTACTCTTTCTTTCCTTTTATTGACAGTATTTAGAGACATACATTTTCCTATAAGAAATGCTTTGACTGCATTCTAAAAATTTTGGCGTGTTGTCTCATTTTTGCCATCTTTCATGAAACTATCTGTTGTTTCTACAGTTTGTTTTTTGACCTACCAAGATTCTTTGGAATTAAATTATTTAGTTCCCAGTTAATTTTTAATTCTTTTTTTTTAAACAGCTCTTTATTGAATATAATTTTTATTGCATTGTGGACATGAAAGGATGTGTTTGATGTGACTGCTTTTCTGTACTTGTTTGTGAGGTTTTTAGCCCATTTTTGAAAAGGTACCATACTAT
>CM053590.1:100541517-100586034 GCA_028646515.1 Pseudochirops corinnae
TTCAGCTGCAGGACAACACTTTTCCTTCTTCCAATTGTATGCTATAAAGGCATTCTCAAACTTGGGGACTCTTGAATTCAAGATTGCCCCTAAGCTACCCCTGAGTTTGGAAATATTCAGTCTAAGGATATAGGTCTCTGACTTGTACTCAGATTAAAATAAGATCAGTGGGGAAATAGAAACAAGAAAACTGTTCTCTGTTTTCCCTGCATACAAATAGATCCATTCCACTGGGGAGAGGAAGTGAGGAAGATCAGTCCCAGGATTAAGTTACTTAAATGGGAGCTATAAAATAACCATTAGGAAGCTTGAGGCTATAGGAGGCCACGAGTTCTAAAACTGGAAGAGACATTAGAGATCAGGAGGCATTATGGTACAGTGGAAAGGGCCCTACCTTTAGCCCCATGTACCTTGAGTTCAAATCCTGACTTTTTTACTTATTACCTGCGTGACCTTGAATGAATTATCTAACCTTTTTTAGGTAGGTCTTATTTTCCTTATCTATAAAATGAGAGAGCCATGGCCCCTGAGGTCCCTAGTAGCTCTAAATCTGTAATCATTTATTTAAGCTCTCTCATTTTCAGGGATATTAGCTAAAAATTAAAGCAGTTGTGTCCTGCCCAAAGTCACACAGAAACATGAGAATTCAAATCCAGGTTCTCTAAAGTCAAATTGGATTTTCTTTGCACCATGGATGGATGGACCCAAACTTACCCTTGCCCACTTAATCTCACAATGTAGGCTTAGACAGCCCTTTGTGGACAAGATGCTCAAAGCAACACATTTACAGGTTCTGGGCTGGCCCTGTCACTCAGTGGTCCCCCTCTGAATCCCAGGCACCTTTGTCTTTCATGCATACAGAGCAGAGCTTGGCAAGGAGCCTTGGCAAGCAGGGCAAAGAAAGAACAAGAAGGCTCTCCCTTCTCCCATTGACTCCTTCCCAGGGACTGGGGGTTCTGGGCCAAGGTTAGTACAGGCCATGGCTATGCAGCAGAGCCTGGAGGCTAGGGTGAAGAGATCTCATTTCTTCATCCCCACAATTCCTGAGAGCACTGCTCTTTCTAATGAACTGCATGCCTACCATGTAGAGGACACTGAAGGAAATCAAGATAAATGATATAGTAAACCCCAAATTCAAGAAGAATAAATACAATCTAGTGCAGAGTTTCTTAACCATTTCTGTGTAATGGACCCCTTTGACATTCTGGAGAAGCCTATGGACTCCTTAGAATAAATGCATAAAATATATAGGATCACTGAGGAAATAAATTATACTGAAATATTGTTATCCATTAAAAAAAGGGATAATTCATAGACCCCAGGCTAAGAATTACCAGACTAATGAGACGGAAAGTCATATTCAGAAAATGGTCACCTGCATCCCATGAGAGTGGTAGAAGGATGGCCATGTCCATGCCCCTCAGACCAGCCCTGGAAAGTTCTTTCTCTTATTATTTTGCTTTTGTCTCTCTCGAGATCCCTAGCTCCCCCAGACTCTGGAGAATCCCCCTGCCTTGAGAAAGGGATGCCTAAGCACTTTGGTCTTCCCTCTCCTGGTGGCCTTGATTTCACTAGGTGTGGGTCCAATCAGGCAATTCTAGGTGGCTCATAGTGGAAGATGTAGGGACATGTATAAGTCAGGTCTGGGAACAAGTTTGAGCACCTGAAGAAGGTGGGATAGGCTCAGGTTACTGCTCTAGGAGGGCTGGGAGCGGGTCCAGGGTAAAGTCGGATGCCAGGGATAGGGTAACTCCTCCTTACAGGGCCCCAGCTCTCTTTTTCATTTGTCAATCAAGGGTCTCCCAGTTGCTCTAGACACCACTTCAGAGTTCAGAAAGGTAAAAAATGAAACTCAAATATCTCTTCTGAAGAAGAGAATTACCATTCAATTATCCTCAGGATATAAATATCCACTTTGCCTATCTCCCAGAGAGAGCTAGGGGCATTTTACCTATTGATTATAAAAATCCTTCTCACTGCATATGAGAGGAGCAGTGAGGGTGGATGTTGAGTCCCTTAGGTCCTTGGAAGTACCCAGCTGACCCCCCGAATCCTCCCTTGAAAGGGTCTGGTCTGGCATTATAACTCAGTGCTCCCCCTCTGAATCCGAAGTCATCTTTGTCTTTGGTGCATATGTAGGAGAGTCTGTCAAGGAGCAGCCTTGGTGAGAAGGGCAAAGAAAAAACTAGAAGGTTCTCCCTTCTCCAATTGGCTTCTGGTCACTGAACAGCTGAAACAAAAACCCCACTACCTCTTCCTGACTATATAAGGGATCTTCATGAACTGAGCAGGGCCCCCAGAGTAGCCCTGCCCTCCCTTCTTCCAAACCTGATAAGTTTTAGGGCCATCACAGTCCTCCTTAAAAAATGTGTTCTTTAAGGGCCGGCTAGGTGGTGTAGTGAATAGAGCACTGGCCCTGGAGTCAGGAGGACCTGAGTTCAAATCCAGCTTCATACACTTAACCTTACTAGCCATGTGACCTTGGGCAAGTCGCTTAACCCCAATTGCCCAGCCTTCCCCCCATCAAAAAGAAAAAAAATGTACTCTTGCTATGTTAAGGCTAACTAGGTGAGGTAGAGGGAGTTTAGCATGATAGCTAGCAGGGTATATTGCCAGTCAGTTCTCCTGAGTCTTCATTTTTTTCCTCATATGTAAAATGGGGATCAGGCACTGCCTGGATCATCAGGTTATGAGAGAGGCATTGTGTAACCTTTAATATGCAATATCAGTGTAGCATTATTATTATTCAGTGCCTCAAGGATCCATGATTTCATCAGTGGGAATAACTCCTCCCTGCCTTAGTAGATGATCTTTGTAGTTGCTGTGATTGAAACCCTCTGTTGAGGAGCCAACCTAGTAATAAGCCTCTGTGAACTTAGCTAGTTTAGTACTTGTATAACAAGATTATGGTGTGACACTGGGCTCATACTGGAAGCTTTTCAGCTTGGCAGGACTTGCAAGCACTTTGCTGATATGGCCCTCAAGGGTCGCTCCTATGTTACAACAAGGCATTGGGCAGGATTTAAATGGAGGACTATAATCTTCATCATCATCATCATCACCATCACCACCACCAACCACCACCTATCACCTCCCACCACTACATAGCAGAGCAGATCTTTGAAGGGATAGGACACAGGAACATTTTGGAGAAAGGATCAGAAATATGAAGGGTCGCACTGTCAGGGCCCCTAGGCAGTTGGAGACAATTGTCAGCCCTCTCTGTTCCCTTTTGACCCTCACCCTCTCTCTAAACTCTATCACATGGTCATCTTATCTACTGAATCAACTTCTACCGCCAGCTCTATGCAAAGGATTACAAAAATTCTCCCCAACTCTCTCTCAATCTCTAAACCTATAGAACTAACTCCTTGCTAAACTAAATCCTACCTGGATTCCTACAAGTCCTTCAAATATGAGATAACATTGTGTAAAGCATTTTGCAAACCTTAAAGCACTATGTAAATTCTAGCTTTTGTAACAGTCCTAACGTGGAACCTCAGAACTGATTTAATTTTCATTTCTTTAATTATTAGTGGCTTGAAATGGTTTCTGTTGTTTTTTTTCCCCCCCAAATAGCTACTGATAGTTTAGACTTCTTTCTATAAAAACTGTATAGTCATTTCCTTTAACTATTTATCAGTTGAGGAATGGCTCTTAAATATTTTGGAAATGAGACCTTTATCAGAGAAACACACACACACACACACACACACACACACACACACGCGCGCGCGCACACACACACACGTACACACCCTCTCCACCCAGGCACCTGTTATTCTCCTAATTTTACTAGATTTGTTTGTACTAAAACTTTTTAATTTCAAGTCATAATTGTCCACTGTTCTTTCTTTGGTCATGAACTCTTCTGAAAAGTAATGTCTTCTTTGCACTTAATAATTTGCTTATGATGTTACCTTTTATGTCTAAATGTGTAATTTGGAGCTAATCTCAGTATATGATGTGAGATATTCCTGACAGACTGCTTTCCAGTTTTCCAGAAGTTTCTATAAAATAGTGAATCCTTCCCCAATAACTGGGGTCTTTTGGTCATTGATTACTATGCTACTGTTGTTTCTGTTTTGTATCCAATTGGGTCCAATGCTCAATCTATTCTTGCAACCAGTACCAAATTTTTCAGTGACTGGGGCAGCTAGGTGGCACAATAAATAGAGCACCAGCCCTGGAGTCAGGAGGACCTGAGTTCAAATACAGTCTCAGACACTTAACACTTACTAGCCGTGTGACCTTGGGCAAGTCAGCCCCAACTGTCCTCCAAAAAAAAATTTCTTTTTCAATGATTGCTGCCTTGTTTGAGCTCTAGTACTGATAGACTGCCTTCTATTGCACTTTTCTTTTCCTTATTACCACTGAAAGTCTTGATCTTTCATTCCTCCATGTGAATGTTTTCTTCTAGCTGTATAAATTTTTTGGTTGATTGGTATAATGTTAAATCAATTAAGGTAGTTCTGCCATTTTTGTTAGATTGGCTTGGCCTACCCATAAGCAACAAATATTTCTTCAATTAATTTAGATCTATTCCTATAAACAATGTTTTATAGCTTCTATAGTTATTTTGAATCGAATTTCTTTTTCTAGCTCTTCCTGCTGAGGCTTAGTTTAGTTTCAGTTTTGTTTTTGGCAATATACAGTAATGCTGATGATTTGTATGTATTTATGTCCTATGACTTGCTGAATGTATTGTTTCAATTTTGAGTTGACCAGGGTTTTCTAAAATAAACCGTATCATCTGCAAAAAGCAATAATTCTCATTCTTCTTTACCTATACTTATTCCCTAAAATTCTCTATCTTGATATATCATTATAGCTAGCATTTCTAGTACTAAGCTAAATAATAACAGTGATAATAGGTAACCTTGTTTTGTCTCTGATTTATTGGAAAGATCTCAATTTTTCTCCACTCCCTATGTTTGCTCTTGGTTTTAAATAAATATTATTTACCATATGAAGGAAAGGTCCATTTATTCCTATGCTTTTATCCTATTTGTAACAGAAATTACATGTGTATTTGATCCCATCTCCTCCAGTCTTCTCCAGAAGATTTGTATTTTCTGCTGAATTTTCAACCTCTCCCTATCACTTATTCCTCCCACATTGCTTCCAAACAAACCCAAATCTCTTCTGTCCTTAAAGAAAAAAAAAACCCTTCATTAGACCCTACCATCTCCTTAATCTATCAATCTATATTTCTCCTCTTAGCCAAATTCCTTTAAAAAAAAAATCTGTTTAGGGGTGGCTAGGTGGTGCAGTGAATAGAGCACCAGCCCTGGAGTCAGGAGGACCCCAGTTCAAATCCGGCCTCAGATACTTAACACAAAAACTAGCCATGTGACCTTGGGCAAGTCACTTAACCCCAATTGCCCTCCAAAAAGCAAAAACAAAAACAAAATCTCTCTACAACTGCTGCCTCTATTTCTTCCCTTCTCATTTCTCAGTCCATTGCAATTTGGCTTCCAACCTCATCACTCAAGTGAAATCACTCTCTCTGAAGTTACCAATGATCTCTTGATTACCAGATCTCATGGTTTTTTCTCAGTCTTTATCTTTCTTGACCTATGTGCTACATTTGATGTTGATAACACCCTCTTCTCTGGGGTAGTCTGGATTTTCATGACATTATTCCCTCCTAGCTCTTTCCTGTCTAATCATTCCTTCTCAATTTCCTCTGATTGATTCATCTTCTATATCATAATTGTTGGTATTCCTCATGATCTGTCTTGGGTCCTCTTCTCTTCTCCCTTTATACACTTTCTTGGTAACCTCATCAGCTTCTACAAGTTTAACTGATATCTCTAAGCATATGACTCTTAGACACATCTCCAATCCTGGTTTCTCCCTGAGCCCTATATCACCAACTGTCTATTGACCATCTCAAACTGCATGTCCTGGAGTCATCTCAAACCCCTTATGTCCAAACTAAGCACATCATCTTTCTTCTCTGCCTCCCTTCTTCTAAATTTCCCTATTTCTGTCAAGGCACCACCATCCTTTCAGTCTCTAAGTTTCAAAACCACATTTTCCCTCGCTTCACATGTCCGATCAGTTGTTAAATCTTGCTGTTTTTATCTCCACAAAAATCTCTCACTTCCTTACCCCTTCTTTCCACTCACACAGTTACCACCTTAGTTTGGCTCCCCATTACCTCTTGCTTAGATGATTACAACAGCCTTCTGAGCTTGCTTGCTTTATCTCTCGCCATTCCAGTGGGTCCCACAAAGCTGTCAAAGCAATTCTCCTTGAGTTCGGATCTCACCATGTCATTCCCACACATACCTGTGGTTTCCTATAGCACATCAGGATCTTGGGGGGGAGGGGGGAAATATTAAACTCCTCTGGTGCCAACTATCTTGGCAGGTTCATTGGACATTACTTCCCCTCCCACACTCTGCAATGCAGCCTTCTCTCACACATAATACTACAACTCCTGTCTCTACACCTTCCCTCATGAGTAGAATACATTCCTCCTGCCCCCAGGAGCCTTACTTCTAGCCTCCTGGAGTTCTCTTCCTTTAAGATGCAAGTCAAAAATTGTCTTCTTGAAGCCTTTCTTGATCCTAACTAGCTTTTTCTCTCTCAAATTCCCTTATATTTAACTATTTCCTATATGTTTCATTCATACTTGCATTTATAGTATATGTTTATATATTTTCTTGTGGTTTCTCCCATTAGAATATACTAAGTTCCTCAAGAGTAGAGATTCTTTTTCACTTGTCTATCTCCATTACCTAGCAAAGTGACTTCACAAATACTTGCTCATAGCTGATTGTTCAATAGTGAATCATCATCTTTGTAGGTGAGATCTCTTCCTGTAATGTTTTTAAGATTTGCACATTTCTTTATACCCGTTATTTGCTGTCTTCCTCACAAGATCCCTGTGAGGTGTCTACCCGATTTAACAGAGAGGTCAGAAGAGTTAAGTGATAAGTCCATGGTTACACAGGTGGTAAGAGTCAGAGGTGAAAGTGAAAGCTAGATTTCACCTGTCTCCAACACCACATTCTTTCTATGCTCTCTTCCACACACTGTGCTCTCTCTTCTCTCTGTGCTAGAAATCCTGATAGGGTCGGGTATCTTTGGGGAGCACACATCTGTTTTAACCCCCTTTTGACAGTAATAATCAGAGGGCAGTCAAAGTTATCTTGTTTCATCTATCAGTGAATCTTGCATCACTTTTTTGGGGTGGGCAGGCAGGGTGAAGGGGCTAGAGAGGGAAGAATGGATCTCATTGCCCAGGCTGAAAGCGACCCAGCACACCAATGATCAGCACAAGGAATTTGACCTCCTCCATTTCTGACCTAGGCTGGCTTCACCGCTCCTTGGACAACATAGTGGACCCCTGATCCCAGGGAGCTCGCTGTATCAGTGCTAGATTTAGTCTGGACACCTGATCAACTTAAGTCTGCTGCAGCTCAGAACTCCTGTGCTCAAGAGATCCATCAGCCTCAGCCTCCCCAGGAACAAGTGCAACAGATGTGTCACTATGCCTAGTGGGTATCATCCTTAACATATGCACAAAGGACACTTTCTGAAGATACCCCTTTGGGCTGCATTTTGCTCTACAGAGTCAGACTTTAAAAAATACTGTTTTATTGATGCTTTGTTTTTACATCACAGTTATTTCTGGATAAACCACCATCACCCCTAAAAACAAGAAAAGCAGTTAAGCAAAACTAAGGTGATCTTCTGGGACCACGTATGTACAATATCCAGCCTCTATTCCTTTATTGTTTTACCGCAAAGTGAAGGGTTTCTTCTTGTCTTGAGCCAGAATTGATAATTACGGATCCTTGGAATTGAGTTTCAGTTGAATATCTTCATTCACATTATTGTAGTCATTAGATGTATCGTTTCCCTGTTTCTGCTTATTTCAAACAGTATGACTTCATTTAATAAGCTTTGCCATGTTTCTCTATGTCCCTCATATCCAATGTTTCCTAAGGAGCAAAAATGAGTTAAAGGGTAGGTCATAGAGTCACTTTTCTCGGACTGTCTTCCAGGACCATTAGACCAATTCACAGCTCCACCAACAGTGTTTTATTCTGTCTTCTTGAGGGGCCTACAACGTGGACTACTGGTCTTCTGTCATCCTTGCTGGTATGCTGCATGGGAAGTGAAACCTCCCTCCAAGTTGTTTCAATTTGTATTTCTCTTATCTGTGATTTTGAAGTAACTTTTCATATGGCTGTTGATGGTTTATAATTTTTTTTTTTTTGAAAACTTAACATCTTAACATAAAAAAAAATTAACATCGTTTGACCACTTATGTACTGGAGAATGGCTTAGTCAAAAATGCTTTTGTATAACCCAGAATCAAGAAACACATCAGGATCTTGTATCTTCTTCACCTTTCAGTCAGCTGCACTACTAGGAAGATATGATCTATTACAGAAAATTATTTCTGAAAGCCTTCTTGTTCCCTCCTCATATTTTAATCAAGGAAATCCTTGATACATGTATAGGTCATACCGTTAAACACAAACAAGGTTAAGAACTATCATCTAGCTTAAATCCACAATGTTGGTACATCGGCTCTCCACACCTAATTGACACCTGCTGCCCCATTAAGAACTCTTAAACATATGGAGCCATCAGGTACTGAACCCAACATCATCAGTGAGGACATTAATTTAAACACATTCTCTTAAGAATTTTGAAACAGGAGTGGTCTCTTTAAATGAGCTGAATGAGGACAGGCCTTGGCTGTGGACACATTAGCATGCCCACAAGCTGCTGGAAAACCCTTTGTGAGGGTTGTACCTGTGAATATGGCCAGAAGATTGTGACCCAGCAAAAGGGAAGGGGTTGCTTCTGTGGCATGTCTTCCATCCCATCCCAGCCTCTACAGAGAACCCTCTTCTGTCCTCCCCCTCCTTCCCGCTCTTGCTCTAGTGCTAGCTCAGCTCAGAGAGGGTGCCAAGCTGGGTGATTCCCCAGGAAAGAGAATCTGTAATTATGGTCAAGCAAAGAGCCGCCAGGGTTAGAACTTTAGGAAGCCTAGGTTCTGAGTGTCAGCTGCGCCAGCAACTCACTGTCACCTTTAAGTACTTCACTTTTTCTCTGGCCCTCAGTTTCCTCACCTGTCAAAATGAGGTAAGAGTGCTGAAGTACCTTCCAGCTCCAATATTCCAAGAAACTAATCTCAGCCAGCCATCAGAGATACTATATGTCCATATTAAAGAACTCTGTAACCTCAGCCCATGTTGCCATTTTCTCTGTCTGCCCAGCTTTTTCCTGACACAGAACTGACCCAAACAGGGTTGGCAGCAGTAACCCAGGAAAGTAAGCACAAGAAACCTGCACTAGGACCAAAGTCGTGGTGAAAGGGGAAGGATGGAGGGGAGCAAATGCAAAGGAGGGAAGAGTTCCTTGCTTCATCATAAGCAGCTTGTGGATGGGGCTGAGAATTGAGCACTCAATGAGTCCTATTCTCTCTATCTATGACTGTATATCAAAGTGCAATGTAAATTCAGTACTGCTACTCTGGGCTGCCCTCAAGTGGTTAATGTCAAGTATCAGTATCCCCTGATCCTTTCAGAGAACTGCCCCTATGCTCAGAGACACTGTCTGGGCACAGATACCTTGTGTGCTTGCAGTTACCCGGGACATGAGGAGTTGCCTTCTTTGTGGCTTTTCAGCCCTGTTCTACTTGTCTTATACCTAAGAGGCATGGGAACACTTGGGCTAGACTGGGCTCCTATCATAAGTTATGAGTCAAAGAGGAGTGATTCCTAAGAAGTCCTGATGCATAAGCACCATCCCCTGGCCATGTTAGTCTACAATTTCCACACTCAACATTGACTAAATTTTAGTTGAATGACCTGAGCTCCAGAGTAAAGAACTTTGCCTTTTCTACCCAAGGGGATAGTTGGAAAAGGACTGGTATTGTGATGGATGAGGGAGAAGCGTGGCATAGTGGACAGAACACTGAATCTGGGAACCTGAGCCCCAGTATCAGCTTATATGTGACTTCGGTCAAGGCACTTCTCCTCCTGACTCTGGTTTTCTCACCTCTAATATGAGGTTGGATTAAATAATCTCTAAGATCTAAATACTAGGATATTATTTGAAGGGGATAAAATACTGTAACAAAGCTCTATAGTTCTCATTTACCATCTTCATTTACTTGAAACATATAGTATAGCACTAACCATAAATAATGGCTGATACTTGAGTGAGCACCTTACAGTCTACATGTCTCATTGGGTCCTCACAACAGCCCTGGGAAAGAGGCATTTTTATCCTCATTTTTACTATAGTCTGAGTTTAATAGGCTTCCTTATTGTCACACAATTGTCACATGGTTTGGAACTTGAATTTCTATTAACTCCAAGCCAAGGTCCTTTTAGCCACATAACCTCCTTTCTCCTAACTAGCAAATGAGAGAAAATATGCCAGAGAGGAAGAAAGGAATCCAAGAAAGGAGGGAGTAAACAGGGGTTTGGGGGAGGGGTGGACACTCTACCCTGCTCCCTGATCTACTGTCCTGTTGCTTGGAGAACAGCCACACTCCCATCCCCACCCCCACTTCTGGGATCCTCTCACTTCCTTAGTGCTCCATCCATGGAGCCTGCCCTCCCAATGTCTGTCAACTTTTTTAGCTGTCTGCACTGAAATTTAGTTGCCTTCTGAACCATCACCATCAGTTCACTGCCAGGCTCGCTATGCCTTTCAGGATGACAAACAGCCAACCTAGTAAGGTCCCCATGTCAATGAAAGGCAAGGAGACTGCCTCTGATAACGTCTTTACAACCAACACAAGAATAGTGATCATGGTGGAAAATTCAGGAGAGATGTGAAATTGCCCAGAAATAGTGCTACAACTGCCTACTTTGCCATCAACAGCTGCAAGGCCCTTCACAGTGACCTGCAAAAACATAGATGTCAGAACCCGACAAAGCAGCTTCAGCAGGAGATTACATATACATCTCTTCCTGATTCCCAATAGAGATTAGGTGCTAAATCTTAATCTTATAGAGATTAGATCATTCTCTGGGATAGGATAAGCAAAGCCAAATCCTCATGGATGAAAAATAAGGCCAGTAGTAGTAACAGGGACACGAAGCTGTCTTCAATAGCTGAAAGGCTGTCACATGGCAGAGTGCTTGCTTTGTGGGGTTCCAGAGAGCAGGAGCAGGACCAACTGGTGGTAGCAGCAGGCTGCTGTTTTGGGGCTCAATTTAAGGACTTTCTAATAAGGAGAATTTTCCCCTCCCCAAAAACGTAACGTGAAGTTTCACAAGAGTCACTGCAGGTGTTCAAATTGAGACTGAATAGCTGAAGACTGAATGTTATGGACAGCAGAGAGGAGATTCATGTGTTGGGGGGGAGGTTGGACTAGAAAACTAAAGTCCCTTCCACATACAAAATTCTATGACTCTAAGCTATTACTGCTCCAAGGTTTAGAAAGTGGGTGTCCCAAAGCCATCACTTTGTACTGGGGAAAGCTCATTCTTAACCATAGGCATACATCATCACATCGAAGGTGCCCGGAGTATTAGCGATCAGTCTCGGTTCTGCAGCCCTTTACAACTGAGAATCACAGCAGAAAGAGCATCTCCAGGATCGCTGCTAACAAAAACTGCAAACCTACAGATCTCACAGTCAACAACTATGAAGGGGGAATTTTGCAGTAATATGCATAAAACTGGCAATGTTTGTATTTCTACCTAAACTGCTATCTATGTTCAAGGTACAAGTTGGCCTTCTTCCTAGAAAAGAAGATAAAGGGCACAGGGAACACCTGTCAACTCTTAAAATAAAAGAAAATGAGATTTTCCTTAGAAACACACACATGCACACGCATGCATACATACATTATATGTCTGTGCATTTCTCTCTCTGTCTTCCCCCCCCACCCCCCCACACCTGACTCAGGAAGTTGGAGGATGGAACACTATTACAGAGAGGAGTAAGAGAAGGCCCAGTGAATACTTAAGATATAAAAAATGAACATGAGGGTCTTCCCACATAAGAAGCTAGACACTCTAAAAAGGAAGCACAAGCTGATATTCTAACAGCATTTCTTACCCATTTAGGGTCTCAACTCACAGTTTAAGAAGCACTGAAGGGGATCACAAGTGGAAAAAAGTTTAAGAAAGTCTGCATGATGATGTGAATCCACAGGTGCTATCAGCTGACAGATCACTCTGTAAGAGTCAGAGAAGAAGCAGCAAATAAAGCTGGTGGCTAGACTGCTTGATGCGCAGGCACTGAGGAGGTCATTTGCTGGCCTGATAAGGACAGAGACCTGCTATCTTCCCAGGTCATGTATCATAGATGGGACAGAGAATTTGTTCCCAAGATTTATTCAACCTACTTCTGGTAATTCACTTGAGAACATATGCTACTTCCAGAAGTAACCTAGAAAGCACTGTTAAAGATTATGCGGTTACTGGCAAGAAAATGAAAATCTTACTAGCACAGATGTTGTTTTATCACTACTATCCACTGAAGCACAAGGGATTCAAAAATGAAAGGGAGACTTGGGAAGTTCACAGCTGGCTAAAAAGATGGCATTTGAGAGCAGGATTTGGATTTCTGAACCATAGCTTAAAAAGAGAATAACAGGCTCCTAGGAAAGAGTAGAGCATATCTAACAAGAACTGGTAAGAATAGATTTGCCCAAAGGCAAAACTGCCTGTTCATATCCACTAAACTAGATACCAGAGAGAATAGTTACAACACAGAACTAGCAATAGAAATGTTCCATGGTTCACAAGAGACAAAATCCTAGAGAGGAGTCAGTTTGAAGGGGAATTTAACATAAAACCTACAGCCTCAGATGATTATAGATAAATGCACACAGTATGGATAGTAACGAGGCAAAAGGAACAAAGGAGTCAAATTCAACCTCTTAGATCTATCACTGAAACATAATTTGAACTAATATGCTTTATTCAAAGTAAACAGGATTGTTAAAGGGAGAGAAAACAGCAATGTCTATAAAAATGTTAACATTAGAAAATCTAGGAACCAAAAGACGGAAGCATGGTGAACTTCTGGGTCAAGATCAGCAGAGAGAAAAAGAACTGATATTACCCACAGAGTGTATTACAGATAACCTGAAAGGGAGAAAATCAATGTGGAGTTCAGCAGATCTCAAGCCTGGCACAAAAGTATGATAGGCTAGTAGTGAGAGACTTTAGTTACCTGGACATCTGCCTGGAATTTTCTGTCAAAATCAACTAACAATTTGATTTTTCTTAATGATAATTTCATCCTTCAGAAGACTGAGAAGCCAAGAAAGGCAAATTCTGTCTGTACCTGATTCTTATGAACAAGAAGGGAACTGGGTGCCAGAGGGGAAATGAACGAAGACAATTCCACTGGAGAACTGGTAATAAGAGAAGAAAATCCAAGCACTGTCTAACATGAGACCTTCATTTTTGAGACAGGAAATTCCAAAGGGTTCTGAGAAACTTAGGTAGAATACTATATCCTGCTATAGAGAAATCAACCCAGGAGGGCTGGGCTGACAAAGCCTAAAGGAATTCTGAAGACACAACAAGGGGCAAAAAGGAGGTAAGACTTATGTGGCTGCCCAAATATCTATCCCATCCACCAATTTAAATATTAAAAAGACAAAAGCACAGACAGGTAACAAAGGGATAAATACAAAAGAATGTTGTATAAAGAATGCTAAAAAAAAAAAAAAAAAAAAAGCTAATGTCCATAAACTGAGGAATAGCTAAACAGTGGTACATTCCTCAACTGATACAAATTGAAATAGAGAACCAAGAAAGCAATACATATGATGACCACAATCATGTAAATAGAAAGGAAAAAATTAAAACTACTGTGTGTAATTAAAATGACCAAATGTGGACCTGAAGAAGAAATGAGAATGCACCTCTCCCCCTCACATCCCATGGCTAGTGGTCTATGGTGTGAAACTCTGCACTGGTTAGTATGTTTGGTTAGTTTTCCTGGACTCTTTCCTTCTTACTTTTTATTGTGAGGGATGGTTCTCTGGGATGGGGGAGGGAAAGACGATATTGGAAAATGAAAGTGCTGCAAAAATAAAAACTAGCAAAAAATGCCAGGAATGAACTGAGTTTGGCAGGACAAGCTAAGGATAACAAACAAGAAGAGGATCAAAGAGGAAGAACTGCTACCAGGGGTGGATGGGATAATGGCAATGAACAAGAGGTAGGAAGCTGCACAAATCCTATTTTGCATCTGACTTCTATGCCAAGAAGAAAGATCTTTGGTCTGCAAAGAACAGAACAAAAACAGCTTAACAGGAGCTGACATTCAAAATAAAAGTTAAGGCAATAATAAAGTGAAGGCCTAACAGCTGCTTCTGAGTCAAATCACTCAGCCCAGATGACTACATCTTAGAATGCTTAAAGAAGTGGCAGGTATGATTACTGAGCCACTATTAGTGACCTTTGAAAAGTTACAGAAAATTGGAGACAGATGCCAATGGGATAGGGAGAGAAGAGAATCTGAAAACTGTAGGCCAGTGAGACTGACTGCTAACTGGCGAAATTTTATAAGGTTATCTTTAAAAGGATAGTTAGTAAACCTCTAAAAAAGGGGTTCACAATGAGCTGGTGAGATATCAGTCAAGAACAGATCATGGCGGTCTAACTTTCCTTTTTTTGAGAGGGTCACTAGACTTAGTAAGTCAGGGAAATACTACATAATTTGCCTAAATTTTAGCAAAGCATTTGATACAGTCTTTAACACTATTCTCAGGAAAAACAGAGATATGTGGGCTAACTGATCTTTATAACTAGGTGATTTGGAACTGGTTGAATGGCGAGACCCAAGGAGCAGTTATTAATGGTTCAATGTAATCTTGGACAGTTACAGATGGAGGGCCCCAGGGATCTGTGCATGCCTCCAAACTACATAGGATTTTTCTCAATGACTTGGGAAAAAAACAAAAAACATGCTTATCAAATCTGCAGATGACAAAAACCTGAGAACCCTAACTAACAAAATTATAGTGTTGTTGCTGTTTTTGAATCCCCAACAAAGGTGAAACATTAAGTCAAACTGAGAATGATAAAATTAAATGGGGATAAATGAAGTCTCACAGTTGAGTTTAAAGAAGCATGGCCAGAAAGTGGTTCATCTGGAAATGCTATCTGAGTTTTAATAGCCTACAAGGCTCAATGAATCAACAGTGGCACATGTAGACAAGAAATCTTTTTCGTTTGTTTTTTTTAACAATCACTGTTCTTTCAGGGAAATTAAGATTGAAATAAACTTTATGTATCTGTGTGTGTACATATGTATACATACATATATATAAAATTATACCATGGCATTTTATTATTGTATCCAAATGAATGCTGCTTCATCTCTGTGCTATTGTTTTTTACGTACTCCAAGTAAAAAGCCTCTGAATAAGGGCTTTCACATCTTTCACATTAGTGAGATAAACCTGGTAGACAAGAAATGTAATGTAATCTTAGACTGCCTTAAAAGACAGTGTCCAGTATGTGATGGTCCCACTGTCCTATGCCCTGCTCAGACCAGGAATACTTCTGGAATACTGTATTCATTTATGAGTACCAGTTTAGGAAGGGTAGTGATAACTTGAAGAGGACCACTCAGGATTAAGTACCTCAAATTCTTGCCATACAAAGTTCAGATTAAAGAAAAAGAGATGAAGACGAAAAGGCTGGGGGATCGGGAGACACAACAGCAATCTTCAAGAATTTGAAAGACTCTCCCCTGGAAGAGGCATTTAAACATGTTCTCCTTGGCCCCAAGAAGGCAAAACTAGGAGAGGTAGGTAGAAGTTGCTGAAGGAGCCAATTTAAACCAGGAGACAAATTTCTTAATGATGCTATCCCAAAGCAGGATGACTTTCTCAAGAATCTCAGTGGATTAACCATCACTTAAGGTCTATAAAAAAGGCAGACAACCATTTGTTGGGTATGTTGTAGAAGAAATCCTTCTTAAGGTACAGGTTGTACTAGATGCCCTCTCAGGTCCTTTCCAATTCTGAGAATATGTGATTTCTCTATTTAGAACAGCTGAGGAAAGTGCCTGGGGCAGAATATTACTCAAGAACCCAAGTCTTTTCCTGTTCTCATCCACGACGCTGTGTACACCCACACATACCCTTTCTCGGAACAGCTGTGCTGCCTGAGGACCTCTAAAACCAGATATGATCAGGGGTGCCAGGACTCACTCCCAGGAGCAAGTGGGTAGCCTCCATCTTCATTTGCCCACCACTTTCTAATTTAGTCTTGAAGTCACTTATGCCTATTATCCACAAAATAACTCAGTATACCATGCCAGACTGATAAGACATTTGCCCAAACCAAGTCAAGCCACAGATAGAGGCCTAATGTGATCCTGTATGCATTCCTCAGTGTACCCTCCTCCCCCACCCACTCAGGAATGCTGCCTGGAAGATCAAGCCTGCATTAGCAAAGATTAGAGGTTCAAGAGAGTTAACTTTTAATTTAAGGGCTTCTAGATCTTCTGCCTCCTACCAGGGTTTTCAGTATGCTAACCCTGCTAGGTACTATTTGTGGAAAGAGAAGCTAATTTTGCCAGCTTTTAAAACAACAACATAAGCATTTTATTTCCATTAAGCATCTTAGTATCACAATGGAATGATGAGAAAACAATAACAAAAACATAAGTCTTTCTAATCTCTGCAAATAGCAGAGATGTAAAGGGGGAGGGATGGGAGGAAGGGAAGGATGGGACAGCAGAGAATAGGGAGTGACAGAAATGCCAGAACAGTTCTGATGTCACATTTCTCCTTCGACAGCCTTGGGAGGAGGGAGTGGGTGCAAGAAGGCGGAATGATGCGAAGGTACAAATGTCTTAAGTTGTCTTTGGCGTTTCTGCCTCATGATTGATATACACATGATCTGCACAGACCACCCACTGAAATCTCCGGACGACACAGAAAGTGCTAAGACCCTAATACCTGACAAAAAGGCTCTCCGTCTCTCCAAATGCCCTGGTAACTACAACTGGTGTTAAGACACATCCTGATGACAGTGCTGGTGAGTCACCTGGGGCTGAGGCAGGAACAAAGGGTGGGGGATGGGAAATTAGGTTGTAGATGGAGCCCAGGGTGCAAATTCACCAACATGTGTCCATGGTGTGCCCCAAAGAGGTCTGAGAGAAGGGAGGTGGAGGTGGTGGTGGCAGCAGCGGCAGAAGTACAGATCTGTTGGGACAGTAAACAGAATAAAGGTCCAGTGCAGACACTATAGCTTCACCGTGCCAGGGGGCAAACTGTCATTGCAAAGTCTGTAGTAGCGCAGGTCATTTACCAGTCGGTGCACATTCTGGGTGAACGATGGCAGATCCTGAAAGACAGAAAGACATAGCTGTAGCAACCAAAATGCCTGTAGGGATAAGCCCCATTGACTCAAAAAAGGACCTGGTTTATAAGACTAGCTAGGGTTCCCTCCCTGCTCCCTAGTGTCAGTCAATCTCCATTTCCTGAGTGGTCTTGGGATGGTCCAGATCTGTCAAAAGACATTTAGGATCAAAAAGGATTAAAAGCTTTGTCTATAGTTCTCAGTCCACCTTCTGTGAAAAATGAAATACCTTAGTCATCTAAATGCAATAGATATTAAATCTGAAATTTAATCTATAATTCTTGGTTGGGTCAGTACAAATTTCTGAACATTAACCTCTCCAAACACAAGTTGCTCAATACAAAAGCAAAGCAAGTTTAAAAACGGAAGTGAGGCCTCGTCAGGTAAAATGAGGCACCAGTTTGGAATTTTAACAACTCATTTCAGTTTGTTGTCACAAAAGAAACCAGCTGCACAAAAATACTACCCCCCCCACACACAAAAACCTTCCTGAAGAAAGTATCTCTCTTTCCACTTCACTAAAAGTCAAGTCCCTATACAGCCTTGCCCTACTAGTTCCTTCCAAAGACCTAATACGGAGCTAATGAGCAGCTCCTTCCTGAGATAATAGACAAAGCTTTTTTTAAGTCAATTTTATCAATATAGATGGAAGAATGAAGAATATTGACAACCAAAAAATTAAACACACACAGATGCAGGCACACACGCATGCATGCGTGTGAGCACAAAACATATCACACAAGGAAGAGTCACAGAACTAAAGTTGGAAGGTTATGTAGTGTGACCTTTTCAACCCATGCAAAATTACCTCTACAATATTTCTACTGGGTAGAAAACACAGTTAGAAACTATACTTAAATGTTAAAGCTGAAGGAACCAATTGCTAGTGATTTCCTTTTTTGACTGATCCACAAAGGGAAAGGACTTGGGAACTTATTGAATTTAAAAGAGAAAAAGAAAGAAAGGAGCACTGGAAAGTGACCATCAACAGCTGATGTACTTTAGACTTTGGGAGGGAAAACTCCAGGGACTCAGCAAATCCCAGCTCCCTCACTCAACAATAAACCTGACAACACTTCACCCTGATTTTTCCCTCTTTTTCATCTAACAGCTCCAGTTTATTCTCACAAGCTAAGAATTACTGCCACACCCACACCACCTGATTTGTAGTGACTTAGATCCCCACTAGTTGTCCTGGTCTAGATGTGGAAAAACTCCCCTGCCCTGAATTCAGTTGAGGAGGTGGGTAAAAATTCCTGACAAGGAAAAGTCCAGGGGTCTATTATTATCATTGCTGATTCCTTCTTACCTGAGGCTTTCCCTGAACAACTGGGAACGTTCAGCAGGACAAACTAGGTGGTGCAGATCAAAGAACATGGAATTTGGAGTCAAGAAGAATTCCAGTTCTGCTAATTACCATGTGTGACCTTGAGCAAGTCACTTACTAACTTCTCTGGGCCTTAGTTGCCTCATCTGTAAAATGAGGGTGTTGGATTAGATGATCTCTTGGCTCCCTTTCCATCTCTGAATCTGTGATCTCATGCCCAGTAGCCATAGAGAAGATAACCAAAGGCCATAGGGGTGGTGGACTGGGTTGTGCATCATAAAGAAAAATAAGATCTACTCTCAATAGAAGTACTGAAGCCTGTGTGAGAGTCTTTAGCACAGGGGTTCTCAATCGGTGGATAGTTATGTTCAATTTGTAACAATGAAAATACATCCTGCATATCAGTTATTTACATTATGATTCATAACAGTAGCAAAATTATAGTTATGAAGTAGCATTGAAAATAATGTTATGGCTGCGGGTCACCACAACATGAGGAACTGTATTAAAGGGTCGCGGCATTAGGAAGGTTGAGAACCACTGCTTTAGCAACAGTCCAGAGTTGTTATAATAAAACTGCCAGATCCTGAATACTAAAAATATGATCCCCTTAACTATATGCTTATTAAGACAACTAAGCAAAGATATAAATGGGATGTAGCCTACAGGAATCTCTATGAGGAAACTGGCTGTTCCTCAAAAATAATAGTCATGTCAGGTCATCTCCTGTGCTGGCAGATAATCGCAAGTAGCTATCAAGCATCTTTTTACTGACCTCGACTAGCTCAGAATGTTGATGACCATTTCAAAACTTCTGAAATCAGTTGGAAAGTAAGGAAGAAGAGTCAAAGGTCAAAATTCTCTTATAATTTTTTCCAGTAACTAGAGAAGTTTTATGTCATTTATGGCAAAATATCACTTGGCCATTTCCTAGGCCCATTACGGCAAGAAACACATTTTGATGCTTGATTTTGCCATCAAGTATTCAGAGGACATCTACTGACTTCATCATATGCCCAAATAGGGCAGAAACCTCTTTGAAATCTTTTTTCCTAAGTCTTGTATTCCTGTCTGAGGCATCTCTAACAAAGAAAAAAAAAAAGGTAGGAAACTAGAACACTGAAAATTAATGTCAGTCGGGTGAATTCCAAAAAGCATCAGAAAGAAATAGCAGAATGGATCACATGCTCTCTATGACAAAGAAGAACAGAGGATCTAAGGGGTAAAGAAAAAAAAAGGAAAAACATATATAAGGAAAATGAAAAGAAACTTAACTAAAAGATACAGAAAAACCTCAAGTTTAAGAAGAGTGTAAGCCAAATAGCCAGAGAATTCAGAGAAACTTCAAAAGGCTGTGGGAATAAAGTCAAAAGGGAAAAAATGGGAGGAGGTAGTTGTAATTTCCTACAGTACTATGAATATGTAGTCTTCAAATCCATCAGACATTAAGAAGAAAAAAGGAAATTCTATATCTTTATTATACAGGGAAAGAGAGATAAAAAACAGACTGCAATGAGGCAACAGAGGCTTTCCCAAAAGAGGTCAATAATTATGACCAGATAACTAAAGCCAGTCTTGCCAAGGAGGACAAGCTGGAAGTCATGATAACAATGAATGAAATTAGCTGGTGTGTCCATCAGCCCAAGTCCCAGTTAGCTTGATGTGTAGCCTGTGCTGCTAAAAAAACAAGGGACTGCAATCTGTTTCCACCTCTAACTTTCCTTTGGCTACTGTCACAATGAAAAGGCTACAGGAACTGCACAAGACACCTGCCTGGACCTCCTCTTCTTTCTTCAATGGCTCCAGTTCAGAAACAGTCAGGCAACTGGCAAAGGAGGCAGGCAAATGCTTCTTTGACCTGCATGGCTATATTAGTTAATACTGTGAAGAATACCGGGAAGACTGATAAAGAATCCTAAGCAAAACCTAGGATAAGAGACTAGTAAGCTAACTTTTAATACCTGGAGAAATATATAACTAATCAGGTATTCAATTTTCATGTGTTAATGACCATAGGGTCTGGAGTAAACATCGTAACATTAAGTAATACAAATTTTATCAGACTAAATAAATTTATACCTACAACATTTCTGGGATATTTAGGCTAGGAGATCATTTTAGCTTCAGCAAAGCTTTTAGGATGGTTCTACAAGACATGTCTGTTGTTCAGAGAGAAAAATGAAGATAGCATTTATTAAGCTAACACCAGCACAGTGTTCAGCTAAGAACAAAACCACTGCCAAGCAAAGAGTTCTGGAAGTTTAGGAAGCAACCACCTCTAGCTAATGGACTTCATACTTAATGTACATCCCAAATTGGGTAGTCAAACTAGGACAGAAAAACTAAACAATTTCAAAGAACACTTCCTTCCTCAAAGCCAAAGCAAGAGAAAGAAGAAAGTCAAACTAGGTACATGAGACACTGAGAAAATCTAGTGGGTACCGCGTGAATCACTGGCAAGCTAAGGGTTAGTAACAAGCTAACTATTCAGGTCCTTACCATCCCTGGAACTGGAGCAACACAACCTCCCAGTGATGAACTGGTGCCTCTGGCCATGAGGTTGCCCAAACCCGCCCTTCCCTGTGGCCTGGCCTCTCTGTCCTCTCACCCGATCCATTTTGAAATTCCTCCCCAAAACATTTTTCTGGTTGGAATCCACTCCATCACAGCTAGCCAGAAACTCTGGGAGGAAGGCTGCATAGAAGCTGTCAAAGTCAACGGAAGCCATGTTGTAAATGGCGATCCCTATCTCTTCTTGTAGCAGGTCATGTGACTTGTGGACCAGGACTTGAAGCAGCACATTCACAAACTGAAACAGCATGGTGGTCCGAAAGATCTTCTGCAGGCAGAAAAGATGACAGTTTTCAACATATATGGTCACAGTTAGCACCAAAAAACCTCTACTTCTTAGTCCCCCCAAGCAGGTAGGTAAATGCCAAGTACTTTCTCAAGTACTCAAGAAATTACTCATCTAAGAAAATGGACTCTCATAGCTACACCTAACCCAAAGAAAGCATTTCTAAAGGAGGAACAGAACTTACTTTATGATACAACTTCTGCTTGGTATTCAGAGTCTCCAGGTAGAAGAGATTTTGTTTAAATAAGTGGATATCAGGCTGGAGAAAAGATTGTCCAAAAGCCTGGGAAACAGAATGGACTTTTATAGAAACAGAAGTAAACATCTCAAGAACAAATTGAAACTATCTACCTGTATAGCTGTAACTTTCTGACCACTTCCATACCGTCCTCTCAGCTCCAACATCTCCTTAATATTTCTCCCATCTTAATTTTGGTATTAAACAGCACCCTTTCAGATCAACATATTAACATTTTTACAAACTTTATCTCTGTTAAATCTCCCTTGTGGAGTATAAGCTAATTGAAGACAAGGACTATTTCTTTTTTGTCTTTGTATACCTAGCATTGAGCCTTGCAAAAAGTAGTGACTTAATAAATTCTTGATGAATTAAACTGGACTTGTTAAAATGGGATACAATCACTTTGTCTGTTTAAATAAATCAGTTTCATCTGACACCTTGCGGAGCACCTGAGTCTGCATGCCTATCCTAAAACCCTTATGCTCTACTCAATGAAAACAGCTCTCTTTGGATTATATGCTTTATATGCTATATCTCCCAACCATTACCCTGTTATGAACAGTCTTCATTTCAGGACAGGCTATCACAACTTATAATAATTCCTCCTAACTTCTTGGCTATGGAAATGATAGAGATAGTTTGATTCTCTCCCTAAAATGATTATGGAACAAGGGTTACTCTTTGATGAGAAAAGGATACTAATGTAGGGACTTCATCTTAGCTGATGTAAGAATAGACAATATAGGGACTTCCAGGGCAGGGACGGGGAACCTTCAGCCTTCTAGGTCCTTGGGTGCTGCCTTTTAACAGAGTCCAATTTATAGAACAAATCCTTTTATTACGGGGTTTTGTTCTGTTAAGCCTCTAGGAATGGGATACTGTGAATATTATTAAAGAGATGAACTCTGTAAGATACACCAGGAGGGCTGAAAATACTTCTGGGAAGAGGAGTGGCAAGGGATGGGAACAAGCTGTGAAGAAGAGACGCATTAAACAATAAAGGGATTTTTAGCAAATGTTGTAAACTTTTCCAGTACCACCCTTGCTGTCTCTTTGGAAGAGATAATTACAAAAAGACAGGCAAGGACTTAATATAAATATTTTAGGGATGGTAACAAGTTAACTTGTAACTTCAAACTAATTCAAAGGAAAAGCTGATTCAATTATAAATTACAGCATAAAATCAGTTCAACTCATACAGCAGAAACCAAAGGTAATAGTAATTTTTCTATTTTCAGATATCAATAAAAACATCAACAAAACCAACAAAAATTAAATTAGACTCATGCTAAGTCACAATACAAGGTAGCTGTCAGACCAGGGATTATTCACCTGGGGTCCACAAACTAATTTTTTTTTTAATATTTTGATAACTATTTCAGTATAACTGGCTTCCTTCAAAACCCTATTTTATGAATTTTAAAACATTATTCTAAGAAGGTGTCTGCAGGTTTCAACAGTCTGTGACACAAAAACCTAACTAATAACTTTCTAATTCTTGTTCTATACTGAAGTGCTCAATTGCAAGGGTTTTCAAATTACCTGCATGATGGCACTGAATTGTACTTCATTTTCCATCTGCTCTTCTGCAATTCCTCTATGGACACTAGCCAGGACACTGGACTTGAAGAAATACCTCCAGTTGTGATGGAGAATCCGGAAAAGTAGTTCAAACAATTCAGCCTTCACATCAGGAGAGGGACGCTGGGAAAGACAAAAATGCCCTTAAATTCTCTAGCTAAGAAAGAAACTATTCATATCAAAGGCTGCTGAGTTGTCTGGTTACACTAAGATCATAGCTCCTAAGAGATATGTTTTATGTGTGGTAAAAGAAAAAAAACTCTACCTGAATCCTCAGCTAAAATCAATTAGCCATGTTTCAGTTTAATCATAGGTCAAATCTGGGAGATGATGTGAGAGAAAGTATAGAACTTTCCTTTTGAAGGAGTTGGTAGCAACCTCAAAATAGAAATAATAATTGGTCGTGTTCATAGAGCATTTTACAAAGTGCTTTTTTCATAAAAGCCCTGTGAGGGTGGTAAAGTTATAAAACTTACTTTTATAAAATAAAAATTTACAAATGAGCACATGAAAGTCCAGACAGGTTAGGTGACTTGCCCAAGGAATTAGAACAAAATCAAACAGGGAGCTCAGGCTCCAGTATATGACACCTAACTCCACTATCCTATAGTGCTACTCAAGAGGAATTCTGAGTGGAGGCAGAAATTAGAGCTATTTATTTATTGATTTTTCTGCTTTAAAAACTAGCCAAATTACATTTAACATTCTGACTCTTTTTCCTTCTCTAGAACAGGAATACCTACCTAAGACCTTATAGAATACAAGCTATGAAACCAGGCCAGCACTTTTATTGAATGAATACAGTTCTGTCATCCACAGAGTAGAAAAAGGTTTTAAGAACACCCAAGAGCTTGAGAGTCACCAAGAAAGTAAGTGTAGAGATACTTTTTAAAGAGGAATCGAATCCCCTTGAGGTGTGGGGTACCACTCTAATAATATTAGTCCAAGTTTTAAGGCCCCATAGGACTGATTAGATCCCAGGGTTAAAAAGGAAAAGTCCAGATATACGACAGGTATCATAACAAGCACAAGTTAATCTCCAGCTCCTACTATACTTCAGCTTAAGGCACACAAGGTAGAATATGCTCCCTTGTACAGGGATAGGGCTTAACTATGATGTCCAGAGTATCTAGCATTTAAATACATACATATATACACATTATCACTGTAGCCACAGTTACTTTCTCAATAAGCTGCCCTACCCCTACCCTCACCTTGAGTCCATATTATCTGGTCACTAGTAAGGCAGTATCCCAAGATAATGAAATATTTTATCTTAAGAGTAGGTCTCTGAGGGCTTCACATTAATCAATTAAGGCTCAACTAAATCACAAGGCAGAGGCCAGGAATTCTAAGATCGTACTGGCTTTAACATACTTAATGATGTCTTAAGGAAGTACATAATTATATACTTGTGCATAAAAGACATACACACAATAAAGGCCTCCAAAATTTAAGCCAGTAAAAGAGTAGAGGTAGCACAAGTTAATAACTAAAGCTATTAAAATAAAATCTTTCCCAACAATTACCACTTGACCCATTTTTTTTTACAAAAATTAAAATAAACTTATTACTCTGCAACTGTTAATTTTCTGATAAATCCTTTCCAGTAGTCAGAGAAACTTCTAAGACAGGTTTCTCACCACTAGAAATGTGAAAGAAAGACCTTTAAGCACCTGGTCTAAAAACTTAAACAAAGTATCTCTCCACCACCACTACCAGCAAAGGGGTCCCTTAGATCTAACCGTCTGCTCCCAGGCCCTTACCTCAGCTATGATGGGGCAGACCTGCTCCATGCACAGTGAGATGATGCTCGGAAGGAAAGGCTTGAACACTTGGCCAGGTTCTTGCACTACCACCTGGAGGATCTTCAAAAATTTCTCAACTACCCGACAGCCAGTACTCCCTTCATGGAGGATACTTTCAGCTAACTGTTCTCTAAAGAAATGTGGGGGAGGCAGGGGAGACAATGAAACATAAGAAATTCTTATGGCAACAATCCAATGCAACTCCCAAAGCAGCAAGCAGAAGAATTAAAAACTTCGAATCTACTGAGTTGCTTGTTATCATTCAAACATCTTTATGGAGCTTGAAGCAGTCACATAAATATATAACTAATATATCTGCAATTACCTGGTAAACATGTTTAAAAAGGTCTGTATGATCTGTTCTGTAAAAGGCACACCCATCTGTACTCTAAGGCCTTGAAACAGGATAAGGAAGAAACTCAGCATCTCATCAGTTACATCTAATAAACACAAAATAAACCCATCAAAGGCATTAAAAAAATGGCAAACATGAAGCTTTATGCTCAACACATTCTGTTCTACAAATGCTATGGCTGTTTTCCCTGAACTCCTTAGGTTGAAAGACATCCACTGATGCTCCTATAAGCAATACTGGGAAAGAGAGAAAGATTAAGGGCTGCTGAGGAAGTAACTTTGCAATGATCAATCCCGGCCTGAACATTCTTTGCAAGAAATGAAGCTCCTCTGGAAGGCAAACAAATTTCCTAGTCCATAAATATGATCATATGATTTCCAATACAGAGTGGATCATGCTGTGCTCATATTGAGAGAAACAAGTGTTTGTGTTAACATAGGAGAGGGCTTTATCAATTTCCATCTATGGTCAAAAATCTCTGAGTTTAGGGGAAAAGGACTGAATTAAAAAAAGATGAATTATGGAAAATACTAGTTATACGTAATGCCCTTCATTTCCGGATGAGAAATTGCTTTATTTGATACAATTTTTGCCCAGAAAACATAAACTCTCTGCATATAAAAGACAGTCAACAAATATTTGCTGACTGAGATATCCCTGAATTGTTTTCATGTAATTCAAACAGCACGCCAAAAAGACACTCAAACTAAGTTCAAATGGCTGGAGCACTTTATGCCAGTGGAACTAAAAAAGACACTTGCTGTACACCATTTCGAAGACTGCTAACCTGTATAAAGCAGTTTTCCTCTCACACTGGATCCCAATTACTCTCATCTCCCTCAATCTCCCATGTTAGAGACAACAGGAACTGAAGAAAACTGAAGGTGACAGTAGTTCCATGGAGAAAGACTCATTATCATGGACACGACCAATCTGCCTTGTGAGATTCTATACTCTCAGAACCAAATTCACCAAATAGAAAATAATCATCTTCTGTGTTGATTTTCATGCCACTTAAACACGCTGAAGCACTGTACTTGCACTAACCCTGTTTTCTTCAAAGGAGTCTTTAGCCCTCATTCTCATTAGCCCCATAAATCACTGAAAGCCTTGAGGTTGACTCATACCTACCTGACTGATGAATAAAAGCTGGAAAGAGGGCCAGGGAGACCTGAACAGATTCTTGTAGCGACTGATAGCAAATCTGTCGAGACTTTGTAGCTTCCCCAGAGATACTTTCCACAATATCTTCTAAGACACTAAGTGTCTGGTGGATAATCACTTTGGCTACAAATCAAGATTAAGTTACAAGTCATGATGTGTTCCAAGGACAGACCAAGTAAGGGATATGGGGAAAGATGTAAACAGTCAAGTTATCAGGTGTAACACTCACTCAACAGCTTCTCTATGGGAACAAGTCAAGTCTTTATTGACTAGGTATGTACCTTGCAAGACAAAGACATTAAATGCACACCCAAGTGTGATCCATTTCTAAAAACTTCGCTGCTAAGCTTCTCAAGTAGGCTGTTCAGCTCATTTGCCTCTGCTGAACCCCACTCACCAAAGCTTGGTTCACAGGTAAAATACCAAAATTACCCTTAAGGAGGCAGAAACCCAGATATCTACATGAATATAGTGGAAGAGACAGGGTAGCTATTTTAGGCAAGAGTACAGTAAACATAAACATAATTTTTTTTTTTCAGATCTGGATAACAGCATGGTTTAGAAGATGAGTAGTAGCTCCAGAGTCAGAGAAGCTAGGGTCAAAATCCTCTCTCTGGAGTTCTCAACCAGAGAACTATGACCAGACGAATCATTTAATCTTCCTACTTAACTCCCTAAACCCTAGTTTCATCATCTGCAAAATCAGAATTGGACTATATGGCCTGTATTGTCTCTTCCACCTCTATCTATATCTACTACCTTCAGTCCTGAACTCCAGGTAGATACTGACATTCAGAGTATATACCAGAAACAGATGATCTTACTTGATCCTGGCTATTTGTACCTCTAAATTTAGCCTTTGCAAAGTAGATGTTACCTAATTCAATAGCTAAAGATGAAGGGTGAGAAAGGATAAACTCATGAACATGAATCAAGAAATCCATCTCCCTTGAGTTTAACAACTCCTTAAGTTTTTAATCAAGCTAGCATATGGCATATGGATTCACAGATGGCCCTTACTCAGACAATGTGCAGAAAGCAGGTAAAATGGTGTGGTAGATAACTCTTCCACTAAACTAGCTGTGTGAATTCAGACAAATCCTTTGATCTCTCCGGCTATCAGTTTCCTCCTTCATAAAACACAGATACATCTGTTTCTGCACAGCTGCCAAGTCAATTATATGGATCAAATGTGCACTGACATAAAGGTTTTCTGAAAACTGTTAAGCACTGCATCAGGTCACTATCGTTATTAACCAGTAACCTAATACACTTACTATCTTCCAGCTGCATCTTCCTCTGGGGGACAATGGCACTGGATTTCAGGTGGCGATAGTCTCGGGTCAGAGCTGAAATGAGGCTGGCATGGTTTGTTGAACGCACTGCCCACTGCTGCTCACTTTCTGGGAGGTTTGGCCACGGTAGCAGTAGTACATTGGAGAGGGCTCGGCATACCAACACCTGGGCCTAAGAAAGGCAACCACAGACAACCAATGGATAAAAAAGTATGGGACTCAACAAGCATATAATGGCATCAGAATCACACACATGGGACTTCAACAAGTAATGCAAATACATAAAGACCTCACCCTACTCCTGCCTCTTTGGAATTGCCCAAGTAGGAAAGTTTACCTACCATACACTTGGTTTAAATTATTACTTTCTCTAAGTTGATAACTATATACAACGTTGTTAGCAGATTTTCAAAGAAACTCAAAGAAAATATCCTTTGAGTTCCTTGAGTTTGTAGCTAAAAATTCTCACCCCACACCCCCAACCAAAAATGCTCCAAGTTGTAATAGTTTATGGCCCCCACCCCCAACTTTTAGACTGAGCCTTCTCATGAGCTAATAATGGGAACTGCTTGTCTGAAATCTATCCATCTCAAAAATCAGACCATGATGTAACATATAGGATGTGCAAAACACTCTAATATGTGGAGTCAAAATAATCGTTCCTTAAGGAGAATGATGCAAAATTTCTCTGTATGAACCTGTCCCCAAACCAGAACTTTCTAAATAATTTAGATTAAGAAGAAAACTAGAATATGATCACCTTAGCAGTTCACCCCTGTAAAAAGTAGTCTTTTAGTAGAAGATATGAAGGTAAATATTTATCTAAAGTTATGGACAAGAGCCCTAACAATCCAGCCAAAGAACTTATCTCAACTCTTACCTTATCCACAAGCGGTTGAGCAGAGGTATCTGTGATTCTGTTGAATACTTTCTGAACTGCTGGGATGCTGATGAGAAAGACTGGCCGCACTGTAGTGGCTAATGAGACCAGTAAATGGCACGCAGACAAGAGTAACTTCTCTTGTACCTGAGGAAGATGACAGCACCCAATAATTCCATTTATCAGAATTGGATACAGGGCAGGATGTTAAAAAGAGAAACTGTAAGCTTTTTCCTAAACCAAATTTCAATTATAATTTTGCCACACTCAAATCATAAGAAATTCTTCCTCTGTGATTTCTCTTAGATTCTACCCTTCCTCACTATTTCCACAGACATCACATCTGAACTACTTCAGTGGTCTCTGCCACAAATTTCTGCCTGTTGGAATTTACCCTGAACATAACAACCAGGATCTTTTTCAATCACCCTTTTCTATCTTATTCCCTATAAACTTTAAAATAAAATATAAATACCCAGTTGTCTCAACTATGCACCAAATTCCCACTCTACCTTACCTCTTCCTCCTACTTTCTCATCAAAACTCCTCTGCTCAAATTTAGTCATACCTCACAACCCTCTTCTTACTCTGCCTTATTATATATGTTGTTTCCCTGCCTGCAATGACCTTCTTGACTTAGTGCACACCCTCCAAGTGGGGTTCAAAACTCACCTCTCTCTATCTAGTCTTCTCTAACATCACCCAAGGATCATTCTCCAGGTTAATGTTTCAACAGCACTCATCTACAATTTATAATTTATTACAACCTATTTGTTCTTCTCTGATTCCTGTGCTTTCCCCCAACTCCATTCTCAAATCCTCCTCTGAGATTTTTAAAAAACCTATCTCTCCAAGTTTAGTGCTTATAATGAATTTTACTCACAGTAAGCACTAGATTAACTGATTCAAATGTGGCCTTCTTATATGTCCACAGGATAATAGGATAGACTGGAAAAATCAATAAGTACTGAGTTATTACAAAGAAATAAAAGACAGTCCCTATACTCCACATTTATAATCATTGGGGGGAGGGGAGAATAAAACAGATACAATACAGTGATATATTTTTAGAAAATAACAAGAAGCCATTTTATGGTAAGGCCCAAATAAGTGGCAAAAAGAAGGAAATATGTTTAGCTATGGTGGTAAGAAGAGGTTTCCTGAAGTAGGCCAACATTTAGATTCCATTCAGACACTTAAAACACAATCTCAGAATTAGCTGGGATTTGAGAGATCTAGTCCAAAAATTATCTTAAACATATATTTCCTTTACAACATTTCCCACAATAATCATCTAAACTGAAAATATACTACATCCAGAGGAAGCCTATTTAATTTCTGAACAGCTCTAACTGCTATGAGAATTTCCCTCCCTAGATTAAGCCAAAAATTGTCTCCCTGTCATGGGGTCCTATAAAGTTTAGCCTCTCCAAGGCCAAGCAAAAAAAATCTAATTATAATTCCTCTTCCACACAACAATCCTTCATATATAAAAAACAAACAAAAAAGACAGTACTTTTGCGACACTCTATCTTCCCAACCCTAAGTCTTCTAATCTTCAAGCTTAACAATTTTTCTTCGTCACTTCAAATGATCCTTCCTATGGCATGCCTTCAAGACTTTATATTATCACCTCATAGCTTACTGGTACTCTTCTTAAAATGTCGTGTCTAAGACTCAGATACTTTATATGTGACTTGACCATAAGAAGGTGGGAAACATCACATTTTCCTTTATCTGAGGGACTATATATCTACTAATGCATTCTAGTATCCATTATCACAACAATGATTCATGTTGATCCTGCAATGCACTGAAACATCCAGGTCTTTCATATAAACTACCATCTAACTGTACTTTTCCTATTTAATTCTTGTTTAAGTGCAGGATTTTATATTTATCCCTACTAAATTTTATCTTTTAGATTCAATCCACTGTTCCATTCTGTTGGGATCTTTCTGGACCCTGATTTTTTATGTATTTCTCACAGCTTTGTGGTAACAGTGAATACGATAATCATGCTATGTCATCATCGTTAAGTCCTTGGAAATGTAGAATAGAGCCAAAGACAGTAGTCATCTATAGTTCTCCACTAAAAACCTACCTTCAGGATGACCTTGATCCATTCATTATTCAATACTAAGGGTCTAAAAACTCTAACCACAGGCCCACAAAGTCCTAATATATGGACTTGCAAGGCCCTGGGGGATACAAAGATAAACTAAGACCCAGGTCTTGGTCTCAAGGAGTTTATAATCTAATATCTCAAGAGGGATCCTGAAAGATGGATAAAACTTCAAAAGGCAAATAACAGAGAGATGGAAAAGGATTATAGTTATCAAGTCCCAGGACATTTTGAGGAATAGGGATTACCATTTCTTAGTCCAGAACAGGAATAATGACAAGATCCTTCTGGCACCACCCAAGAAAATATCATTCTGCTCATTCTACCTTTATGACTAACACTATATTCATTATTATCCAACAGGCACCCATTCATTTGGCTTAGTCTAATGGGATGGGAGGTAGATGAGAGAAGCAGTCCTCAGCATATTCTCTATTATTTTTGTTGCTACCATGATGCCACTGCACAACTTCTTCAATCCCTCTACTAGCCTCAAACCAACAAAGAAGTTTTAACAAGAGTTTAATAATCTCATAAGAAAAGACAGTCATTTTAAAACATATTCTAAAATAAAAGCTATGCAAATCAAGAATCTAGAAATAGTCAAGAACAAAGTCATTTTATATGGTTGTTAAATCCCAACAATGGACATTAAAAATAAATATTAATCAAAATTTTATCTCTTTTTCTTTCAATAGGCTTCATTTGCTTCTATGATAGCTCCTAATATAATGCTTCAACTCTTATGGTAACTACATCTTTATAGTGAGAGAAAGTCTTTTACTGTACCTGTATGCATGAGTTTGTTTTTAAGACAACATTCCTAAATACCAAAAGACTATTAACTGGACACTTTTCACCTGTGATTATACTTCCTTGATTACATTTTATCATGCTTTCCTTCAGCAGAAAAATGTTTACTGGATAAATGTGAATTCAGGAACAGAAGTTCTGAGGACAATAAATCCAATTCCTTATATCCAGTTGTCAAATCCAATCGACAGATATTTACTGTAAAATGTGCAAAGCAAAACCAAACACAGGCACTTCCTACCTCTACTCCTTTTTAAAAAATATAACATGCTTTTGCAGAAATCTTAAAACAGATCACTCAAGATTAAATAATGACTGCAGGTGGATCATACTATCCTGAGCATGAACATACTGCTGCCTTTACCTGTTCAAACATTAGTAGAGACTAGCAAAAGATAAGGTGAAGGCAACAAGATCTAGGCCTGAAGAGGCAGTATGTCTATCTGCAGAAAGAATACCACGGTTAAGAAAACCTGATTTTCATCTGTGGTTCTCCCAAATACAAGCTCTGAGATGTAGAGGAAAACCCTTAACCTAAATAACACAACTTTGTTACCTTACTGGATTATTTTGAAGAAAGTACCTATAAGCTATAAAATGTTATTACATAAATGTAAGGACTGTCTATATATCTGGGTCAAATGCACAACAGGTGCAAAAAGACAGGTGTTCAACATAAGCATTTATTGAAAATACTGGCCTTCTGCAAAATTTTTTGACCCTTCAGACAGAAAGTGGATTTTAAAATAATTTTTATTGACTCCCAACCCTGAGCCAAAACTGGCTCTCTCTGTTTCAATACCTTGGAACTAATAAGAGGTGTGACTGCTTCCATGGCAGTGGAGACCAGCGAGATGAACTGTTGTGGGTCCTGTCGATGAGCTTCACTATAAAATTGTGCTAACCAATGAGAGTAAGCCTGGAGTGCTGCCAGGGACTGAGCATGACTGGGAAAAGAGAAAGAAGACTACATTTTAAAGCTTATGGTAACAATCTATCACCAACTAAACAGTTTCTTGAGGGACAAGAATTCCATCAACCTTATATTTTACAAAAGCGGTATAAAAATCTATTTTCAAAATGTGACAGAGAGAGGAAATCTGTTACCTTTTCATACAGCACCAAATGAATGAAAAAATGCTGGACACTTTACAGTGTAATAATCAAGAAAATGGTAAAATTACAAAATATAACTTGTAAAATAATGTATAATGTTCAGAATTACTAGTTTAATTTCACATTAACAGTTGTAAGCCAGCTATTCAATGTTATTTATTAACAATTAAAATCAGTTTTAATTACGGTTCCTAAGTGAAAGGTGCTTAAGGGAGCCTTACTAAAGCACTAAAATAGAAATAAGATTCTGGAGCTCAGGCATCCTCCTTGCTATATGATAAATTTTAGAAGAAGGGACCAGATTTACTTTCTCCAGATTTTGCACTGCACCTTATTAAAGTTAAATAATTATGAATAAACAAAAGAAAAATAAAAAGTAATGTTATGTTCTCCTCAAGAAAGTGGAGGTAGTGGTGAAACCCACTAAACAAAAGATACTTTAAAAATTACTATCTTAAAGCCACTTAAAGAAAATATAAGCATTAGGGTGTTGAAATTTCTAGAAGTTGGGGCATTACCCTAGATATTCTGTGTACAGAATCAGCTTGATAATTGTGTGCTCTTTACCCTACTTATAAGAATAAATCGTTGAAGAGAAAAGAGATAAGAAAGTTTACTTTTCCAATCTGAATATGTTACTTAATGCATCAAATATAAATTTATAAATGTGCTAGATTAGTACCTGAAAAACCTGGGGGAAAGAGAAGCTAGATTCACAGAATTTTAGAGTTAAGAAGTAACTTCACAAGTAACCTGCCCAACACTTACCCAAAGCATAAATCCTCTCTAAATTTTTCCCCCAAAAGATTCATCCAGTCATCAATTGAAAGCTTTCAGGGATGTAGAGTTCACTACCACAAAAGGCAACCCATTCCATTTACAGAGTACTCTAATGTTTTAGAAGCTCTTCCTTATATTAAACTGAAAAACACTTCCCTGTAACTATCACCAACTGGTCCCATGGCTCTGCCTCCTAATATTAGCTAGTATTTATTGAGTTATTAAAATGAGATACATATCTCAGCTAAAATAAAAGAAAGAAATCTTTGGCCAAGATAACTCAAAGTACCATTAGAAATACTATCTTATTTTCCATGAGTCTAACTTCAGATTTCTTTAAAAGCTGGATATACTAATACTAAAAGTCATCATCCATCCTAGAACATGAGAAATTCAAGCACTTGTACTCTGCTCACACTCCCCAAATCCAGAAAGCTAGTAAAGAAGGCAGGAGGACATGGTAAAGGAATGTAACATATGCCCTTAGCATGAGAAGGAGAAGGAAATGAGAAGGAAAGAAAGGGAAGAAAAAAGACAGGTAGAAAGGAAAAGAGAGGGAAGTAAAAGTAGTAGTGAGAAGGGGAAGAAAAGAAGAAAGTGAAAGAGAGGTATAGACAAGAGCAGGGAACAGAGAAAAAAGATAAAAGAGGAAGAAAAAAGAATTAGAAGAGAAGAGAGAAGAAAAAGGACAGAAAGAGAAGAGAAAGGTGAGGAGTAAGAGGGGCAGGGAAAGGATGGAGAGAAGAGAGGAGGAGACAGTGAAAAAAAGGAAAAAGGAGAAGGAAAGAAAGAAAAGAGGAGGAGGGAGGAAAGGAAGTACAGAAAGATGGAGAGTGGAAAGGAAGGAGACAGAAAAATGAGGATAGTGAGGGAAGATGAAGAGGAGGGAAAGAGGAGGAAAAAGCCTGAGGCACAAACGTACATGTAGAGCAGAGGGACAGAGCATTTTCCCATCCCCACCCCACCCCACCCTCATTCCTTCACTTCCTGTCAAGAGAAAATCTATAAAACAGAACTTGTACACCTAGATAGCAAAAAAAAATCCATACTCACACATCAATGAGATCAGGTTTCAATACTGATGGCACAGCAGTCTCAATGTTGTACAACTTTATCTGGGATCCATATAGAGTGACTTTAACCAGTCTGTTGGGGAAAAAAGCAGACCGATAGAAATCAATATTGAAAAAATAACTATATTATTCTATATCTCTCAGAATAAGAGGACTAATAAGACACTAAAAATGGCTTTCAGAAATCAAAATATGACTAAATTTGTTGTTTTGATGAGTTTAAATGGATAGGAGCAGGCATTTTTGTATAACATAGGGGCATTATGAAACTTTAAATCTTTTTAATAAACTTGTCTTCTGTTTATATGCTGTTTGAAAATAGCTTGCCCTAAAAGAGATACTGAACATTTTAGAAGAGTTTCAATAGTAAGGCTAGATTTCATTTTAATCTCTATGATAGACAAGTTGTAAAAACTGTTGGTTGCTAAGGGGAACATTGCATACAAATTACCAGTAAATACCCTAGCAGTAGCTAAATTTCTTTCCCAAGAGGAAAAATTCTGTTTCCTTTGAAGTGGAAAATTATTCCCTACTGATTGGGAAGCGACAGCCAGAAGTATCTACCCTGCTGACATGAGATATGCACCTAGGTTTTCCATTTCTATTCAGAAAATGATGAAAAAAAAAAAGGACTTTTTTTTCCCTCCAGAACTTCTCCCTCTGATAACTAAGGGAGAAAGGTGTTAAGTGGTAAACCAAACAAAAGCCCTGCGGTTTTTATAATAAATTAAGGAAGAGGAGAAAAGAAGCCAACCATCTATTATTTCTTCTTTGAAGTCACAGAAAAAGCGAAAAGCTATGAATCATAAATTAAGAATTTATGAAAAATGTAGCAAACTTATGCTGGATTTGTTTAAATTTTGCTCTATACTGTCACTTTATAAATGTATTTCTTAAATACTTTGATCTGGTGTACTACTCCCACAAACCAAGTAGACTACAAGCCATCAGTGTTTTCTGTCAGCTGTCAACATCCTCAGATTAATCCTGCCAACATGCTGGAGGCTTTCCTCTAGATATAATGACATGGTACGAATACCACTGGAGCACTATAAACTGTCCATTTGTTATTCTTCCCTTTTCACTAGATGACTGTCCCAACCTCCTTTTAGGATACTGTAGCTCTCCGATAACATCCTTTATGCCCTGGGAGCACACCACCCAGACAACTCCTAGGAATGATGACAACCTACTCATTCCTCAATTATTAACAAACTCCCACCCTCTCTATTCTAGTGATTCTGAACCCCTCACCCCACAACGACTACTCTCTTATTCCCATCCCCCTCAACCCAAACAACCAACGTCTCATGCTAAAATTACCCATGACTTCCTCTGTGTTCTTTAAGTAATAAACTTGCTTTCATCTTACACCTTTTCCTTTCTCTCTCTTTCCATCTTCTTGTACTCATTGAAATCTGGCTCTCTTCTGACATCCTTTCCAATACTTTTACTCATAACTCTAATCACTGGCCAAGTGTAGGAGTGGGAATATAGCTGATTCCACTCCCCTCTCTCTACTATTACTACCTGGGAACCTCTGCAGCTTTGAAATTCACTCAGACTATTTTTACCATGCTGTCAAGATTCTGGTAGTTATCTATCAACCTCCAAGACAACTTTTTCCTCAATCAATTCAGTGCCTGGCCCATAAATCTTTTTCTCCTAACTCCTGCCTTTATACTAGGAGACTTCAATATACATAATGATAGTCCTTCAAATATCTTAACTTCCCAGTTCCTCAATCTACTTCCGTTCTCATGACCTATTTCTCCATTCCACCTCAGCTACATAAAGAAATGGGTCATGTCTTTGATCTTGCCATCACCCACAAGTGTTCCACTTCCAGGCTCATTAAGTCTTGAATTCCTTTATCTGATCATGATCTGTTGTCATTCCACTCTTACTTGTAACCTCTAAACCGCCTTCACCATCAGCTAAAATTCCTCCATCCTCATAGTCTCACATTTGAACTGCCTATCAGTTAGGAGTTCTAACTGATATCTAAAAGTAGATGTCCCCTAGACATCTCCAACTTGATGTGTCTAAAACTGAACTTATTCACCCCTCCCCCAAACTCTCCTCTCTTCCTAACCTCCCTATTACTGCTGAGGGCACCACTATCCTCCACGTTCCCCAGGCTCAAAACCAAGGTGTTGTCCTTGACTCCTCACCCTCTCACTTCCTCATATCCAATCTGTTGCTAAGATCTGTGAATTTTTACTTTAGAACATCTCACACTCTTATTTCTTTCTACATCCTGGTACAGACCCTCATCAGCTCAGGTCTGGACATCTAGTGGCTACTCTTCTAGTTTGCTTTTCTTGCCTCACTTCTCTCTCCCCACTTCAGACCATCCTCCACCCAACTGTCAAATTCATTTCCCTAAAGCACAGGTTTGACCATGTCACCCCTCTAATTCAATTAATTCCAGCAGATCCTTATTACCACCTCTAGGAACAAATATAAAATCTTCAGTGTGGCTTTAAAGTCCTTCATAATGGTCCTCTTATACCTTCTTTTCCCTGTCTTCACCCTGCCACATATTCTGTGTTCCAGTTACATTGGTCTCCTTGCTGTTCCTTGAACAAAACATCCATCTCTTAACTCTGATCATTAGCACTGGTTGTCCCTTGAGTCTAAAATTCTCTCCCTCCTCATCTCCACCTCCTGACTTCCATGACTTCCTTCAAGTCCCAGTTAACAATCCACCTTCTAAAACAGGCCTGCACAAGCTACAGCCTACTATCCAGTTGAGACCCTTGGGATTTCAGGTGGCTCATGAAAAACACAGAGTAAAACATCCTTTGTATGTAAAGGAAATTCTTTGGCATGCTGTAGGTGGCCTGTGGGCCACAAGTTGTACGGGCCTGTTCTAAAAGAAGTCTTTGCAGATCTTTCTCAGTTCTACCCCCTTCCTTCTGTTGAGTATTTCCTGAATACATCTTGTTTGCACAATGATGTCTACATGTTGTCTCCCCCATTAGAGTGCCAGTATCTTGAAAGCCAAACTGTTTTTGCCATTCTCTGTATCCCCAGTGCTTAAGCACAGTGCCTGGCACACAGCAAGTGCTTAATAAATGCTTGCTGACTTGACTACACCACTCCTCCTGAGTAATCTGTTTGTGTCACGTTGTACATGACTTAGTTATACCTACCACGTACCTCCTTACTGCCTTTTGGGTAGCTTACGACTTTAATTCTTCAAAGACTGCAGCATTCCAGGAGAGTCATCAGCAATAGAATAGTGATGATAAAGAGCTGGGCCACTGAATTAGGGAGCTACTTGGGATCACCAAAAGCACTGGCCAATTTCCAAAAGGCCATCTGGCACTCCCCTTTTTTTCCCTGCTGTTCAATTTTGGGTCCTGTTAAACTGCACACTGTAGGACAATGGGTTTTCTTCAGTCATTTTGTTTTTGCCTGCATGGCTAGCTTTGAGTGATTATGGATCTCACTTAAGAAGCTCTGCAACGTTTCCCTGGCTTGCTGCATCCACAATGTCATTTACAAACATCTGGAGGACCTCACAATCTATAGCAAAAAATTTGCTATGGAAAGAGCAAACACTTATGGTATCACCTTGTTTTATGCCTCACTTGATGTTAATAACCAGGAAAGTTATTTTTGCTACATCTTTTAAGGAACTTTTTTGTGATTCTGAGCCTTTGAAGACAGATCTACTGTTTTAACAGTATTTGTTCCACTGCATCAAATGCGTTTTTACAGCCAACAAAAAGTACAATGGGATCTTGTATTCCCTGTACCTTCTGGTCAACTGTGTAACTTCAAAGATGTGGCCTGCCATGCTCTGATTTAGCTGCACTACCCATTTTTTCTCTCTTTAGTAACATTTCTACTCCTTGTACAGCACTTCAGGAACTATGATAAGGTGCAAATGTGCTGGCTCCACTGTGAGAAGAGTTTTAGCTATTCTGACAGATGTTTTCCATTTTTCTTGCGTTTATCATCCTTCCAACTTCATCCTTTCTTTTTATTATAATATGGCTTAGTTTCTTGCCAAGCTTTCCATAAACTTGCTTTTCCTTTCACTCCTTCTCATTATTTAATGACACGATGCTCATAATCTTTCACCATCCTCTTCCACAAGATTTTTAAAAATCAATCAGTAAGCATGCCTCAAATACTTACACCTATGCACCAGTCATTTTGTTAAGTACTGATGATACAAAGACAAAAATGAAATAGTTCCCTGCCCACAAGGAGCTTATTAAAGGAGACAAAACAAATAAGCATATATATAAAATTTATACAGTATAAAAACAAGATAAAGGGGAAGAGGAGAAAGATACTAATAACTGAAAGGATCAGGTAGACATGCTAATGGTACAACCTATAACAGCCTGTACCTAGACCATAAAACCATAGTCCTTGGCCCTGAACAGGTGCTTAATGAACATTTACTAACTAAATATTAAAAGAAGCAAGGAGATGGAGTGCTATAAAGGAAGAACAGCAAGAAGGCTAGTTTGGCTAGACTGGAAAATGCATGAAGGAGAGTAACATTAAGATGGAAAGGGAGGTTGGAGCCATATTGTGAAGAATTTTAAAAGCCAAACAAAGTAGTCTGTATTTTATCCTAAAGGCAATACAGAACCATTGGAGTATGGGAGTAAAATGATCACGTCTGTGCTTTAAGAATATTCTTTTGGCAAATGTGTGAAGGATGGACTACAGAGTTTGGAAGAGAATGTAGGCAGGGAAACCAATTAGGAGTTTACTGCAAAAGCCAAGTGAAAGGTGATGAAGGCCTGAAAAATCCATGTGATTGGAAAGGAGGGGAGAGGCAGAAGAGATGTATACTTGCAACTGACTATATGTGAGATGATGGAAAGTGAAGAGTCAATGAGTCTTCAAAGAGTGATGGCTGAGGTTGCAAAGTTGAGTGCCTAAAAGTATTGTGTCCTTGACAAAAATAAGGAATCCAAAAAAGGAGACGATTTTGGAGGAAAGATGATGAGTCCTGTTTTAGATATGCTGAGTTTGAAATGCTTATAGAACAACTGGTTCCAAATATTCAATAGGTATTTTGGTACCCACAAAATTAAATTATGTATCTTTTAAGAACTATCAATAAATGGGTGAAAAGAAATAAGATGAGGCAGAAAGAACTAAGAGAAGATTTTATTTGGGATTAGAGACGTCTGAATATATTTATAGGCATCTGTGAAAGAGTTAGTGGAAAAGTATAGCTTGAATGTGGATGTCTATTCTAACAGTCCCTAAGTAGATGAAAGTCAGTGAAAAATATAGAAGTATAATTAGTTGTAGGTGGAGAATATAATGTCAAAGTTCTGGCTCTTAGAAACAGCTGTTTTGAGACATGGTAAGAGCTAAATGTTATCTAAATCAGTGTGTAATTAAATAGATTAAAGAAGGCTACGGAATTATACAGTCAGCAGATCCCCCAAAGATAACAGCAAATAATGGAGTAGAGCTGGGGGAAAAAAATGAACCAGATATTACAGTCATTGAGAAAACCAGAAGAATGATCTGTAAGTCAGTAGAGGGCTGCAGCAAGAATGGAGCAACAGTAAAATATTCTACATCCCGTTGTATCAAAAACCAGGGGCAAGGTGGCTAAGATTACAATAAGGACAAAGAAACAGTACTGGGGGGGAGAGGAGAAGGAGGTGAAATGAGAGTTAAGGGATGTAGTAAGAGAATAACAAGATATTTCTATTATGCAAAATACTCTAAAATGTGTGATGTGAAACAATTAACTAGACTTTCTATTAAATAATGACAATTATGTAAATTTTTTACAAAGAATAAAAACAAACAACAAAACACAAACCCTGAATGCTGAGTGATTATGATGATTGAGCTTGGCCTCAAAGGAGATAAGAGAAAATGCACTTCCCTCTCTTTACAGACATAGGAGACTGTAAGTATGAAATTCTGCAGCTATACAGTCAGTTTGGATTGATGTGTAAACTAGTTTTGCTCAACTGCTTTTCCTCTTTCTTTCCAACGCTTTAGTACAGGGGTGGGGAACTTGTGGTCCTGAGGTCACAGGTCCCTGGGTGTGGTCTTTCGACACTCCAAGTTTTACAGAACAAATCCTTTTACTTGTTCTGTGAAGTTTGGGTTCAGTCAAAGAGCCACATGTGGCTTTGAAGCTGCAGGTTCCCCACCCCTGTTTGGTACAAAGAGAGCTCTCTGGATAGGTGAGCAGTGAGAGATGAATTTGGAAATAAAGGTGATATAAAAACAAAAGATATTACTTAGCAAACAGTAACAGAAGCAGCAGCAGCAACGATAACACACTACCACCAATCCACGTTTTCAAAAGACCACATTTTTGTACAACAAAAAGCAAAACCAAATGTTTTCACTTGGTTTCTAGTAGGGTTACTATCATCCTCTAGTTTTTATATAAAAGGTTTCTCAAGAGAATGACAAAGCTACCAAGAGATGACTTACACTGTAACCTTTTGCTTACCTCTCCACAACTGTAAGTGCATCACTGAATCTGGCAGCAAACACGTCTCCAATAAAATATTCAGCTAACCGGCCAACAGCCTGGAGGAGAGAGCTCAAGTCTCTCAAAGAACAGTGCAACCGCCTGCAATCATTCTCTGCTGTGATGTTCAACCTGTGACCTGAAACACATCATTATTGTCAGTTTCACAGGAAAAAACAATGTTTTAAGTTACTTCTAAAAATAATAATTCAACTACTCAGAAGACAGTGAAAGCAATTCTCAACACAAAAAACCTCAGATAACTTGAATATGAACACATATAACATGCTGAGCAAATCTGAAGCCAATCTGGTAAAAAAAAAAAATTTTTGTCAGCAGATGCAGGATCTAGACCTTAGAGACCACCTAGTCCCTGACTTTGGAAATGAAGAAACTTAGAACCCAAGAGCTAAAGTGATTTACCCAAAGGCATACAGATAGTACGAGAAAGACAGGGTAAAGAAATTAAATGAATGCTCATGAAATAACAAACATTCCCACTTCTTTTAAGAACAAACTTCTCAAACAAATTCTATGCCCAAGTATTAAAAGGACTCAAAATCCAAATTAAATGGCCTTCCTACAACTGGAAATCTTTGATTTCATCTAGTCATCAGAACTAATAAAGAGGAAAAACTCATAACAACCTGCTTCTTCCTGCTTGTAGTATAAACCCTTTTTCCCCTAACAGAAAGAACTGTATTAACATCCCTCTAACAAGTTTCTACTAAATAGAAAATGTTACCTTGTCTCCCTCTGCTGGCTATTATGCTAGGCATAAATAGCACCATCCACCAATGGTTGGTAAGACTAAGAGGAAGTATAACCAGGGTTTTAACAACATTTGTGTTGAGTCAAAGTATGCAAACATTCTGAGAGTAAGAGCACTGTGGTGCTCTTGTTAGCCTTCTGAGAGGTCTGGGTTTGTAGGAATTTTGATGTATGCTTAGTCATATTGCCTTCAAGAGATAGACTAATTTCCAAAAAACAGAGCAATCAGACAATTTTTGAATGTTAAAATATTTTCAGTCTGACAGCTACATTTCAGGCTGCCCAGTACCTCTAAAGTTTCAAAGCCAGTTTATAAGTTATAATTTTACAAACTAGCAAAAATTTCAAAAGTGTATAATATAGTTTAAATAGATAAGCTGACAGTGTACTTCCTAGTACAGAAAAGTAATTTACTTAGACATTCAATATAGCAGGGTAGAATATACTCCTTTTCTTCATAATTTCCCTTACCCACATCTTACCTGTTCTGTTCTTCATTTCTTCTTTTAAAAAAAAAATCATTTCTATATCACAGTCAGATAATTTGTTATATTGAATGGAACTGCCTATTTACAACATTGCTCCTTCTTGTGGAAATTTTGTTTCATTTAAAACTGAATATACCTGGAATCAAATTTTTTAAGTTTTATACTCCTGAAATAAAAAATTTTCCAAATTGAGTTTCCTAAAGCATCACTGTGATAATGTCAATTTCTTGCTCAAAATTCTCCAACATCTCATCTTTCTGTTGCCTATTAAAAAGTCCAAACTCTTCAACTCAGTATTGAAAACTTCCACAATACAGATCTAACAGCTGTCTTTTTCTTTTTTAAACCTTACCTCCCACCATTCATGTAAATGTGCTTTTACAAGGCAACCAAACTATACTACTTATTGTTCTACAAACATGTCCCAATATTTTCCAGGCAGAGGGAACAACTCGACTCAACAAATCTTCATTAAATATCTACATTGAAATACGTGAATATACTAGTGCCCCAATGCACTTTTCTTAGGACACTGAGAATTCTGTCTGACACTATCATTACTTGTGTGCTTATCTCACCTGTTCAGTACAAGCTCTTTAAGGACTAGCTGTGTCTTCTTCATCTTTGTTAATCTCAAAGCTCCTAAGCACAGTGACTTGTACACAATAAGGACACAAATATTTATTGAACTAAACTGCTTAATAAACAGCATGGACAGGACTGACAGGGGATAGCAGTGATAAGGTTTAGATCCACAGAAAGAAAAGTATCCTCTTTTCTTACATATGTGCTTAGCCACCATTCTGTCAACAGCAGAGATTCAAAGGTTTGTTGAATGAATTAATGAATCATAGGCAAGGAAAATTACATATACAAACCAGATTCTGTAATGATTAATAAAAATAAAAAAGAGTGTTCACTGACTTGGGGGTTTTGTTGTTATTCACTACATATGAGAAAAAGACAGACAAGCTGAAACTGTGGCTAATTTTTTAATGTTTACAATGATGATGAAGTGATTTATGATTGAGTAATTCAACAACTGAATTTGTAAAGTCAGGGCAACTTAAAGTTCCACTGGTATAAAAAATGATTACCATAAAATAGGCCTTGCATCTACTGAACTGAGGAAAATACCTGGCTGAGAGATTTCTCACCACTCATCATCCCCCTCCACAAAAAAAGAAAAGCATGAAACATGTTAAAGTAAGATCTCCTTCATGTAAGAGTACTGTAACACAGAGAGTCAAAAGGACAGACTGTCATGGTGACTGAAAGCACAGATTTAGGAAACCAAATCATCTTGAAGCAGTCATGAAATAAGAGCAAGAGCTGGAAAAATACACTGGTTCAACTATATGGGCTGACTTATTGCTACATTCCATTCATTTTAACATTTAATTAGTATACAAAGAAGGGGAATATTACAAAATATTCTATTACGGAATATAATCTTTTGGTCATTCAAATAGCTAAAATCAAATCACATGTGCCCTAACAGTTAAAACTAAGCAACCAAAAGAATCCAAGATCAGAAATATCATACACCACAGATGAGAAAAACGGCACAAAACCCTTCTTGACTAATTGGCAAAACTCTCTTTCCTAGAAAGTACTATTCCCCTTGTGAGATCAAGATGCCCAAGTGAGACTAAAGGACAATACAAAGTGTGTTATGATCAACACAAACTAGACATGAGCCAAGCCAAAAAGGAATTTGAAATAAACCTTACAAAAAACTCACAAGTCAACTATAAGTTTGCTGATAGAAGAAAGTCATCTATAATAGGAACACACAATAATCACTGTATAGATACACTCAATGATGAAAATCGAACAAATGGCCTGAAAAAAAAATCTTTTGTTTCAATCTTTTCTAAGAAAGAATAACAGGTACCAATCAATCTACCCAAAAATTACTTTATAGAACTAGAAAAAATAGTAACAAAATTCATTTGGAAGAACAAAAAGTCCAGAATATCAAGGCAATTAATGAAAAGAAATGCTAGGGAAGGTAGCCTAGCCT
>CM053590.1:100586534-100617681 GCA_028646515.1 Pseudochirops corinnae
GAGATCCATCCTGCCCTACCGAGAAGTGACACAGGAGAGAATAGACTGGGGGAGGGGGAACACACTGAGATGGCTGTTTTGGGGCTGTGGGTGGGGGAAAGAGGGAGAGAAAATATGTAACTCAAAATCTTGTGGAAATGAATGATGCAAACTATAATAAAATTAAAAAAATAAAATAAACACTCTACTCCTATCATGGTTTATTTAGGTATAGCTGACAGACTCATAGGAGACAAGAGAACCCATACAATTTTGTAAAAATGATAGAAAAGTTCAAGTAATTATTATTCCTTGTGAAACAATACCCCTTGTGAAAACTGACCCTTTTTCTGAAATAACAATCAGAGGAACTGATGGGTTTGGTTCTACTAATAGAGTAAAACTGGGAGCTAAAGTATGGGTAAAGTGGCAGCCAGATGATGTTCCAAAGGCTGCAGAGATTTAAAGCACATGGTAAAGATAATACTGCAACTGTTGCTTATTCAGGAGATGATGATTACCAAATTGTACCCTTAACTCATATATTCTACCATGAATGTGGCTATGATAATGAGTTCTTGGACTCCAGAAAAACAGCTGACCCTGTATTTGTTTCTTATTGGCTTTTCGTCTGTTAAACTTGTTTGCATGATTTGTATCCTGCAGGCTTAGTACCCTCTACCTGCAGATGCCTGAAGCTTAAGCCAGATGTCACACTCTGTCTCTGACTGTGATATGTCATCCCTGGACCTGGTGTCCACCGAGTTCCAGATGCCAGTTAAAGAACTGACCTCTCGGGGCAGGGACTGCTGTACATCCAATTTCAGCTGGAAGTAGTTATGGAGAAAAGATCTTTGCCCCTTACCCCAAGATTTTGAGCCCCATTCATTCAAGGGGGCAAGATGGAGTGCTTGTGCCCAAGCCCCCACCCTAAGATATTGTTTTATGTACTTATTTTCTATTATCCCTGTTGTATTGCTGCAAAGTTCTTCTGATACCAATTACCCCACTAGTTACTCTTAAACTTTTGTTAATCTATGTAATGAAATGTACTGTTAATATATTTTTGCTATGTAAGGGACATGAAAGATCTTGGCGTCAAATGTAATGGTAATGGGAATTTGAAGATCTTCCCTGCCTTTTAATAAGCCTAGGGGAATTTAAAGACCTTCCCTGCTTTGAAGATATACCCTGCCTCCTAATAGGTTGAATATAATCACATGGAGTCTGTGATGGGAGTAGTTTGCTGAAAGGTGGAGCAGAGACCACAGGAAGCTGGGAGTCAGAGCAGCTATATCCTAACACCCCAGGGAGACAGCTAGGCTTGTGAGTACATGTTGGTTTGTGGGAAGGCTAAAGAATGGTGTGGCTCTCTGTGCTTTTATGACTTATTAAACTTCTCTGCCACTATGATGAAATCGCCTTACTGGTTTGGGGATTCACTTTTCTGGTGTCAGAATAAATGTTTTGCTTCTGTCTTCTATATGGAGAGTCTGTTATATTTTGCAATTAAGCACTATGCTGCCATATTTGCAGTGACCGTGAGCACTGTGAATATTGCATTGGCGCTACAGCCAAGCACTTTGTTGACTGTTGTTTTTTTTTTTTTACAAATACTATTTCATTTGATCCTCAGAACAACCCTAGGAGGTAGATATTATCGTGAACCCCATTTTACAGCTGAGGAAAATGAGGCAGATTAAATGACTAGCCTAAAATCACACATATAAGGATAAAATTGTGAAATGGAAAAAAAAGAAAGAGGCTTGAGATGTTATGATTCCAGCCTTCAGCAGTGGGCAAGCATAGTAGCCTGGCCTAGCCTCCTCAATGAACTACCCCTAAGGCCCTACTTGCTACCCACACAAAATAAACACAGGCCCTTCCACATGTACCCTCTAGTCATATCACCTCTCACCCCTTACCAAACCTCAAGCCTAGATTACAGCCCACCACTTACCTCCTCTACTCCTCTCTTATAGCTAAACAGAGCTAGAAAAAGTCATACAACTCTGTCAAGTGGGTACACTACAAATACATGCTATCTAACTTTAATAGGGTCCTCATTATAGCAAGGCAATCCTTTTATTTCTCCCTAATATTTCTTATGTCACTCCACACAGAAACTATTCAGATCCTCCATTTCTCAAGACAGACACCTCCCACTCCCCAGATCTCCTCAACTGAGGACCCCTCTCTACTTACTTTACTGAGAAACCTGAAGCCATTCATCACCATGAGCTTCCTTCTCTCCCTGTCTCTTCATCTCAAAATCCCTTGGCATCATCCTCTATTCTCTTCTTCCATCCAGTCTTTGATAATTAGCTGGCCTTTCTCTTTGTCAAAACCAAATTCTATATTTGTCAGTCAATACATATTTATTAAGTATCTTTTTTTTCTGTCATGGACCACACTTTTGGCAGTGGGGTGAACCTATGGACCCTATCTCTGAATAATCTTTTTATAGGTGGAAGATAACATACAATGACTACAAAGAAAAATAACCTGGAATTATCAATTTTTTAAAAAATTCATAGACCCTATATTAACACAGACTATAGGCTAACACTGACATAGAAGGTGGAGCTTTTGTGCTACTTCTTGAGTAAGAAAGAGACTCTTTTAAAAGGGATATCATTACAGGTATGGGGACAACCAGTGGGAAGGAGAAAGACTGCGGAAGTGGGGGGGGAAGACACATGGGGAAGGGAAATGAATGAACGTGTGTGTACACACGTGTGTGTGTGAGAAGGCAGTTTGGCTGAATTGCATAGTCCTGAAAAAGTAATGATGGAAACAGAGGCAAGGTTGTAAAAGGCTTTAAAAGTTAATGGGAGCTTATAATTTATTCTAGGGGCAATAAGAAGCCACTGGAGTTGACTGAAGGAGCCACAATGTCAGATCTTAAAGAAAATCACTTTGGCACTTCCATTATGTGGAAGATGGATTGAAGCAGGGAGAGATTTATAACAAATACCTGAGAAAGCTATTGTATTAATCTAGGCAACAAGAGATGAGGACCTAAACTAAAACCTTTGATAAGGTGGTAATTGAGTGAGTAAAGAGAAGGTGTCAGATTCAAGAAATGTTTTGGAAATAGAAATTACAAGATTTGGAAATTGCTTGTATTGAGGTGGGGGAGGGTTACCAACACGGAAGACTAGAAGAAATGTGGTATCTTCAAAAGAAATAAGACAAGTTTGAGAGAAAGGTAACATTGAGGGGCAAAGATAAAGAGTTCAGGTCTAGACTTTTTTGTGAGATGCATACTAAATATCAAGTCTGAAATATCTTAATAGATAACTAGTAATATGGGATTAAAATTTAGGGGAGAGACCTGGGCTGGATTAATAAGATCTGGAGTCTCTCTCAAACTACCTTTTATCTATTTACATCTATTCTCTACTTATTCTGTACATATATATATATATATATGTGTGTATATACTATATACTTCTATTTCTTTATGTTCTCCTCCATTAGAATGTAAGCTCCTTTTACACTCTTATCACCTTATCACAGGAGTTCTACACACAAACTACATGACTGAAAAAAATAGAAACTAGGCACATTTTTAGGCAAAATAAGGAGTAATGAGATTTCCTCCTATCTTTGGTTTTCAGGTGAAAATGGGAAGGTTAACATTGAATATGGAAGTGGTGTCTAACTCAAATAGAAATGGGGGCCACTAAATCACACAGAAGGATCCTATTACCATCATCTATCATTTCCCTCAGGTAGGGCAAAGAGTTGAGAAAGACTCCAGAACAATCTGCAACACAGACCATGATCCAAAGAATCAATTTAATGCAACAAGCATGACCCAAGTCCTAAGCTCCTCAAAAATTTCCATCAATTACAAGGGTGAAAATAGCAAAAGAATAAAGTTTTCAAAGGCGATAAAGTCATTAAAGTAGCAGTTCTATTAATTATCAAAAGAAGAAGTTTTTCTCTAGGAATTCATGAAGCTGAAGAAAATGCACTAGAACTCGGGGTAACAGCCATTCAATACCTTATAAGAGGTAGAACATTCAGAACTTGTGAGATTCCTTTAAGGATGTGAAAGAAAAAGAAAACCTACTATGTGCCAATAAGTGTCTACAGCTGTATTTGAACTCAGGTCTGACTCATAAAAATAAATTTTTGGTAATTTAATGGGGATGGCATTGAATATATAAATTATTTATGTAAAACTGTCATTTTTATCATATTGGCCCTGCCTACCTATAAATAATATTTCTCCAATTTTTAAAATCTGATTTTATTTTTAAAATTTGTATATAATTTTGCAATGGTCTCTTAAATATACTCTCTAATGGATTTCTATCTTTATCCTTCTTGATCTTCCCTTCAGCATTTGAACCCATTGATCTATCAACTTGTCTCCTAGATATTCTATTCTCTCTAGGATTCCATGACACTGCTCTCTCGGATTCTCCAACACTCTAGCCACTCCACCCCTCAAACCCTCTTTTATTCCAACCTTCCCTATTATTGCTGAAGACACTACCTCCCAGTGACACGGATTCAGAAACTCAGCGTCATACTCTACCCCTCACATTCACCCTACATATCCAATCGTTGTCAAATCTTGTTTTTACTGTCATAACATTGCTCCTTGAGTACCTTTCTCTTAACTCCCACAGTGTGCTTCGGTCTCCCATCACCCCTAACCTAGTCTATTCGGAGAAAACTCTAACCAGTCATTGTTTTGAGTCTCCCTTTACTCCAAAAATCTATCCTTCATTCAGCTGTCAAAGTGATTTTTCTGAAGCACAGGTCTGACCATGATAATGTCCCTTCAATGAACTCTAATGGCTCCCTATAACTCATAGGATTGAAAGAAGTTGTTCCAAAAATGTTAGAACCCAAGGCAGCAGCCCCTTCTGGAAACCCAACAATTACAAAGTAGGAAACTGAATCTTTTTTTTAAATTAATTTTTGTTTATTTTTAGTTTACATCATTCATTTCCGCAAGATTTGGAGTTGCAAATTTTCTCCCCGTCTTTCCCTTACCCACCACCCCAAAACAGCAATCCCACTGTATACTCTTCCCCCAATCTGCTCTCTTCTATGTCCTCCCCCATCATCCCTCTGACTTCTCGTTAGGGCAAGACAGATCTCCCTACCCCAGTGCCTATATATCTTATTTCCCAGTTGCATGTACATAACAATAATAATAATAATAATAATAATAATAATAATAATAATAATATATGTAATATATATAGATTTTTTTCAACATTTGATTTTAAAACTTTAAATTCTAGATTCTTTCCCTTCCTCCCTGGTCCTCCACCCCCACTGGGAAGACAAGCAATTCAATACAGGCCGTATATGTATAGTTATGCAAAACATCTCCACAACTGACATGTTGTGAAAGACAGACTATATTTCTTTCCATCCTATCCCACCCCCCACTTGTTCTATTCTCTTTGTCCCTGTCCCTTTACAAAAGTGTGTGTTTCTAACAACTCTCCCCCCCACCCTACCCTACCCTCCGTCATCCCCCCTCTTGTCCCCTTTCCCCCTACTCTCCTGTAGGGCAAGATACCCAATTTAGAGTTTATGTCACTCCTTCCTGAAGCCAAATTCAATGAGAGTAAGGTTGACCCATTCTCTTTTGCCTTCTTGTTCTTCCCCTCCATTGTAATAGTTATCCCTTGCCTCTTCCATATGAGATAATTAACCCCATTCTGTCTCTCCCTGTCTCCTCTAATTATATTAGGAAACGGAATCTTTTGCTAAGAGGGAGGAGGGAAGATGTTATATGGAACAGAGGAAAAAGGTAGGAATCGTTGCTATGAGAAATGTTATAATCAACCAAAGGAGAATTTAAAAAATCAGCACATAGCAATGAGGGTCTAGCTGAGATAGAATTAGTAGCAGATCAAGTCGGCAAGGCCAAAGGACTTTCTCCAGCAGCATTTATTCGGCAGCACTCAGAAATAGAGAAGGTTATTGGTGAGACTAAGAACCTGCGCTGGGGGGAATGCAAGGCCTAAGTGGCAACAGGACAACAAGACAAGGGATTTAAGACTAGTACATTGCAGATATACCACCATATATAATTGGTGATTAAGGTTAATAAGGTTAAGACTAAAAGAAAGAAGATGATATCAAAGCAGGAGAGATAAATTAGAAGAAAAGGCTGGTGTTCATGGTAAGAACAAAGAATAAATTCAATAGCAATGAGACTAAAAGGGAGACAGAAAGACAGGAGGATTTTCAAGATTCAAGATCATAGGAACTACCAGTTATGAGTGATGATGAGATCAATATGTGACCATCCCTATGGATAGCTCAGAGGGAGTGAAGACATAAAGAATATGAGAGTTGAGATGGATTTTTAACTAGAAGGTCAAGTTGATCAAAAAGTCAATTTGCATGTATATTGAAGTTCATTAATTATGGAGGGAGGGGAAGGGATGGGATGGAAAGAAGAGCTGTGAGGGAGGGACTAGACTTGACAGAAAAGAAAGAATGATCTGCAAGACATAAACAAAAAGTATCTAAACCAAATGATGGAGGTAGAAGGTGCGAACTTCAAATGTAGTAACTAAAGTAATATCTCCATTTTACAGATAAGAAAACTGAAACTCAAAGAGATATTAAATAACTTATCTACAGTGACATATTTAGGAAGTGTCAGGGCAGGATTCAAACTCTGGTCCCTCCTGATTGCATATCCATTACTCTTATGCATTATACCACATTGCCTCCCAAAGGCTACTAAATAAGCATTTTTCCAAGTCAGTATTGTTTTTAAAAATCTAGTCCAACTTATGTCCTAAGAAAGGGATAGTACAATTACACAATGGGAAAATGGCACACAGTAACTGACTAAAAGACTAGACACAATGACGTTGCCAGGGTAATGCTGGTGAGATTAATGACACTAAATTTTTACCTAGAACCCAGAAGAGCTACTCTCTGCCTGGAACTCTGAATTAAGTAAAAATGGGCAACACTGGGGAGACACAGACACAGACAATTTTGAAGTACCTTGTGTAGGCACCTCAACAGTATCTCTAACCTACGATCCTGGGCATAGTCATTATTAATTAGGGTTTAGCACATGCAAATGAACAACAGGAGACCAATAAATAATATCTCAGTTTATTCAGAATTTAGAGTTACTTTTTAACCACATGAGTCAAAATCCCCTTATTTTGATAAAATTAATCAGGAAAATGAATCAGTTACTGAAAAAAACCACATCTTAGGCCATCTAGAAGTATTTAATTAAATGAAAACATTAGTGAGATTTTATGTTGTAGTCTATATTAAAATGTTTTATGATCATACACTCAAAGAGCCTGAGCTGGAAGGGACTTTTATCAGTCATCTGGATCCAATCCCCTCATTTTACAGATAAGGAAACTGAGGTTTAGAAAAATTAAGTGATTTGACAAGAATCTCACAAGCAGTAAATGGCAGAGCTGGAATTTGAACCCAGGTCCTGTCATCTCAAATTCCATGCTCAATCTATACCATAACAATGAAATTAAAGAAAGTGTGTAATGCTCTAAAAATTACAAAATGCTTTCATATAATTCTTTCACATACCTATTCTAAACAAACAACAATAAAGAAGCTTGAACATCAACTTAACCAAAAATAAAAACCTAATAATCAAGTCTTGTCTGATTCTGTGATCCCATCTGGAGTTTTCTTGGTAGAGATATGCAGTGGTTTCCATTTCCTTTTCCAGCTCATTTTACAGATGAGGAAACTGAGGCAAACAGGGTCAAGTGACTTGTCCAGGGTCACACAACTAGTAAGTGTGTGAGACCACATTTGAACCCAGAGGAGTCTTCATGACTCCACGGCCCAGCATTCAGTAGTCTGAAGGTTTCAAATTGCTTTATCTTCCTTGAAGGGAAAAAGAATTACTCTAAAGGAAAGCAGTCTGGTCTTTACCAGGGAAAAAAAGAAGACAACTGCAGCAAATTGTCAATCATCATCTAAATTGCTTAACAATACTTTCAAATGGGGGGCGGAGCTAAGATGTCGGGAAGTAAGCAGTAACTTCTCCAATCTCCCCAAGAATTTCGTCGTTAAAAGCTAAAAAGCAAATTTGAGCAGATTTAAGAATGACAGAACCCATTGGGAGACGGAGAGTGACAGATTCCCAGCCCAGAAAAGTGCCTACTCAGGTCGGGGCAGGGAGACCGTGGAGCACACAGGAGTGGCACCAGCGCCGACCTGAAAGCAGAGTGCGGCAGACTGAGAAGCCCCACCCAGCAGACTCACCCAGCCGGAGGCTTCTGCAGCCCTCTCGCTGCAGAGCGGAGGACCAATGGAACTGGGTAGGAGGGAACCTGGGGCGCATAGCAGCGTCAGCGGTTTTTCCTGGGACTAGCAACTCGCGGCCTGGATTTTTGAAACTACATACCCAGACTTCCAGAAGTCAGGATGGAAGAATAAAATCTAGGTCCTCTGATCCTCCCTGACCCAGAAAACAATACTTTCAATGAAGAGGCAGGTTGGTGGTGCAATAGCTGGAGCACTGGGCTTGGAAAATCAAGAAGATCTCCTTCATAAGTTCAACTATGGCCTCAGACATTTAACATATGTGTAATCCTGGGCAAGTCATTTGACTCTGTTTGTCTCAGTTTCCCCATCTGTAAAATGAGCTGGAGAAGTAATCAACAAACCATTCTAGTATCTTTGCCAAGAAGACCCCAAAATGGGGTCAAAAATAGTCAGACATGACTGAAATGACTTAACAATAATAACTTTCAACAATGTCTTTGATATTGTCAATCAACAAGATTAACATTGTGATGTCTCTGTGAAATAGGATCCTTAACAACTCCAACTTTTTATAAGCTTCTAGAATAAGTCACGTGCCATATATGTCTGGTCTGTTCACTTTGTACACTACAATGTCTAGAGAACAAGAAATAAAAACTTTAAACCACAAGGAACAGGATGTCAGTGCAATGCTTGTGGTATAACCACACCTACATTTTCAAATTATGACAAGAAAACATTCAAGAATACTTCCTGCAAGCAGCAGTTGCTACTGAAATTCTTTCCAAAAATGTAACTTCAAAAATATGAATGGACACTTGTCTCTATACTTCTCCTTCTTAGGCAGTATTAAGGAAATACATTGTACCTGATTTAAAAAAAGTTTGGAGAAAATAAAAATGTATCAGACTGGGAATACCGATATAGTAATAACTAGACGTTTTGTAGACAGATACTACAAAGAAATCAGATGCTTAAAGTAAAAAGCTATTCACCTAGGCAGATGTCCCCTGCATACTACAACTGCAATGTCTGTGGACAGGAGACAAAGAAAGGGCTCCTGCTGGTCTAGGCAATATGTTCCATCACTTGTTCACTTGATTGCTGACATTCCTAATACTGTGAGGAATCTCCCCACTGTCATAAACTGCTAAGGAGATTACTCAAGACCTCCGAAACCTGGAATAAAATTTAGGTAGGAAGGGAAGGAGACAAAAGCTAAGGTACAGAGATACTCTGGGGTCCCACACAACTAGAATCATGGTAATCAGCAGTTAACTCACACTTAACAAGATAAACCACAAACTAGTGATACACTTTAAAAAAAAAGATACACTTAATGCCCAGTATGTTTGATATAACAGCAGGTCACACCTTACTTTTGATGACAAACAGATTATCAACAATGAGAGAAATAACAATTCAATACAGACAACCAAGACTATCTGTGACAAGTCAAAAGAGAGATAGAAGCCTAGGCATTTCCAAAGAAGCTGAATGTTTTTCAGGCAGCAAACTGATTTTGTTATTTTAAATTCTACTGTCACTGTAGTCAAGTGACAGCAACATTTTCAAATTACATATTTTGTACAGTCATTTATCTGCAAAACGAATCATTCAAAAACATTAACATTAATTAATGTTAGGATTAATGTAATGTTAATTAGCATTAATCTAGAATCACGTTTTTGCTCTTTTTTAAAAATCTCTTATAACTCTTCCAGAAATTTTGTTGGGCTTGTGTCCAGTCTGCATTTTTCTTCAAGGCTTTGCTTGCAGATGTTTTTGAGGCATTGCTTTCTTCCGAGTTTGTGTCTTACATTTCCTTGTCACCATAGTAACTCTTTATGGTCAGGTTCTTTGTACATTCTTCCATCCCATTTCTTGACTTTGGACTTTAGGTTGGTGCCAGGTTCTGCTCCCCTGAGGAGGTACATCTGGTCTTAGCTTCTGTTCTTTTATGTCTTTCTGCTGCTTTCATAGCTCTGGGGGCCTGCAAGTTTTCAGTATTTCCAAAGTGATATGATGCAGGGAGAGGTCTGTTTGTTCACTGCCCTTCGAGTCTACACATTCCTGACCTGGTTTGGGTCTGTTAGTTTGTGTGCAGTTAAGACTATTGCTGGACTCAGTCACTGTTAGTCTGCTGGGTAGGCTCTGTTGGTTGAGAGCAACTGAACTGGGGGCTTTCCCTTTGTTTGGTTTCCTGCCTAGGTTTATTCCACTGTAGGCTTATGTGCAGGGCTAATGATTAGAAATGAGTACCCCCTCTGCTCCTGGGCTCAGAGCTACACAGTTATGATTCTGGAACTTGTTCTTTGCTCCTTACACTGGCAGAACCTCTGCTCCCTCTCAATCATTCCTTGCTGCCTGGATCTTTGACCTGGAACCAGGTAATGGGTGACAGAGCTCCCAGATGGCACCTGTTCCTATTCCCAGGGACAGCAGAGTGGTGGGACTCTAGGATCTTTCAGCCCAAGTGTTCAATCTTCTTACTTTCCTTAGGGCTGCTCCTTGCTGCTGCTTGCTCTGGTACCACGGTTGGTACTGCACTGCACTCCTGGCCTCAATGTCTGCAGACGCTATTTATCTGCCTTCTTAAGATGCCATAGGCTAGAAAAATGTCTCACGGTGACTTTTTCTTGGCTTTCCTGACTAGAATTTGGTCTGGTGCTCTTTATCAGTCATTGTAGGGGAGGATGTGAAAAAGGTAAGTCAAAACTGCCAGCTTTCACTCAGTCTTCTTGAGTCTACCTTAACATTAATGATTGGCAGGCATGATGGCATGGGTTCTGGATAATGAATGCTTGCATGTTTTCCCAGTCACCAATGGAGTAAAGCAAGGATGTATGCTTGCTCCTATGCTTTTTAGCATGATGTTTTCAGCAATGATGCTGAATGCTTTCAATGAGGAAAAAAATGGCATCAAAGTCAGCTATCGCACTGATGGTAAATAAAGTAAAAGGAGATTTGGTATGTGACTTTTTGTTCATAGATGATTATGCACTCAATACAGCTTCCAAGGCTGACATGCAACAAAGTATGAAACAATTCCTGGGCTGCCTCAGCTAATTTTGACTTAACAATTAACATCAAGAAAACAGAAGTTCTCCACTAGACAGCATCACACCATCCACACATGGAACTTCAGATAGGTTCACTTACCTTGGCAGTATACTTTCCAATGATATCCACATAGATGGTGAGATTTATGTAGGCATTGCCAAAGCTATTTCAGTGTTGGAAAGGCTCCAAAGAAAAGTGTAGGAAAGAAGAGGAGGTATTAGACTGCCTACCAAAGTGAAGGTCTATAGATCTGCTATGCTGACCTCATTGCTGTATGCCTGTGAAACCTGGACAGTATATCAGCGCCATGCCAGGAAACTGAATCGCTTCTACCTGAATTGTCATAAGAAGATTCTAAAGATCACCTAGTAAGATATGGTACCAGACACTGAGGCAGCTATCAAGTTGAACTGCCAAGCATTCAAATTCAACTACAGAGAGCTCCAATAGGCTGGCCACGTTGTTCGAATGCCAAATATACATTTGGCTATAAGAATACTCTTCCAAAAACCAATGGAAGCAAGTGTTTACATGGAGGTCAGAAGAAGCAACAGAAGGATGCTCTCAAGGGCTCTCTAAAGAACTCTGGAATCAACTGTGAGATGTGGGAGACACTAGCACAGTACCATGCAGCATGTCATGCCCACACCAAAGAAGGCACTGTGCTCTATGAGCAAAGCAGAATTGTAGTAGCTCAAAGGAAACATGAGATGTACAAATTTAGAGACATTTCCATTCCAAATGTTCATATGGACTATTTGTGTCCAACCTGTGGCTTCCAAGCTTGTACTGGTCTGTTCAGCCACAGTCGGACACAATGTACCTTGACCTCAACACAGTGATGTCATTTTGGCTTTCTTCAAGAACGAGGAAGCAAACAACCAATGATTTTCAAAGAGGATTATGCCAGAGAGAGGAGCTGCTATTTTGCAATGAGAGTTTCTGATCATGAATATACCTGCAATAACCACATCTGAACCAACATTACAGTTAACTTGGGACTCCCTTTTTATAACTAAAAAGTAGCATTTTATGAATGAAGGAGTAAATGTTAATATCTGTATTATAAATACTCTTGATGGTTGTTCTTTAAGTATAGCTTACAACACCTAATCCCAATACCTTATTTGCAACTATAAAATATGAGATTAAAGTGGTCTTGGTGGTCACCTGGTCCAAACAGCCATTCCATGTAGGAATCCCCTCTATAGCACACTTAACAAGTGGTCATCCTCATATAATTCCAGCGACAGGGAATTCACAACTTTTACATGGCAATCCATTCAGATGGAAGCCAGTTTCATGTCTAAGTAATATATCTACCCAGTATTTTCTATGTAAATGGTTACAAATAAATCATGACAGCTGCAAATTGTACAAAATCTAAACAAATTCCACTTGTAATCAAGCAAATTCTGGGCTACTACGAAATGGTTCCTGGATTGTTAGCTTATGTGCTGACAGAACATATACTAGACAAGAGAAAGTATTTTTAGTCTGATTTAAAATTTTAACAATATATTCTACCCTCTTGATTTTTTTGTATCATTAACATCTCATGAGTGTAACACTAAAATCTAAATTCTACCCAATATTGTATATGATTTAATAATAAAGTTTTTCTGTGGGCCAAAATTAGTTCTTGCTCATCTCACTGAGTATACTAAGTTTCTATCAAATAAAAAATGCCAAGGTACTTAATCTTCTAACATGCAGATATTCTCAAATCCAGTCAAGTCATATCCTAAGAGTTTGTAAATCCTTAGATTGAGTTTGCCTATTAACTAGCAGGCTGAACCTTGCAACTAACTATAAAATGGTGTGTTGCATCAGTTCCACGAATTTTTCTGCAATACATTTCTCAATATCATGTTGGTAAGCTAAAAAAAATAAGGAAATGTGTTAAGGGCATGTAAACAAGGAAATGTGGTTTAAGGAAAATATGCATAATGGCATTTCTCTACTTTAAGCTAACATGATTTTGTCTAAAATCAGAGACTCACCTGAGTCACTTCATTCAGGACACAAGAAATACGAATGAATGCCATTTCAGTTTCTAGCAATAAGTAGTTTTATTGTTTACCTGCTGAGTACGGCTTCCTTGTCTGACAAACGGCTTTTAATTTTACTAGTCAGGTAGTCCAAAAAAAGGGTCCAGATATCCAAACAAGAGAAGTAACCTTCATGGGTAGGCTATAATGTAAAAGAAATACAGATAATATAATTAATAAAAATAGAAATTGCTTATTTTTTAAAAGGCTGTTTCTTTAAAAAGTTAAAAACAAAAAGCATGCTATCTCCTAAACAAATACTCCTCCAATACGTGAAATCAAAGAATTTCAGTTCACTTTTGTAAAAATAGTCCCTTAATCTTTTTCTGCTCAAGACAGACAAGTTAAAAGCTTTATACATAGTTATAGATGAACTCTTTTAACAGATATTATGTAGAAGTACTGTTATGAAGGGGGAATAACTAAACGCATCTTCTAAAACCAAAGTTTTGTTTCAGTGGCTAAAAAAAAAAGGTAAAGAACTGAATTTAGGATTTCTGATTAAGACAGTCAAGATAAAAAACTTGCGAAAAAAGTACAACTTTCCTACACACCCCAGAAAATATTTGAAAAGGACCCCAGAAAACAAAAATGAAAAGGAAAATCAAAGATCTTCTGTCTGATCCACAACTGTACAAAAACATAACCAGAACCATGCAGAAGCTGGGAGCAGGATCACATCAAAGAAGCCAGTTCCAAGCCCCAATAATCAGATCTGAATACTACAAGCACAGAGAGAAAGGTTGCGCCATGGAAGACGGCTAGTAAATGGGCTTGAATTCAGCAGGTGTTATAAATAAAGACACTCTAGGGCCTCTCAATTCAGTAAGAGAGCCATAATTGGGGTCTGAAGCCAGATCCCAGCCCTGGCCTAACAGAACAGAATTGGAAAAGAAGGTGTGCCTACGTAAGTCATTTATAGGGAGACAGGGCCACAGCAATAAACAAGGCCAAGCCAGGTCTTAAATGCTTAAGTGGGAAGACCTTGTAAGAGGTCTAAAACCAGTGCAATTGCTAGCATTAAACTGAGACAAATTAGGGTTGCAACAGGAAATGTTATCAACTCCTAACTAGAAACTGATCAAGGAGAAGTAAATAGAAAACAGACTAAAGCCAATGGACCACTTGGAGGCTGAGACAGACATTTAGTCTAGTCTGAGAAATTCCATTCAGAATGGCACAAGGAACAGTAGCCAAACCACAAATCAGACAGAACCAAACTGGGCCTACTCAACCCATCCAAAACTGCCAGAAGAGGTAAAGCCTGACCTTCAAAGTCCCAATCCAATAACTAATCTGTGTAATCCGTCCAATCCAATATGAGTAAATAGAAGGAAACATAAAAGACAATGGAGAAATTTTATGGGTTGTGAAGCCCAAGAGGTAACCCTGAAGAAGAGAATAATAAATCCTCAAAGAAAAAAAATTGCTTAGCCACAAGAACAAAATCTGCTAGAAGAAATGAAGCTAAAAAATAAAAGTTAAGTGTAGAAATGTAGAGGGAAAAAATTACCACAACATAGCTCTCCAAGAATTTTCCAGTCTGCATATATAGGGGCAACTACCAAGGCCCCAGTTACCAAATGCAATTTCAAACAATTACTGATCAAAGTATAAGGTCTTAGAAACCATCTAGTCCATCCTCTTTATTTCACAGATGAAGAGACTGAGGCCCAGATAAGCTAAATGACTGGCCAGAGATCACAGAGTATTAAGCAGCAGAGGCCAGATGCAAACACAGGGCTCCAAAGTCTAGTCCTCCTTCCACGTACAGCCCTCTCAATGAGCACTGCATTACTTTCTTCCCATTACAAAGTCAATTCAGTTCAATTCAAACTGAATACTTTTTATGTACAAGGCATAGTCCTACAATCCTACCTCAGAACTTCTCACTGGGCACATTCTGCTCCTGCTGTATAGTCTAAGCTTTCCCCTTCCACATGACTATCCAGATAACTCCTGACACGGGCACAGCGATACTATTCTGATGACTGGATCAGAAAGTGAAGGAGAGCCAAAGTGAAGGCAAAGTTTTACAGGGCCATCTGAAGTCTTCTAAGAAATACTTAATATGTCGTTATGCTTGTCAAACTTAATGTTAGTGAACAGCATGTCAATTTCTAACCTACCATTTATCTACATCATCAAAGACTAGGGGGAAATATAAATACTAATCAAAATCCTCTTCCATGCTGGGTTTTGCAGCTGACTACCCCTGCTATCATGTTTTTTCTCTTTCACTAATGTTCTCCCTCCCTATCTCCTGGCTCCTTCCAAGCTGCCTACAGGAAAGGGGAGAAAAAGCATAAGCCAAAGAGAATAGTTCCTCAGTCATGACTGTAATGTTCAAGGCATAGAATTTCTTGGTCAAAAATCCCAAAAGATGTTCATTTTCTAGTTTCCTTAATAGTTCTGACAAAATGTTCCAAGTTATTTAGCTACTTCTCTCCATTTATGCTTCTTAAGAAAAGGCACTTAACAGCTAAGGTCATTTTCTTCTGCACCTGGTCCTCTTCCAAATGTCTCAAGTTTTTGCTTCAAAATGGGCATAAAGAGTTTTAAAATCCATTATTGTACTGCTAGCAGAAGGGTTAATCCCAACTAATCCAAATCTTGCTGCTGCAGCCATTACATACAAGGGTACTACTTCATTTATTTTGTGGGAGAGGGGACTTTAATGCCCACACCTTCCTCATTCTTAAAAAAACCCTCACTTGGTCTGACCTTCCTGCTAAAGTCCTATATCTCTCCTCCCTTTCATGGCTGAACACCATGACAAAGCATCTAGACTTGGGGCTTCCACTTCTTTTCCTTACCCTCAATCCTAATCCCCCTGAAATCTGACTTCCAACTTGATCATTCAAATGAAATTGCTTCTCCAAATTTATCCATGATCTCTTAACTGCCAAATCTAATGCCCTTTTCTCATTCCTCATCCTTCCTGACCTCTCTACAGCCTCTGACATTGTTGACCATCCTCTTCTCTCTCATTCTCTGAATTTTCATTATACCATTCTCTCCTGGGTTTTCTCTTACCTAACAGCTCTTCCTTCTTCTTTACTGATCTTCATCCAGGTCATACCTACTAACAGTGGAGCTTCCCCAAAGCTCTGTCCTTCTCTCTTCTCCCCCTATACAACTTCACTTGGTAACTTTATTAGCTCCCATGGGATTAATATCCATTTCTATGCAAATTATTCTTAAATCTATATATCCAGCCCTAGCCTCTCTCCCACACTAGAATCATGTATCACCAACTGCCTCTTGATCATCTCAAACTAGATATCCTGTAAACTCAAACTCACTACGTTCACAGCAAAACACATAAATCATTCCCCACAAATCACTCCCTTCTTCCAAACTTCTTTATTACAGTGAGAATGCCACTATTCTCCAGTTACCAGACTGAAAACCACTGTGTCCATCTTAACTCCTCACTCACAATCATCCCATGTATCCAACTTTTCCCAGGTCTTATCTACCTTACGTCATTTTCTCACCACTCAGCTGCCACCTCAGTGCAGGCTTTCATCAACTCACACCTAGACAATCTCAACAGACTTTTGGTGAGTCTCCTTACCTCAAGTCTTCCCCCACTCCAGTCCATCCTCCACTCAGCTGCCCAAGTGATGTTCCTAAAACATAAGTCTGTTCATCCTTCCCTGATCCCCTACCCACATAAACTTTAGTGTCTCCCTATTGCCTCTAAGACTAAATATAAAATTGCTTGGATTTTAAAACTCTCCATAACCTGGTCCCTTCCTACCATTCCAGACTTCTTACATCTTAACACTGCCCCCCCCTCCAATAAAATAAAGGCCTTCTTGCAGTTTCTCACACAATACTCCCTCTCTCCTGACACCTTGTCTTTTCACTAATTCTCTCCCATGCCTGTAAAGCTCTCCTTTCCTCACTTCTGCCTACTGGCTTCCTTCAAGACTCCTTCCTTCAGGGTCTTCTGCAAGAGGCCTTTCCTGTTCTCCCCAATACGTCTTAGCCCAACTCACTCCTGACCCCCAGCTAGTTCAAAGCAACTCGAAAATAAGTAGAAATTCATTTCTTATGGAATCTGCCAATATTTATGATGTAAATGGACCCTGAAATGTGCAAAGTGGTATTGTAAGGAAAGCTAACCTCACAATAAAGCTAACCTAAACAATAACCTAACAATAAGAAAGCTAGCCAAAACAATTAAGATAATTTCCTCTTTGGTCACATACATATCAAGAATAGATTACTTTGCTAATGTTCACACTTTAGTAGCAAAGCTGCAGTGACAACTCAGCTCTCCTTACTTCTAAAGCACTGCTCTTAACCCCATAAGTATAGAACATAGCCCCTGGGTTTCACCTTCATCTCCCTTACCATCTCCATTTTCCTCCCTATTAGAGAGACAGAATTTCAGAAGAGAGCTCAAAGGCCACCTCATCTAACCAAAACCTAAACAAGAACTTCTAAAACATATCCAACAAGCAGCTACATTTAGCCTTTCTCTGAAAACTTCCAGTAACAGGAAAACCTACTACTTCCTAAAGTGGCTCAAAAAATTTTCCTCACATCAAATTTACCTCTGCAACTTCTACACCCTGCTCCCAGTTCATGCCTTCTACAGCCCAATACAAAAAGTCTCAACTCTCTTCTGTAAAGCACAGCAGTACTTCAAATCCTCTAAAACAGGTGCTGTCTCCCCTGACATCTTTTCTCCAATGTAGTAGAGTGTCTTCAATCAATTCTCATATGATATGATCCCAAGGTCTTTCACCAATCTGGTTGCTCTCTTCCAAATATTCACTAATTTATCAACAACCTTCTAAAAATATGGCATCCAGAACTAAACACCACACTCCAAATGTGGTCTGGCCAAAGCAAAATAAATAGTGAATGATCATCCACTTCATCCAGAATACTTTATCCTCAACACAACCTAGGACTGCAGGAGCTTTTGAAATTCTGTCATATCACTATTGATTCAGATTGGGCATGCAGTCTACTAAAGTCCTCAGATCTTTTCCAGATGAACTTCTATCTAGGTATCCCTTCCCTATTTTTATATGTGTGAAGTCAATCTTTTTGAGTGAAAGTGTACAACTTTACATTTTTCTCTTTAAAATTTCATTTAATTCTATTCAGTCCAAAAGCCAACCTGACTAATTTTGGGTCTGGACAATCAACAGATTTTTAATCTGTTCAACTATGTTATTACGCTATAGTTCTCCATCTTGTGCATAGGAATGAGGAGAGACTTTATCAAGTGTTTTGTTAAAATCTGGATGAACTTTATCTCTGGCATTATAATGGACCCATCAATCTAGTAAACCTGTCAAAAAACAAAACTAGGTTATTCGGACATGTTTTGTTCTTGATGAAATCATGCTGACTTTGTTGCTTTACACCTACTTTTCTAGATGTTCTAATTTCTTCCAACAACTTAAACCCTTTCCCCCTTTTAAAAATTGAGACACTCTTCCCTCTGCAAACCTACAGTACCTTTCCTGTTTTCTACAGTATTTCAAAGATCACTGACAATGCCTCAGAATAATATCTGTCAGTAGAATATAATTCATCAGAGCCTGGTGACTCCTACTACCTCCCTATTTGCCTTCACTACCAACTCCCTGTTAGTCATTACTATTTTGAACATTATGGCCCAAAGATTACCCTCCTTGGCAATGAAAAACAAAGCAAGAGTTGAGCTGCTTCACTTTATCTCTTGTCTATTACCATTTCATTTACTCCAAACATCAGATCTAGCCTTTCTTTTGACTCTCTTTTCTCCAAGAGAGTTTTTAAAAAACACATCACTGGGGAGGCATGGATGGGTGGCAGTCTACATTACTGGAAGACAGACCCACATTGATTAAAGACCCCCTGTAGTACTGGATTACAGGTAGTCTGCAGTATATACTGATGATAATACTGCTACATTTTCTGCCTACATTGATTTTCACATGAAAGCTTGCCAAGGTGCTACCCCTCCCCCCACATATTCTACCAGTTCCTGGATTTCCTTATATGCGTGTATTTTCTAAATATACCATTCCATTTAACCTCTTTCCCCTAACTTGTTCCTTTCAAATAAGGTATACCTTTCCAGAGACACATTTCAATCATGGGTGTCATCTCACAAAGTATCTGTGATATTTACAAAGTCAAGTTTGCCAGTTGGTTTTGAAAGTTATCTAGTTCACATTGTTAGCCATACTTTGTACATTTGTATACAGACATCCCAGGCTATGGTTTTCTTGGATATTTGTTTCCTGTGAACATTTGAGTATCTCTGCTATTCCTCTTTGAAAACTAAAACTAGAACTCTAAGTTATTTAGATAGTTTCTCTGTTAACCTTATTTTTTACCTTAAAATCCTTTAGATTTGCAAGACTACTGGCAAATACAAAAATACTATCCCTTGTTAGATGCAACCCATCTCTAGCCAAGAGCATATTATTCTTATACTTGAAACTCTTGTTCAGAAATCCAAATCCTATTCTCAGATACCATCTAACCAGTTGTTCACTTCCCAAATCTGCTGCTCCCTTCTGAAGCCCTTGATCAGAAATAGTGACATAAAAACCACTTCTATCACTAACCCCATAAAGTCTGTTCCTCTCCCAAGACTTCATAATCTTTAGCAATGTTTTCTACAGTCATTCTGGCAACATCATTTGTGCTCAAATATATCAGCAGACACGGACAGTGGTTATGCAGAGCAACAAGCCTTAAGAGCTTCCCTAGGTGGTTCCAGATCCATCCCTTGGAGGAAGACATCATACCTCTCTATTTTTAATCAGACTGACAAACAGCTGCCATTACTTGTCTCATCTTCTGACCCTTACTGGATGATTTCTCACCTGACATATGTGGATGCACAACATTATTCCTTGGAGCACAATGTAGTTCCTTCCTCCTCAGAAGCTTCAGTTCCCTCCTCTATAGGAGAAGAAGCCTCTTATCCAGCGCTTAGCACCCAACAATCTCTTCTCTTCTCATTTGTCACAATCTTCGACCCTCCAACCTCCTGACACAAGTCAGAAATCCTTCCCTTTTGCTTTTTCAAGATCCCTTTTCTTGTTTTCCCACTGATATCACAGGATCAGAAGATTCTGTGACCTTGTGTCCTTTTTTTCATTTCTAAAAAAACTTCATTTTCTCTGATGATATGGAAAGATAGGGCATTCTTCAAGCCTTCTTAGCTTCTCTTCTAAGAGGAAGACAAACCCGTATAGTTTTATTATACCTTCTCCCACTCAAGCTGAAAGTAAAATCAGGGAACAAGGCTGCTTATATAAAGGCATACCAGCACAGGGCAAGCTTCAGAGATATGCCCCCTTTTCCTACCCTTCGAATGGATGGACAACAAGCACAACCTCCTACACTCAGCCAAAAATAAAAAGAACAAGTTGTGGAAGGTTGAGTGTACAGGAGGAAATTCAGTTGGCTACATAATTAAAGTAAGGAAAGAGAAGAAAGAAGGATGTTTGTTTCATGACCACATACCTACATACCTTCCAAAAATGAGAAATCCCACTTTCACATTTTCAATTTAATAGAAAACTGACAGAATTAAAATTCTAATAAAAAAGTAGGAGTTTCATTTTTTTTAATGTCTAGTTCTTAAGTTGTTTTCCATCTCACATGGTAATTAAGAGAGTCGAGTAGAATTAAGTTTACACTGGGAGCCAGATTTCAAAACATTTTCACCTCATTCTCTTATTCCCACTCTCTTGCTTCCTTATTTTAGTACCCCTTCTCTTCTTCAAACCACAGTTCACAGAACCCTGGTTGCAGATAAGGAGAATATGGGTTGCATGAGAAAAGTTCAATGCTATCAGCATTTCCACTCCAAAATGTAAAATATGCAACTAAACAAGCATAAAAAATAACATGTAGTAATTTTTTGGTATGCAAACAGGCTTTGTTTCCTCTATTTAGTTCCAAAATGTCTCCAATTACTCCTTTTCCTGGGGTCATTCCATACTCCTAGATTTCCATTTACAGACTGTCAATATAGTTCAAGTGTAGACCAAATTAATTGGGGAAACACTTCTGTCTGCTTATCCTGAAATTCTTGGTACAATCAAAAAGGCACTGAATTTGGAAACAAGTTGTGGTTATGAATTTTAGATCTGTTACGTAACACATGAGTGATGATAGCCATATCAGTTCTCATTTCTAAGCTCCATTTTCCTCAACTTGTAAAAGAAGCAGGTTGACTATGTAATTTCTATGGTCCCTTCTAATTCTTGAACTCCAATTCTTATTTGAAACCCCTCAAATTCTTTTGTCTCTTCCAATGTCTCTACACCCATTTCAACATTTCCAACCTGGGGTGGCTCGGTGGCACAGTGATGGGGTGGCTAGGTGGCACAGTGAATAGAGCACCAGCCCTGGATTCAGGAGGACCTGAGGTCAAATCCGGCCTCAGACACTTAAAACAAAAACTACCTGTGTGACCTTGGGCAAGTCACTTAACCCCAACTGCCCTGCCTTCTCCCTCCAAAAAGCACCACAAAAAAAAAACATTTAAAAAAAAAAACCATTTTCAACCTCTACTATCTACTCCTCATTTCATTTCCAACACCATACCAGTATCTTCTTTCCAGGACCTCCAAGTTAACAATCGTGCTCCGTGTCCTTCCCTTTCATGTAACTGTTTCTCCTTTCTGTGATTCCCTCTATATAATTGAAATCTTTCAATTCTTTCAATTCTTCTTCAACCTTCTAATCTTCTTAAATCCATGCAATCTACTATCTTCCAGAAATGGCTCATCTTTACCACTTAATACTTTTTTTCTCACAGGTGTGCCCTGTGTACTCATAAAGACTGACCAAATTTCATTAAAATTATTTTAGTTTCCTTTCTCACTCTAAATTTATTTTTCTGGCATAATAAAGGTATATTTTTTTTAATCTACTTAAAATTAGTTGCTGTTGTAAAAATTTAATTCAAATTTTTAAAAAAATTTTAATTCAACTCAATAAGCATCTACTAATGTCTACTGTATGTCAAGGCATTATGCTACCAAAGACAAAAATAAAACAGTCCCTACCATCAAGCATCTTATATTTTACTAGAGCAGTGGTTCTCAACCTGTGGGTCGTGACCCCTTTGGGGGTCAAACAACCCTTTCACAGGGGTCGCCTAAGACCATTGGGAAATACATATTTCTGATGGTCTTAGGAACTGAGACACTGCTCCTCTATCTGTCTCCAGGTGGGTCCACCAACATGCAGATATGCCCACATACGAGTATTAAAGGGTCGCGGCATTAGGAAAGTTGAGAACCACTGTACATGGGGATATAATAATACAGATGTAAATATAAGGTAATCCAAAGAAGGAGAGAGCACTAACAACTGGGACATTGCGGGGAGAAAGGTAAGGAAGAGCCTGCTTCCTGAAAAACACAACATCTGAGATGAACCACACGCACAAAAAAAAATTAAGAGTGACAGAGATCAGTAAACAGCATATTCCAGGAGACATAAGAGACTTGCTTATACAAATGCATGGAAGTATAATATGGAATGTCAAATTCAGGAAACAGCAAGTATAGTCAAGTTTGGCTGGAATGTAGAATTCTCAAATTCAATTTAATTCAAAAAGCATTTTTTAAGTGCTCACCATGTGCAAGACACTGTGCCAGTGTCTGAGAAGACAAAACAAAAAACAGTCCAGTCCCTGCCTTTAAAGTACTTCCTCGGGGGGTGGCTAGGTGGCGCAGTGAATAGAGCACTGGCCCTGGAGTCAGGAGGACCCAAGCTCAAATCCAGCCTCGGACACTTAACATACACACAAAAACTAGCCATGTGACCTTTGGCAAGTCACTTAAGCCCAACTGCCTTACCTTCTCCCCTCCAAAAAGCAAAAATAAAAAATAAAGTACTTCCTTTCTAGTGAGTGAAAATCTTGGGGCACCTGAGATGAGCATTGAAGGAAAGAACACCAGGTACAGTAGATAACCTAAAACACAGTCAAAGAAGTAGAAGATGGAATGCCAAGTTAGGGGAATACTGAATAAACCAGTTTGGCTGGAAAGTAGATTGTGTGAAAGGAAGTAATCTGAATAAGTCTGGAAAGGTCTTTAAATGGGAAGTTGAGGATTTTCTGTCTTATTCTGGAAAACAAAAGGTAGCCACTGAAGATTCTTGAGAATGGGAATGACATAGTCAGTTCTATGCCTTAGGAAGATTATTTTGGCAGCTCTGTGGTGACTAGGTTAAGAAAGAATTTAGAAGCAGAGAGACTGACAGGAGAATACTACAGTTGTTCAAGTGAGAGGTGAAGAGTACTGGAACTACGATGGTAGCTGTGAGAGTGGAGAGAAGGGACTATATGTGTATGTGTGTGTGCATGTGTATGTGTGCACATACATATATACGTATGTATGAAAAACTATGGAGATAAACTAGCAAGACTTGGCAACTGATTGATACACAAGGTGAGGAAAAGAGAAGAGCTGAAGATGACCCCAGGTTGCAAAATGGGATATCTAGAAGGATCATGGTACCCTAAACAGAAACAGACAATTTGGAACAGCAGAAGATTTAAGGAGGAAAATAATGAACTCTATTGCAAACTATTTAATGAATATATGATATATGACCACTTAACAATCAAATCAGTAAAAATATAGAGAAATACAGATCAAAACAACTCTAAAGTTTCACCACACATATCAAATTGGTAAATAAGGCAAAATATAGCAAAAAATAGAACAGTTAATACTGGAGGGAGTTGTATAAAGATAAGTACTCCAACATACTGTTAACGGAGCTGTGAACTGGCAAAACGATTTGGAGTTATGCTTAAAAAGTGACTAAAATATCCATACTTTCTGACCCAGAGATCCTATTACTAGGTATAAACCCCAAGGAAGTCAAAGAAAAAAAGAAAGGTCTCTTCACATCAATCACAACAGCAATTTTTGTGGTTAGCAGAGTACTGGAAACAAATTCAATCATTAAAGAATGGTTAAACTGTGGTACAATAAATATGAAGGATTAGGAGGACAGGAAGACATACAAATTGATTGAGTTAGTCAATCAACTATTAAATGCCTACTCTGTGCCAGGCACTGTGCTAATTCATGGAGATATAAAGAAAAGCAAAAGACAGTCCCCGCTCTTAAGAAACACAAGAGTCTAATGGGGGAAACATCATACAAACAATTATATACAAACAAAATCTATACAGGATAAATTGAAGACCCTCTCAGAAGAAAGGTACCAAAGAGAACTGGGAAGGTCTTCTTGCAGAAGGTGAGACCAGGGAAGCTAAGAGGTGAGAGATAATGAGGGAGAACATTCCAAGAACAGACTCAGGAGACAGAGTATCATTTTGCAAGAAAACAACCAAGAAGCCAGAGTAAAACAACAGTTTCAGTAGGGCAGTCTGATCAGAAGCCAGTTGAAAGGGGCTGAGAAACAGATGGAAGGTGAAGAGGTTGAGGCAATGAGTATAAAATGGCTTATTCTAGGAATCTAACAATAAAAGAGAGAAGAGCTTGAAGAGGATAAAGTAAATAGTTTGATTTTGTTTTAAAGATGGGGAGACCTGGACTTGTTTGCCAGCAGTAGGGAAGAAATCAATAATAATGAGAATAAAGATGATGGAGATGGGATGATTAAGGGTGAAAATTCCTGGAGAAAATGGAATAAGACAGGATCAAAGAAACAAATAAAAGGGCTGACTATGGCAAGAGCCATCTTTTTGTCAGAACTGGAACTAAAGAAAAGACACCAGGGAATTAGGAGAAGGAGGGATACTGAGGTCCAGAAACTGGGATGGAGAGGACTCACAACAAATGCACTCATTTTCCCAAGGAGTAATAGGAAATAAGGACAATCCTAGTATGTCTGTATCCTGACTCCTCTCCTTTGTAAAATTCCTCATTAAAAGTACATGGAACTAAAAGTTCCCAATTTTAAGGCATTTTTGAAATTCAGTTCTCTGTTCCCTTCAACTTAATGGCATTAACTACAAACTGTGAGGTCTTATACTAAGTTAACATTATACAGTGCTTTAAGTTATGTAAGGTTATGAGAATAAAAATACAATATTAAAACAAATGAACATTAAATGAAAAGAGTAATTTCATGCCATACCTGATGAAACGTATACTTGAATAACAGTGTCAAAAATTCTACCACTGGGAACTGAGAGTAGGATTCTATCCTCCTCAAATGGACGCTCACAAAGAGTCGAAGAAAGTCAGTAAACTTCTCGATGTAGCTAAATAAGAAAAAAGATTACAAGGTAAAAATCTCAGTCTACCTTCAATGGAAATAACTTTAATAAGATAAATGAAATGCAAGATTAAACAGCCCAAATCTTTTACATTACCAAAACACACTTATTTAACCAAGATATTTTCAGTTAAAAACAAAAGCCTGCATCAGTTACCTACAGGACACGCAACCCTTCTCTCCATTAACACCTGAAACATAGCAGAAAAGTAACTTTAATGCTTAGATAATGAGGCCTTCTGATAAGTAACTATTCTCATACTTCCCCAACTATTTAGTGGCATAACACATATAAAATAAAATGAAAGGAAATTCAGTTAACAAATTGATAGGTAGGTCATATCACTTGTACAGTGCATCTCAAGGTAACAGCAGTACTCTGATTTCAGAGGCAAAGATCCATTAGTTAGAAGACATAATTATGAAAGTGTATGTACCAAACACCACAGAGATGAGCCGAGGATCTTCAAAAGGGTTAGCAAACTACTAAAATATTTCTATTGTGCAATCCAAATAGATTTTGTTCTTCTACTCCAATGACAATTAAACATCCCATACCCCGATTATCTCCAAGAATTCTTTACAGTAGGAGTGAAACATTCTAATACTTAGAAGGATGCAACAACATGCCACTATATGGAATCATAAAATATTAGAGCCAGAAAAGATCTTCGAGTTCATCAAGTCAAGAATCTGAGGCCCAAAGACAAGAAATGATTGACCTGCCCACTAACTGCAGGAATGAGATGAAGACTCAGATTTCCAGATTCCCCTCACTCTCCAGTTCAGCATCTGTTCCACTATATAATGCTATCTCAACCCCCACCCAAATCCAAAGATTTTCATATGATCATTTCATAGATAAGCATGTGCCAAAATGACCAGGATAACAAAGTCCTCTGATTAAATGCACAACACATCACTCTCACATTCAGTAACTGTCATTTCAAGCCCCTAAATACCAAAAGGTGATAGGAAAATGAGATGGATACATGTTTTTGAAAATATTAATTAAAGATACAAAGAATCACCTAGCCCAGAACAGGAAAGCCTACTAGTAAAAGAAATCTCTCATTGCAGTCACTAGGTATCAGCTCAATCCAGTTCCCTCAGTCCACTTGAAATGACTAGAAATCAAACGTCCCCATATTGGCACAGAGCCCCTAACCAACTTGATCATAGTTGGCCACTGCTGGCTTTGGGGCCCATATTAATTTTAGAAAATATAGATGGAAATGAGGGTTTACAATTTATATGGTATTAATTACTTCATAAAGATAAAGGTTGAATAATTCATTGGACCAAACACTTAGGAAGACTAGCATTAAAAGTACTTTATGTTATTATTTTGAACTCCTTTCACCAGAATTTCCAGAGGTTTTGAAACAGATATGGCCCCTGCCTTTATATATCAAGTAGAGATATTGTCTGAAGGCTCCTATCCAAATCAATTAAGAATGGAACCTCCTCCACCCTAAGCTAGCTTCTTTATATTAAATTTGTATATGTAAAATGTATCAGTTTTCTGTTCCTTAGAAAATACACTCAATTCTCAGTCATGCAAACTAATGGAACACAGAAATTGAATGCATGGACAAATAAAATACAATACAAAAACCTTATTACTCTCCAGGCCAACCTCTTTATTAAAAAAATTAAACCTGATCAAGCAGCAATACTAACTAATCTTCATTCACCTCATTTTCCTTCCCTTGCCCACCTTCTGGTACAGGTGCTAATGACCAGTGAAAGAGTTAAGAGAAAAGAAGTTATAGAGAAAAAGAAAAGAAGCAAAAGACCCAGTTAAGCAGCTTCTGAACAACTGAGAATTGACTATCATTTTTTTAGAATTTGTTATAACAGACTCTTAAGAGTCATAAAGCAAGCACACAATATTTTCATATCACCTGTCTGTACAAGCAGGGTTCGTCTTTCAGAGTGCAACTGGAAGCATATAATTGAAATACAAGATCAAAGGAAGCAAAAAAGTTAACTTTAAAAAGTTTATATGCAGATAAACTACTATGATTTTTCACCCAAATCTAAGCCCACCCTGTGAAACTGGCACTGTCCTTGGAGTAAAACACAAGGCAATTTATTCTTAATGGAATGTTTCCTAGTAAAAATTCAAGACAAAAAGTAATGAACTCAATTAAAGAAAAAAGATATTTTAAAGAGAGAATACCATTTCGAAATTACAACATGACAGTTATCTTTTCATTGACTTGTTATAAGTAATTAGGACACTGTTACATATTAGAAAGTCTTTTTAATGAAGCTAAAAAAGGATGTTGGAAAAATTGTGTTCTCAAGAAAGCACTGGTCAGTTGCTACTTAAAATGACATCAAAATAGAGGGAAGGAAATTTATTACTGTAACAGGGTAGGAGTTCTTCCATGAATATACAAACTTTAATGTTTGGAAAGGACAGACCCAAAATATTCTTACATCAGTTTTACTTCTCTTAATTTATAAAATTAAGCATATAAAACTAATAAAAATAACCAAGAGTCAAATTTTCAAACTAAACTATAAATTACACACTCCATGCATGTATATTTATATATCATACAGTTAGTAACCCCATAAGATTGCTACTGGTACTGCAAAGGACACAAATTTCTCAACTATATATAATCATCAAAAGTGACCTGGGAAAGTGGTTAAAGTAGTAAATATTTTTGCTTCCAGGCAATCTGTAAATGCCTACTAATTCAATATAATACATCCACGTGGAAGCTTCCAAACACACTCAACATGAATGTTCTTAAAATAAGCATCCAATTTCCCTCTTGCCTTTACACAGCAGTGTAGCATCCTGTTCATGAAAGGTGTAAGATACATAACTGAAATCCCACTGCAAGGGAAAGAAAGAATTAGACCCTGACTCAAAGTGCTTCTACTTATCCTCAAGTGGATATTTAAGGAGGGATTGGGGGGGATTACAGGCAAATAAAGACCAACGGTCTTATTTCTGGGTTCCAGTCAAAAGAATGATAAAAAAGACACAAAGCTTTCCATATAAACGTGTCTATCTTTTGGTGAAAATTCACCAAGTAATATTCAGAAAACTAACAATATCTCAGTACCCTGCAAAATGTCCTGGTCACTTCCTTTTACTTAAAAAAAAAATTGCTCAAAACTAAAAGGCAACACCAACTGAAAGGGGGCAGATTGTAATTCCTGTACCTCCATGTGCCTCTTCTGATGTTCCTGGCTATGAATGAGGGGCAGTTTCAGTTCTCGAACCACCTTATACCTGTAGTCAAATAAGTAAGGGATAAAGGAAGGAAGAGGAGGAAAGAAGGACAAGGAGGAATATGGGAAATACAACAAAACCTAGAACCACCACAATCACTTTTCAAACTCAATCCCTTTCCCCTTAGGCCACCCCAGCCCTTGAAGCTACAGTCAGGCCTGTACTTACCATCACACACCTACCTTTCTGCTCTTCTTTTGGAGCTCCAAATTCTGAAATCAAAGAGGATTAAAGACGCTATGCACAAGAGCAATGAACCATAATAACCCTTTCGGAGTACATAATTCTTACTCTGCTATGGTTTCTTTCTCTTACCTTTCATCTAATTCTTCTAGTCTGCTCTTCACTGTGTGAGCATTATTATCCTTGGTGATTTTCTGCAGGAGGTAAAAAGTCTGCTGGAACATTCGCAGTAAATACTCTTCAAATTCCATAGGCACACAGTTCTTGGACATGAGTTCGTTGATGCAAGACATGGCCAGAACTCCAAGCCTGCCACGTTCCTGACCAAGGACACAGTTCTGATTGCTGCCATTGACTGATGCCATCTTTCTGGCCCGAATGTCACAGCCAAATCGAGCAAAGTGGAATATCGTGGTAAGGAGGGATGGGGTGATGCTGGTAGACAGAGGAATCCAGCTGAAGAGATGGGCCAGGCACTCCAAAGCCAGGGAACAGATATACTCACTCTCTGAATCAAGGATAGGGATTGGCTGGTTTAACAGTTTGGCTGCACTAGGACTCTGCAACAGGTTACTTAATAAATCACCTGAAAAATTAGGAAAAAAAAATTTTTGAAAGACTCTACATCCAAATCACCTTTACAGAGTAAGAAACATTTCAATAACCTGGGTCATTCTCAATCAGCTTGTAAAATTACTACATATGCTAGGTTTTTTTTTCCTGAGAATGTGAATCAATATTTAAAATCTATTAAAGTTAGTGTAAAACATCAAATTTCAAAAACTTCCTAGTATAACAACCTAAGAAAGCTAATTCTAATTTTTCCTCGAAATAATTTCCAGATGAGGCAGGCGGAGCCAAGATGGCAGTGTAGAAGCAGGCAAATTCGGTGAGTTTCCCCACAACCACCTCAAATACCTATGAAATATAACTCTAAACAAATTTTAGAGCTACAGAACCCACAAAGTGACAGAGAGAAACAAATCTCCTGCCAAAGACAGCTGGCAGGCTGACAAGAAGAGTCCATCACAACACTGGGAGCAGGGCACAGCCCCGTGAGCCAGGCACACGGTTTTAGGCTCGGGGCAGACCCGACCAGCAGAGGCAAGAACAGACTTCAAGAGAGTGAATAACCAGTACCTTTGGTGGCTTCCAGACTTCTCAAACCATAAATGCCAAAGTAAAAGGTCAGTGTGAAACTTTGTTGAAACTTGGGGGGGGACAGGACGACTGAAGCACAGTCCAGCCCCCGCCCCCAGGGTGAGAAGCAACTGAGGTGCAGCTGCTGCCCCACAGTTGCTTCCCGAGCCGTTGGCCTGCAAAATGTAGGGGGACCAAGGGACCATTCAGAGGGTAATTGCTCTTGCTTTAACCTGCTTGGATCTGGATCCCTGTCTTGGGTGGAGAGGTCCTGGGGTGTGTGGCCAGTGAGCCAGAGCTAGTGGAGGCTGCAGAGAGGGCACCCAATCAATAGCTCTGGCAGCTGCGAAAACCTCAGCAATTTAGGACAAAGCTCTCCCTTCTGGAAGCAGAGTTCTACCATGGCAAAGAGCTCAAAAGTCAAGTAACTGACTAGCAACATGAGCAAGCTGAGGAAGCAAAGTAAGCACAACAATCAAACTTTAGATTCCTTTTTTGGGGACAAAAAGGATCAGAGCATGGAATGGGAGGAAGACAACACAAAACTCCTACATTAAAAGCTTCCAAGAAAAATATGAACTGGTTACAGGCCATGGAGGAGCTCAAGAAGGATTTTGAAAACCAAATAAGAGAAGTGGAAGAAAAATTGGGGAGAGAAATGAGAATGATACAAGAAAATCATGAAAAGAGAGTCAACAACCTGACTGAAGAAAATAACACCTTAAAAAACAGACTAACTCAAGTGGCAAAAGAGGCCCAAAAAGCCATGAGGAGAAGAAGGCCTTAAAAAGCCAAATTTGCCAGATGGAAAAGGAATTCCAGAAGCTCACTGAAGAGAACAATTCCTTCAGAATTAGACTGAAGCAAATGGAAGCTAACGACTTTACGAGAAATCAAGATACTATCAAACAGATTCAAACAAATGAAAAAATAGAAGGCAATGTGAAATATCTCACTGGAAAAACCA
>CM053590.1:100624775-100662149 GCA_028646515.1 Pseudochirops corinnae
TGAATCATAATGTAAATATCTAATTTGCAGGATGTATTTTCATTGTTACAAATTGAACATAACCCACAGGTTGAGAACTGCTGAGTTAGATAGTAAATGTAGTCAATTAACTTGTGGTTGGAGGGGGCAGGGAGAAGGGAGCTACAAAACTGAGACAAGATTGCTGTCCCTCAAGGAGCTTAAAATCTGGCTAAAAACTTACACACACGAAACAAAACTATCAGTACATAACAAAATGAATTAAGTGTTCATAGGATCATAGATTTGGAATTGGAAGAGACTTTAGAATTCAACTTCTCCAACCCTCTGATCCTAGGACTTAATTTAGCAGCAGGTAAAAGGGAGCCACTGAAGGTAACAAGATGAAAGAGTTTCATCCAGCAACAGTACTCAGTCACTCAACGTTTTAAATGCCTATACTAAATCAAAGTATTGTGCTAGACAAAGGAAAACAAAGATGAAAAAGATTAACCCCTGCCCACAAAGAATTCATATGCTACTGTGGGTGGGACGGGAACAGAGTGGAGAGGAACACTGGAATATAACATGTACAAAAAAAAGATACAACATAATAAAGCCAAAGGAAGCCAACCACTAGGAAAATCAGATTGAGGAGACATACCTGGAGGGAGAAGGTAAATTAGGGAGGTTGCAATGACAAGTTGTCCTTGAGCATAGCCCTGAAGAATTCCAATGGGCAGAGATAAGGAAGGAGCAGATAATTAAATGCATGAATGCACACAACTGGGACAAAGGCCAGGCAGGAAAGGACTGAAACACAGCAAGTATTCCAGTTTGGGTTAGACTTTAAGCATGTATGAGAGGGGTAAGTGGGACACGAGGCTGTGAAAGGTAGGCTGAAGCTAGACTGTGAAAGCCCTTAAGTGATATGAGGGTAAGTAGAAACTTCTACAATATCCTATAGGCAATAGTGAGCTACTAAAAGTTTCTTAGCAGAGTAGTAAAATAAATGGTTAGACTTGACAATATGAAAAATTCTTTTTAGCAACTGTGTAAAAGGTAAACCAGAGAAGAAAGAATCTATCCAACCAGACATCTAATTAAGAAGAGGCAGTCAGAGTAGGCTAAGTTAGATGTGACAAGCGTCTGAAACAAAGGTGGTAACCAGGCTAAGATTCAGAACCAGAAGGACTTCTAGTCCATCCTCCTCATTTCATAAGTCAGCAGAGCCCTCATTTGAACCTAGGTCCTCTGAACGCAAATTCCACTACATCACAATGGCTTTTATATTCAAAACATAATATGGAAAAAGACTCAACAGAATTTGGCTACTGACTGGATGCACAGGTGAAAAAGAATAAAAAAAGGCTCCAAGATTTATAGTCTAAATGAAGATGGTGATGTTATCAACAACAGTGATGACTAATGGGAGAGTTTGGAGAGAAAGGGGAGAAGAGGTCAGTTTTGGACAACATATATTTGAGGTTTGACAGTGGGACATCCAGGTAGAGGTTGAGGTTGAATAAATCTTCTACATACAAATACACACACACACACACACACACACACACACACTCACTTTGGAGTCATCTGCACAGAGTCAATAATTGTAAATCAAAAGAGTGGATGATTATCTCCAAGGAAACACATGTAGGGAAAGAACAGAGTTAAAGGAAGAACCTTGGGAGGAAACTCATATTTAACATTTGGCAGGAGGACACTGGATAAGTGGAAGCTAAGAAGAAATTATAACACAGGCAGGAGAACAAGGAAGGAAAAGTGTCATAGGAGTTAATGGAAAAGAATATATTCAAGAAAAAGCCATGGTCAACTATGTCAAATACCGCAGAAAAGTCCAAGAGGAAAGAAACTAAGAAAAGCCACTAAAGACCTTAGAGGGACCATTTATTTAGTTGAGTGGTAGGGTCTGAAATCAGACTGGAAAGGGCTGAAAAGCAACTGGATAGTAAAGATGTAGAAACAATAAAGGGGAAAAGATAACAAAGAATGATGGCTTGAGGAAATAATAGTGTCAGAATAAAGTTTTAGGTCAGGTGAGCAAATTAGCAGAGAGCAAAGAAAGAAAAAGGCAGGAGAGAAGGATGGGAAAGATTATGAAGGAATGAATCAGGAATGGATATATGAGATGCTCACAAAGTAGAAATGATGTCAAGTTTTGGATCAAGGCTAACCTGTAATACTCAGAGTACACACAAAGAGGTTGATGGAGGAAATCACATTTATTAAGCAAATACTCTGAAGAATCTTCTGGAAGCCACTGAAGGACATACAAGCTAAACATTACTGAAGCATAAGAAGACTTACTGATCAATGATTTGGGAATTCAAAGTTCAAATCTTAGCTCAATTGCTTCCTAGCTGTGTGACCTTGAGCAAGTCAATTAACAACCTGGTCTAGCTTTCCTCATTTGTAAAGTAAGAAAAATAATTCTTTCACTGATATTTCATACAAGTTTTGTCCCATCTCCCTTTTCCAGGGTCTACAGGAGACCTAAAGATTCCTTCAGCATGATAGAATCCAAGATCTAGAAACGACCTTGAAAGTTTATTATTTCCTTCTCCCACCTAGTACAATGACCTTCATGCACATAATGGTCACATCCTTCCTCTATGCTCATAAGCCTCCCTGACTCCTAGTGAGTAAAACTTAAACTCCACTGTTTCCGAGGCCCAACCCAAGTACATTCCTCCCTAACTTTCCAGCCTTATATCCTATCACTTACCTCTCCATGTAATGGATGACCCAGTCAACATGAATTATTCTGTAACCCCAGAGCTTTCCCTAACCTCTCTCTGTTCCATATGATTAAATTAGCCTCCCTCACTCTTTTACTTTCTGCTTACTGAATAATTATCCTTTAAAGCTAAACTCAAATGCCTTCTCTTCCATAAAAACTTCTCCTGAGGGAGATGACCTTCCTTTGTTTTTCAATTGTCTACAACTACATTTGTCTAGTGTCCTTCCCACTTTTTACCAAACTCCCTTTCAATCAAACTATTTTCATATACTCCTGATTCAGTTTAAAAGCATCCTAATGTCTAAATTTTGTTTTAACTAAAAAATGCTAAACCACTGAACTGAAAACAAACCGTACAAACAAAAAGAATTTCACTTTAGGAAAATATTAGCTGGCTTATAAATTTTTAGCGCTGACTCTGAGTCACCACATGCTGGACACTTTTTTCAAAACTGTAATCACACTCACCTGTAAGCAGTCCAAGTACAGTTTGGACCTGGTCCAACAGCAGCTTCCGCAACTCCTCTTTCCGAGCTACACTGAGGTCTTCTCGGGGGCATGCCAGCTCTTCTGAAGTAGTTTTCAACATGATCAGCCCAAGGGGAGTGGTCAAAGAGGACTGTATCAACTGAAAGGACAAAACACAACCAAGTTTTGAAGAAAGCTTATAAAAACTGGAAAGAAGCCTATAGATGAACTTCATTTTTATAAAACATATTACTAAAACAAAGTGAAACTCATTTCCGTGTGTACTTAATCCGAAAAAAGTTACACATACATAAAATACATAATCTTACATTTGGGTAACATTAATTTTTTCAAAACACATTCACATTTACCTCATTTTAAATATAAAACTCTTAAATTAGGAGCTGAAATAATCTACTTCTATGAAGCTACAAACAGACAAATCTCATTCAGGTATAGGTTTTAAAGAGCCCTCATTATTAGGGTAGGACATTTAAACCACAGATTTTCACTAAATGATAACAGAATAAAAATGGTGAGGCATTTTAAGACTCCTTTTTCATTTAAAATCCTATACAAGTCATCATTCTTTTACTTCCCTCGGCTAATTTTTTTTGAGAGAGGAAAATGGAGGCACCTATTTTAGACAGTCTTTTCAAGGAGTTTAGCCACAAAGGACAGAAGATATACAGGATGATAGTTAGCAGGGAAAGAATGATCAACTTTTTTGAAAATGGAAGAGACATGGGCATGTTTATAGACAGTAGAGAAGCAGCTAGAAAAAGGAAAGACTAAAAATAAGTGATAAGAGTAGTGATGACAGAAGGGGCAATTGTTGAGAGAAGACAGAATGGAATAGAATCTCCTGAGGAGGTAAAAGAATTAGCCTTGGTAAGAAGGGCATTTCATTATGTGGAATAGGAATGTAGGAGAAAATAATGGCAAAAGGCATATGAGCAATATGAGATAAGGATGAAGTGAGATGAGGGAGCGCACACTAAACGGTCTCAATTTTTTCTGTAAAATATGAAGCAAGGTTCTCAGCTGAGAGGGTAGAAAAAGAATCCTGGGAAATTCGAGGATGGATGAAAAGGTTTAGAAGAGTTAAGAAGAATGGGACAGTGAGTTGATGAGAAAGGTATAGCAGGATTACCTAGCAGCAGTGAGAGCCAAGCTGAGGTCATGTGACATAAATCTGCAGTGGACCCCATCAGAATGGTTATATAATTTTCTCCACACCTTCATTCAGAAGCACATATGTAGGAGCAAAGGCAACGTATAACTGATGAAATGATAAGGGCAACAGGAACTCATGTGAAGAAGACAGTACAAAAGAGAATTGGTTTACCAAGGGGTCAAAATGGGGAAAAGAGGAGAGTGGCTAAAATAGGGGAGATGGTCTAGGAGAGAACTGAAGGGTCAAGGGACAGGAGGTCACAGTGCACCTGAAGAATGGGGTCAGATAAGGTAAGGCAGAGGGAGAGATGAAAAGCCAATAGATTAGGGTCAGATAAGGAGATTTTGGAATTCTTAAACACAGAGGGTAGTACATTTGTAGGTGGTGGCAAGATCAAGAGTATGACCATCTTTGTGTATAACTAAGATGGGATGGAGGAGTAGGTCATAGGAAGTGAGGGGTTGAGGAACTGAGTGGTTGGTGTTTGAGGGAGAGTTAATGTGTATGATGAAATCTCCCAGCATGAGGGCAAGAGCTTGGGGAGGAGAGAAAAATTATGAGTCAGGTACCAAACACAATGAGGAAAGAACGAGAATCAATAGACAAGAGCTACCAGGATTTTTGACTGGGTGGTAGATGTGACTTTCAAAGGAGGAAACATTACTAAGAGATGAAGACGGGAGAATCTACAAGTGGAAATGGGGAATAAAGACTACTGTAACTCCCTCTATTCAACCAGTAAGTTTAGGGGAATGAGTGAAGGTGCAGCCAGGAGAAGGATGGGTGGTCAAGGAGGCTCCAGAAGGAAGGAGCCAGGTTACAATAATATCTGTAAGATGGAAGGAGTAGGAAAAGAAAAGATACAGAATGAAGGGAAGTTCGTTCCCTATGGAACAGTCATTCCAGAGGGCACAATGAAATGGGAAGATGATATTTAATTGGAACTTTGGGGTGGAGGTGATAGGAATACAGGATCAAGTGGTAGAGGATAAGGAATAGGATTTGGAAGATGACCTACAAGGATTCAGAATCACTGGAATATGGAGGGTATGACCAGGGTGAGATAGCAACACACTTCATCCTAGGACTTCTGGAGACAAAACTGGTCATTGCATCAATCTTTCAAACTTGCTTTTCCTTACAAAACTGTTGTCCTTGTATAAATTATTCTCCCAGTTCTACTCAATTCACTGTACATCACTTCACATTACCCAGGATTATCTGAAATTGCCTTTCTGTAATTTCTTACAGTCTGATATTCTATAACATGTATATATTATAATTTGTTTAGCTACTTCCCAACAATCTAAAGGGCAATATTATTAGATTCCCCTGTCTTTTCCCTATCCTCACTTTTTTCCCAGTTGAGTTTCATACATTTGTGCAACAAACTACTTCACTCTGTGAGTGTTTATGTATGTATGTGGGGGCATGAGGGGAAGGATTTTCCATTCAATCTTCCTTTATCCATTTCAGATAAGAATGAGGCTTATCTGATGCCCACTCTCCCCTGCCTTCCTCTCAGTATATTCTTCTCATACACCCAAATCATGAGAAACAGTCATGTCACATACAGCCCCTTCCTTTTTTTTTCCTCTTTCTACACTAGTATATTCCTCCTTTCACCTTCCCTTCTCTTTCACCCTTCAAACCCTCAGGACATAATCAATCCTCTCCTGCGACTTATTTTTTTCTTATATAATCCTCCTCAATATCCTTTGAAATCATTAAGTTTCTGAAGGCACACTTGTTTCTTCTTTCCCATTAGAACTACACTACTTCACTACATCAACCTACAACTCTCTCCAATTGCTCAAATAAGTTTTATCTTGCTGCGTTTACTATGAATTCTTGTGTTTGCATTTCGAAGTTCTTTCTCAGCTTCACTCTTTCCATCAGAAATGCTTGAAGGTCCTCTTTTCCAAAAAAAGTCATTTTTTCCCTTACAGGATTATACTCAGTTTTTCAGGTTAACTTACTCTTGGCTATAAGCCTTTCGCTTTTGCCTTTTGGAATGTTGTATTCCAAGATCTCTTCTCATTCTAAATAAAAGTTGCCAGATCTTATGTGATCCTGAGTGTGCTTCCTTAAAACTGGAATGCCTTCTTTCTAGATTCTCACAGTATTTTTTCTTTGCCATGGGAGTTCTGGATTTTGGTTATGATATTCTTGGAGTTTTTCCTTTTGGGATACCTTTTAGGACATGATCAACGGGCTCCTTCTATATTTACTTTGCCTTCTGATTCTAATAGAATCAAGCAGTTTCCATTAATGATTTCTGGAAATATAACATATAGTTTTGGGGAGTTTTTTTTTTTAATCATGGTTTTCAGAAAGTCCAATTATAAAGTCTTAAATTATTTCTCCTTGATCTGTTTTCCAGGTTAATTATTTTTCATATCAGATAGCTTACATTTTCATTTATTCTGTTTTTTCAATCTTTTGATCTTGATCTTTTGAATATTATTCTAAGTGTTTTTCGCTATCTTGTTGAGACATTACTTTTTTATCTGTTTTAATTTCAGTAAGTCTATTTCTTGGCTAAGGCCTAGCACATCCCATCATGGTTTAAAAGCCCAGGTAGAATCCTTTAAAGTCCTGGAACAGAAACTTCAAAAATTCAGGGGTGCCTAAGCCAAGTTACTACTTATTCTCCTGCCAATTCTTTTTTCTACAGAATTTATTAAACTTACTTCTTATTTGATTTTTTTCTAGTTATTCCTATAGGCTATGTCAAAAATCTACTTTATCCTTTGAGTTGGCTGGCAGTTTTTATAAAGTTACTATGTCTTTTGGGGGGAATATGTAGATTTGAAATAATTTTTAATACTGGTCAGTGCTTTCATTCAGCCAGCTCTAGTTCTCCAGTTTGAGTTCCTGAGCTAGAGTTTTATGCCAGGGTCAAGCTCACCCCTACTCCCCATCTTCCATTGAAGCTTTTAGGCACGGTGCTTCAGTCCTGTTTGGTCATGTTTTCATTACCCCTGGGTTCCTTCACTGACCTTCAGTTCCCTGGATTAGGCTCCCCTAGATCTTTGAAGTTCAGAATGCTAGATTTTCAGGATCTTCTCTGGAATCTCAGTTTAAAGTGTTAGGGGCTTCGGAGGCCCTGGGCACCTCAGGTATCAAAGCCTGAATACTACAGCTTTTCACTGGCAACCTAGTCTGTTCACTGTAGCACCCTGCAGGTCACTGAATGGTCCCTACTCATTGTCACTTTCCAGTGCTTTCAAGGTCCATACTCTGGGGGCTTTTAACCATAATGGAACTTTCTGAACTCTGAAACTTTCCCAGGGCAGCTATCTGTTCCTGTTGGTTCCAGACACAAAGCCTTGAAGGTTACATGAGTCTTACCTCTACTCATGCCTGAGAGGCCAGCCTATGCTGATACTGGCTGTCTGGACAGGTGTCCTCTCCTACTGCCCATGTACTTCTGGAATGACTCTTGTGAAGTTCTGGAAGGAGTCACTTACTATAGTTTCCTGTTTGAATACTTAATCATTATTCTCTCTGGTGTAAACTTCAGAATTTTGCTGAAGTAGATATGTGGGAGCCTAGGCAATCTGCCTCTCATTCAGACATCATATTGGCAAGAAGTCAAACTGGGAATGTTTAAACTAGAGAAGAGAAGACTTAGAGACTAAAGGATAGCTATCTTCAAATATTTAAAAGGCTACCACACAAAAGAATACTTTTACTTATCCTGCTTCATCCCAAAGGGCAAAACTGAAATCAAATGGTAGAAGTTGCAAAGAGGCAAATTTAGTCTTGATGTATAGAAAAACTTTCTAATAGTGGAATGGACTGATAGATTTTCCAGCAAAGCCTAAATGATTACTTGTCATGTATATTATAATCAAGACTCTTATCCAGGTAACAGGCTGAACCCAATGGCCTCTGAGGTCCCTTTTCATCCCCTGGGATTCTGTGATTCTCAATTTTCAAATAAAACCCATCAAACAAATCAATCATTCCAAATGAGGATTAACTTAAGGATATGGAAATTTAGCCTAATGAAGAAAAGACTTAGGATGGACATGACAACTGTCAGGCATTTGACAAACAAACTATATTTGAAAGGCTTTCAGTTGGAGGAGGAGTAGATTTGTTCTACTTGAGCACAGAGACGCACATTTGGGTTTGATTTTTTTAATGTTCTAATAATGAGAGCTATACAAATGAAATGAGGCTAGCTGCCCTGAGCATGGGGGAAGAGTGAAAAGAAGTAGGTTTCTTTATGCTAAGACTTTTCATTAGTAATAACCAACTACTATAATTTGGCAAGATCTACAACTTAAACTGAAAACTCACCATGACTTGAACTGGACCAGAAAAACTTTTAGTAGGTTGACTCAAAAGATTTTATGATAACCAAGTTGACTCTAAAACCGGTTTTGCTTTGCTGCAATTACACCTGATAAAAAATTTTGCTTCATTACCAGGAATGCCAGTAATCAAGCAGCAGTCTTTCCTTGCATATCTTAAATACTAACTATATGCTAGCTCCCACTGAAAGTTAACAATAACACAAGTTAACAATCATGGAATTTTAAAGTTTAGTACAATCCTTTCATTTCACACATGAAGAAACAAATCCAGAAATATAAAATGACTTGCCCAAAATTACAAAGCTATTTAGGGGCAAAAGTGAAACTAAAATCTGTCTCATTACTCCTCAATACAGTGTTTATTCAAGTTCACCATAAATATTTTAAAGTTACAAAGGCAAGAGTTTAAAAAGTCCACATTTCTGACTGTTTTAAAGATATCTTGAGTTCTATGTCCTCCTACAACAGCCCCTTATTACTACCTAAACAGACTATTACAGTACTCTAACAGATGTTTCCTTTCTCCATTCTCCACTCTACAATACATACTACTGCCCAAGTAATCTTACTTATACAGATTTGACAATGACATTGCTATATTCAAAAATTTTTCAGTGGCTCCTTTTTGCCTACCAAGTTAAACTCAAATTTTTTTTTCTGGCATTTAAGAATCTCTATACAACCTAGAATAATTTCCCTTCTTAACTATATTTCATAATACTCTCCTCTATGAACACTACAGTATAGCTAAGTTGGATTACCACCCTCTGCCACCCTGAGAATATCCTATATTCTTCTACTTATATGTGTTTACACCCTTTACTAAGCCTGAGACCACACTCTCTCTCTTCAGCTACACATCTGTTTAAGCCACTTCCTCCATGAAGCCTCTGATGATAAGCCCAGGGGAATAAGAATCCTTTCCCCCTCAAATGTCATGTAACAACATTTTGTCTTGGAACTTTCAGTAATATTATACAGCAGAGATGCCAAATACAAGGCCCACAGCCTTCAACACTCCAGCCTGCAGCCTGAACCAGATGACAATGTAACTGAGAAAATATTTAACAAAATAAATAAAACATATAAATAAATAAAACATAGCTAACATTACATTTTAAAACTAAGTTTATATACAACCTTATGTATAGATTAATGGTCCCCAATTCTATTTGAGTTTGACAACACCATGGTATAGTTACTTGTGCTAATGTCTTTTGCCCCTACTAGACTCTCAGCTTCAGGAGAATAGATTATTATGCCTTATCTAAACTTGTCTCCCCCAGTACTTAACCCAATAAGCTTATAAAAAACACTTGCTGAAATAAACCAATAAGACAGGGCGAAAGGGGAAACTGGTAAAGAAGATGGACAACCTAAAAAGGTTAGTGATGCTTCCAATGAGACACCTGAACATGAAGAAGCCAAGAGTCAGCTTCCTTCACTGATTAAGAAATACTGACAGGACTTCCAGCCAAGATGGTGTCTGATATAAATAGAACCCTTGGAAACTCGAATATATCAAACTGAAATCAGTGACTCCATTAGAAATAGCAAGAAATATTAGAACAAAATCAAAAGCTGTTCCCTAGATATCTTAAGACTATAAAAGATGAATGACAACATACTTGTAGTTTGAAATTTTTTAAATCCAAAACTAATATATATTCTATTCTTCAGTGAGTTTCTCAGAAAATAGCTAGCACAAATGCTAGATGTCATCTTATGTTGAAGAGACTCAGCTACTGATAAACTACTGACTAAGTCCTCCTGGCACCTTACTATTTATTTACTCTGGCCACTCCCTTCCATGACTAACAAAACAAGGGTACTTGTAAAGACTGGGGCCACTAAAGGACCCTAAGGTTGCTTACAGATGTAGTCCAGGAAATTCCCCAACTATGTTTTACACATTATTCTCAGCTTACCTCAAACTCTTTCCAATGCCAACTATATGAATTAGAAGGATTCATTATTTATCAAGAGAGGTAACAAATAAACAAGAATAACCTTCATCATAGTTTTTTTAAATAGGCAAATTTTTCATTAAAAAAATAAAAATTTGTCTTACACACAAATCTTGCTAATATATTGCTAAAAAAGTTAATCTTAAAATTTCTTTACAAGCCAAGAAGGAAACAACTTGTGTAACAAGTTTCTCAGGATAAGATACCCAAAACTCCTGAAACAGTTCATCAGATTTCCTTAGGCATATTCTTACCTGTAAAATATTTGTAAAAAAGTCATGGTAGAACATAGGCCAATCTTGGCGGCCAATATCAACAATAACTTTGCAGAGCTTGTTTCGGATAAAATAAGGTAAGGTTTTGTGGTGAGCTAGAAGGAGCTTGGGCAGGCAGCTTCGGATTTCCATCTTATCCTGGGATGGGACTCCCAGCCACATTTTATTGATCAGATTCTAAAAGACAATGAGGACACCCTTTATATTATTTAGCAAATCACATATGCAAATAAATGATTTTAATCACTAAACAAAATACGTAAGTTTTCTTACCTGAAAAAATTTAAGATTACAATGCACGAACTCATTAAAAATTTGATTTATGACAGAGGTTGTAAAACCTTCATTTGAACATTTTCCAAAGTAGCTGAATTACATGGATCTTTGGCTTTGCATTTGGATCAGGAATGAATATCGCATGTAACTGCTACTCATCCATCTTTTTTCTTTTTTTTTCTTTTTTTTTTTGCTTTTTGGAGAGCAACTGGGGTTAAGTGACTTGCCCAAAATCACATGGCTAGTAAACGTGTCAAGTGTCTGAGGCCGGATTTGAACTTGGGTCCTCCTGACTCGAGGGCTGGTAATCTATTCACTGTGCCACCCAGCCACCCCTCATCCATCTTTTTTCATTTTTAAAATGGAACAATATTTATTCCAAATAAGGCATGTAAAGCCTATAAGTAAGACCTTGCCTCCTCCTTACTACATATAATACCCAATGCTGGCTAATTTGAAAAGTACATTCTAAATTTGCCAAAGAATTACAGTTATTTTTGCCTGCTTGCTAATTTTCTCAAAATGTGCAGATTACACTATTAAAAGTAGCACAACACTAAAATTGAGTAAGACTGCTTATCTTTTCTAAGGTATGAAACATTTTAAAATTTAAAATGGTAGATTAGCCACATGAAAATCTGGGAGAAATCATATCAAAAACTACTAACTTTTCAACTATGAGGTTAAATGTTTACATGAACCCTGACTCTTTCCAAAATCACTTACCCTCAGCTTCCATTGACTGGAAAAGAAAAAACTTAATCATCTCAATAGAGGTACTTAAACAAAGGTTCTAACCACATGTTTACAAAAGCTAGACTAACAATAAGAAATACGTACTACTAAAATAACATCAAAGGCAAAATAAACACAAAATTTTGAAAACAGATTTGTCAGAAAACTTACCTCAAAAACCGTCAAACTATACATCATTACATAGTCATTCTGTGTGCTAGAGAGAAAATAGAGGCAGAATCTCCAGGCTCCAATCTGTTGGGCAAAATTATTCAGAAGCTCCTCTGGAAAAATTAAAATATCAAAAAAAAATGGTCACAAAATTTTATCAATCTACTTTAATACGAGATTTTTTTTCCTCCTAAATAATTTTCCATATGTAGTTTCACCAACATATAAGAATAACAGAAAATTCCCTCCCAACAGTCTTCAAAGAAGACAGGCCAGAAGATCCTGACTACAGAACACTGACTAAAAGAGGGCTCATGTACAACTAAGTACTAAATATATCTTTGCCCTACAACCATAAAAAAAGATTTTTTTTTCTGCAAAGACCCTTAGACAAGCATTCTGCCTACTAAATAAGTCCATGTATTGATTCAGTGCTACCCATATAGCTTCTTAAAAACACAGATGGATGCAAAAAGACTGGCATTACATTCATCAAAGGAAGTCCCAGGTGAAACAAAAGCTGGGAGGGTAAAAAAGATAGCAAACAACTAGGGACATTTGAACTTTATTTTGATTTTGTTTTTCTTAAACAAACTTAAGCAAAGTTTGTTCAATAAATGTAATCAAATAGGCATTGATGAGCTACTGTGGCTCTTGTAGACAGTTCAAAATGTTGTCTTCATCACTATGCTTCACATGTCTAAACTAAATACAGTTTTTGAAACTCCTCACTCACCATTCAAATAAATTATTACCCTAGTCAAAACCTATAAGTTCAGCCAACAACACTGTTCACCTTATTTGTCTGTTTGTTTGTTTTGTAGGAGAAGAGGGAGGAGTGAGAAAGATCTAAAAGGGAAGGAAAGTGAAGTAAAGTTCTGCAATAGTATTTCTTGGTTAGCAGTTTGATTAAATTGACTATATAATGAGTTTCTAAACAATCACCTTGACCTAAAGAACAAGAAATATAACACAGAATACAATGAGAATGAGCATTTCTGGACTACAGATATGCTATAAAGTAGTAATCATTAAAGCTATTTGGTAGAGGTAAAATAAAATAAAACAATGAAATAGACTAGACAAGGAAGAATCAGAAACAACTGAACACATATACCCAAACAACTGAACACATATACCCACTAATCAATAAAACCCAAGAACATGAATTATTTGGGGAAGAACTCCTTAGCAGACAATTGTTGAGAAAACTGGAAACTAGTTTGGTTGAAATTAGGTTCAGATCACTTGATTCCCATTTATTTAGTGACTGGCAATTCCCCTGGGGGTTTGAGGCAATGGTCCGAGGGGTTACTGTTAAGAATTCTTTAAGGTGTCTTAAGCACTAAATAACAGAAGAATATTATGGATAGTATATTAAATTGCCCTGAAGGTTCATAACATTTTTAAATCATCACTGAAAGGTGACTGAGGAACAAAAAGGATTGAGAACCACTGGTTTGGACTAACATCTTTCACAATTCATCATTAGCTCAAAATGGTTAAATAAAAACATGAAAGGTCAAAACACCTCCCCCCCCAAAAAAGAATAAGATGAGCTACCTTTAACAACTATGTCTAGGGGAGGATGCCTCAACAAAGAAGGGACAGAAGCAATCACAAAGATAAAATAACCAATTTTTATTACATGAAAAGTTTCTGTACTAAAATTTTTTGTAAATAAATTCAACTGTTATATACAAAACATCTGTTAAATGGGGGGGGAGGGGGAATCTTGGCACCAAATTTCTAATAAGGGTCTATAATCCAAGATATAAAATAAATTAACAAAAAAAAATTTCTGTTGTTGCTCACTGGTGTCCAATCCTTTGTGACCCCATATGGGGTTTCCTTGGCAAAGATACTGGAGTAGTTCGCCATTTCCTTCTCCAGGATCATTTACAGATGAGGAAACTGGAGCAAACAGGGTTAAGGGACTTGCTCAGAGTCACAGAGCTAGAAAGTATCTGAGGCCAAATTTGAAATCAAGAAGGTACGTCTTCCTGACTCCAGACACGCTACTATATCTAATTACACTACCTAGCTGCCATTAAAAAGAATAATAATACAGAATACCAGTAAGCCTTTCCATAAAGGATAAGGCATCAAAGGATATGAAAAATAGTTTTCAAAAGAAGAATTGCAAACTATTAACTATATGAAAAACTGCTTAACATCTTTAAGAAGAAATATGAAAATCAAAACAACTCCGAGGTTTCTTTTACTTCATACTCAAAAAAGGCAAAGATGAGAAAAGGTGGAAATAATGTTGAAGGGGCTAATGAAAGACAAGTATGCTAATATACTGTTGGTGAAGCTATGAAATGGTCCAAATATTCTGACATTCAATTTGGATTTGAAGAGAATGACTAAAATATCTATACCCTTTGACACAGACATCACATTCCAAGGTTTACCCCTGCAGATGCCAAAGAAAAAAAGGTCCCATACACATTAAAATATCCACAGTAGCACCTTTTGTAGGAGCAAAGAACTAGAAACATAGTAGATGCCCATTAATTAGGAAATGACTAAACAAACTGTGGGATATGAACTTAAGAGAAATTACTATTATCATAAGAAATAATGAACATGAATTCAGAGAAGCATGGAAAAGACTCATGAACTGATGCAGAGTAAAGCAAACAAAACCAGGAAATAACATACACAATGATAACAACAAAATAAATCGAAATATCAAAAAAAGAAACTGAACATTTTATAATTACAATAACCAAAGTTGGCCCCAGCAATGAGTTGAGAAAATGCTGAGGTAAAATAAGGGAAAAAACTCCTTCCCCTTTTTGCAGGGGTGAGAGACTATAGCTATAAAACAGAAGTATCAAATATGTGGAAGGTAAGACCCTACCTTTTCTCCTTGCAACTGAACCAGATTAAAATGTAATTGGGAAATAAAAAATGTAACAAAACAAAAAATACAATAAAACATATTCAGGCAATAGTACTGTTTCTAATAGAGTTTGACACCAATGGAGTAAAAATAGCATATATTATGAGATGCAGGTGTGCTGATTAGTTTTGTTTATCACTTTTAGTACTTTAGTACTTTTTCTCCTCTTTCTTTCATAATCTTTGTTACAAAGAGCAAATCAATGGGGAAAGGAGGAAGGAGGGGCATATTCTGACAAGAAAACAAAAAAGAGCAATAAGTTTTTGGTTTTTTAATTGTTAAAGATCCCCTTCAAACCTACTCTATACAAACATGGTCTCAGGCAGGCTCATTTCTTTCTTTCACTCCCAAAACCTATTGTCTCAACTTCCTTTCCTTAACCTTTGGCAATCTAGCTCCTGAAGATTCCCTGAAGTTACCCTCTGGAAGCTTCTCTCTCCAGAGCTGCCAATTACCCCCCTGATTTTCTAATCAACAAATCCAATGGCCTTTTCTCAGTAATCATATTCCCTGATCCACTTGCCTTCAACCTCCTTCTTAATTTCCCTGCCATTATTAATCTCTTGATTCCCCTCCTGGCTCTCAGTTCCTTTCTTCCCAGGCTCCTGTTCCTGATCCAGAAGTAAGATGATCTGCATGATCATGTTCTCATGATCGTGTTCTCAGTCATCCTCTTTTCTCTATATTCTCCTCCTTAGCAATCATATTACTACAATTGCAAATGTTATCTCTATGCAAATGACCTCCAAACCTACAACTCTAATACTAACCCTATTATTTCTGAACACCTAAAGGATATGTCTTCATTTGGATATTCCACTGGTACCTTAAAATTTAACATCCAAAACAATTTACATATTTCTCCAAAAGCCTTCACCCCGTAATTTCCCTATTTTTGTAAACAGCACCAATGTTCAGGTTTAAGACCTTTGAGTTATCTTTAGTTCTGACCATTTTCTACCCTTCCCAAATCCAGCCAGGCACCAATTCTCTAACTTGTTCTACCTGCACAATACCTCTTAAGCCATCCCCCTTTTCTATTCACTGTCACCATCCTAGTAGAGATACTACCATTTGCCTAAACAACTGAAATAGTCTTCTACCATTCCCCTGTCAATCATCATCTTCACTGTCCAAAGCTTCTTTTACAGTACCATCAAATTCATTGTTCTCATGTATAAATCTGATCATGTGCATCTATCTAATCAAAACTTTCAGTAGTTCATTATTAGACACCAAATAAAGTCCAGACTCCTTAACCTAGCATTCAAAACTCCCTACAACCTTGCACCATCCTCTCTTCCCAGCCTTCATTCATACCACTCTTCTATATATGCACTAGACCCCAGCCAAAATAGTCTACTAGTCATCCCTAGCACAACTCCAACACTCTCTTGCATTGTGCCCTTGTATACATCTTTGCCTTCACCTGGATCGCCTTCCAACAACCAACACCACTTTGGAAATCCAATCAATACTTCAAAACTCTATTCAAAGTCATTTGTCTTTTCTGTCTTAAACAACACATGGTACTTTCAACTTCTCATACGTGTATTATCTACTCACAAGTTATCTTACAAAACTGCATATTGCTGTTTATGCATTATATCCCCTCCTACTAAATTATGATGAGTTCTACAAAGACAGGAATCCTATCTTAATTATCCTCTTTTTCCCTAACACCTAATAAAATGCTCTACACATACTACTTGTTTTTCAATGCTGTTGAAGGAATGAATGGGTTTACCATACAGTAAGGAGGGAGGACATATACAAATACACCTAAAGTATATATTTACTAAAAAGCATACAGCATAGTACAGTGAAAAAGCACTAGATTTTGAGTCAGGACAGATATCAGTCTAAATCCTGCCCCTGGACTTCCTGACAAAATGGATAAGTAAACAGGCAGCAGGCTGCCCAGCTTCCCCAGCCAACTATAATAAAACTCTAAAGTTCACACAAGACTAAATACAATAAGATGACTTCACATGTATAATGAGTATCATACAGCTTGCCTCCTCAAGGGTTGGGGAAAGGGCTAGTGGGGAGAGAATTTAGAACTCAAAATAAAAAAAGTTTTAAAAAATTTAAACATTTTTTTAAAAAAAGAAATGCAGTGAGAAAATACAGTGACATTTCCATTCCAGAAATGAACAAAAAAGTCAGCAGGAAGTCCAGTGATAAAAGGAATATCACCATTCCCCAGCCCTCCAAAGCACAGCAAGGGTCAGCAACATAAGACACCTGTGGTCTATAAGGTTCCCTGTGTTCAGAGGCAGCAGAAACAGAGGATTCTCCTGAGAAAGGTGAGCACAGCCCCAGGGTGGGGAAGCCCAGAAGACCTGAAGTGTTCAGAACAGGTCTTCTAGGTCCCAAACATTCTGTCCCAGAGACGCCAGAGAAGTCCCTGAAGATCCAGCACACTGCACCTCAAAGACTCAGGAGAGCCTAAAGCCAGGAAGGAGACATGGGCCTCAGCATGAAAACAAATACTGCTAACCACCCCAACCAATATGTAGCAGGGGGAGGAGCTTGGCTCTTAGGAGCTAAAGTTGGAGACAAGAATACATTTGTAAAAGCATCAACGGGTACCAAAAAGCATGCAAATCTAACTCTATTAACAACTACAAACAGGGAGACAAAAGAAAAAAATGGATTTTCCACAAAGACTACAGAAATACTGAGAAGAAATGAAGCAAGAAATTTTTTTTTCAAATCAAATAAAAGCTCTGGAGGAAAGAACTGGAAGGAGAAACACTTAAAAAGATAAAAGTGTCAAACCTTACACAAGAAACAGACTTCCCAAAAACTAGAAGAGAAAATACAAAAATCAATGACTCCACAAGATAACAAGAAATAAATTAGAACAAAATCAAAAGAATGAAAAGACAAAAGAAAATGAAAATGCAAGATACCTGAAATAAAAAAACAACTGACCTGGAAAACAACCTTAACAACAATAATGACAGCTAATATTTATATAGTGCCTACAATGAAATGGCACTGTGCTATGTGTTTGATAAATATAATTTCATCTGATCCTACAAAAGCCCTGCAATCTAGTTGCTATTATTGTCCCCATTTTATAGATTAGGAAACTGAGGCAGGCAGTGGTTAAGTGTCTTGCCCAGGGTCACACAGCTAGCAAGCGTCTGAAGTCACATCTGAATTCTGGTCTTCTTGACTCCAGGGCCAGCACTCTATCTACCATGCCATCTACCTAGGCTTGGAATTGGGAAGGCCTGTATTCAAAATCAGTTAGTCTCTGACACCATCTGTGGTGATTTTGGGTAAATCTCCCTTCTGACACCAGCTATTCGATCCTTAATCTCTAAGTGCCACAGGGGGGATTCTCTAGCTTATGTAAATCATGTCTGACAAAAATCACAGAGCCTTAACATATCACTCATGTAAGAAGGTAAGTACAATGGTGAAGCAAGAGAAAAGAAATAATGTTTTTAAGGAATGGGAGATAGAATTAAAGAGGAATCATGGAGGAAATGACATTTGAGCTAGGTTAAAAAAAATGGGCAGAATTTCAAAAAACAAAATTGAAGGTAAGGAGAGCATACAGGTATATGCAATGGAATGCACAAAAGCATGATGGCAATTCCAGAAAATTCATGATGGAACATGTTATCTACCTCCTGACGGAGACATGATGGACTCATAGACAAGGTGGGAATTTGTTTGCTTGATTACACATATTTGTTATAAGTGCTTTCTTTTTCTTTCTTTTTCAATAGAGACTGGGTGGGAAGAATAAAAGAATAAAAAGCATTTTAGTTAATCAATAAAGTTTAAATTTAGTTTAAATTTTTTTTTTAAGTATGACAGGAAAAAATACCAAAATACCAAGCCTAGTATAGCTAGAGTGGAGTACCCATAGCAAAGGATGTGAGAGGTTAAAATGGTAGGTCTGTGAAAAGCCTTGAATGACAAAATTAAGAGTTTAAAAGACTTGGGGTGGCTAGGTGGCACCGTGAATAGAGCACCAGCCCTGGAGTCAGGAGGACCTGAGTTCAAATCCAGCCTCAGACACTTAACACACACAAAGAAAGGAATATTCCAGCATTAAATATATGTACATTTATATAAAATCAGTTGCCAATTCTCATCAAGTCTATCTTCACAACATCTCACAACCATCTTCTCTCTATTCAGAAGGCCATCACTCTATTTGGTCTGATCCCCTCTTACACTCCTACCCCACCCCACCTCTCACAGGAAATACTGTAACAGACTTGTATTTGCTCTCCCTGAAACCAGATTCTCTCCTCTCCAATCCAGCCTGTACAATGCTAAAGTGCTAAAGCACAGTGACAATGTTACTACCCTACTCAATCAATTCCAACAGCTTCCTATTACCTCTAAGATAAAATATGAACTGCTTTGTTCATCATTTAAACCCCTTCACAATCTAGCTTCAACCTACCTTTCCAGCCTTATTAAGTATTCCTGCCCTTCTTGCACACCAGACAAACTGGCTTTCTTGCTGTTCCCCCAAGTGATAAGCTGTCTCTCTTCTGCAGGTTTTTTCAGCGGCTATCCCATGTAACTGATCCACACTCCCTCCTTACTTCTGTATCTTAAAATACACTATTTCTTTCAAGACTCATCTCAAGCACTACCTTCTACATTCTGATTCCTCTCCCTCCCCAAACTCCTAGTGCCCTCCCTCCAAAATTATTTTTATTTTGTATATTCTTTTATGTATGCATGTTATCTCCCCCAATAGGACAAGGACCACACCATTTTTGTCTCTATCATAGTGCCTGGTGTTTAATGAGGAATTTAATGCTTACTGATTGAGAGTATTTTTTTTTTAATAAATGCACATTTTAAATGCCAGAAAGTTTCCATCTCCACAGAATAAATTTTTGCCGTCAAGTCAAGGTACACAGGCAACAGTTAAGATTCAATGCCTCCAAGGGCTAGTATCTCACAAGTGCCATTTTCAAACCTTGCATACAGGCACACAAATGCTTTATTTACCCTCTAGCTCCACAGGAACAAAAGTCAGAAGTTCAAGAAAGTCATGTGACAATGTGAAGAATCCATACACAAGCAGAAGCCATACATTCTAGAATGGGCTAAGGAATCTCCCAGATGGAAAAAGACTAACCAAAATCTATCTCAGCTTGGAAGTCAGATCTTTATCATAAAGGGCTGGTTTTAGCAAAGGGAAAAGAAAAAAGAACTAGTGCCCCACAAATTGTTTCTTTTTATTCCAATCTTTTTTTTTTTTAAACTGCAATACCATCTTGGCTGAAAATAAAAAGAACAGGGATTTTTCCACAGACCAGAGAAGGGAACAGTATGTGCTATGGACATTGAAGAACAGTGGGAAAGCTAGTACAAAATACCAAAATTCAGGAGAACAGAGTCAGGATCAGCTATTGCTGCCTATCTGACTAGGCCTTTCTCACAAAATGGTTGCTTATAATTACATTAAATCCATTTAATAATCTTACCTATTTCACGTTTTCGTTCATTGGTTGTGCAATCATGGAAAAACTCTGTCATTAAACTTTCCAATGCCCGGAGGGAGGCTTCTTCAGATGCCTAACAAATGAAATTTGAGAAAAAATAACAAAAATACATCTTTAGCTCCCTTTAGGTCACATTCAACAGCAAACAGAACATATTTCCCCTAAAGAATTGGATACAAGATGTCAGTTTCAGTAGTTGCAACTGAATCACAAATTCATACACATGCTACAAATTCAGGTTACTATGTAGTCAATCTCTGTGCTAACAAACAGGATAGCAGATCATAAAAAATAATAATAATCAGAGCACCTGAATAGGAAGGAATTCTGAAAACAGGTCAAAAGCAAAAATCCAATCTTAGACTTGAATAATCAAGGGGATTAAATTCAGGGAAATGGTCATGGGAATTTCCCAATCCACAATACTAATCCAAAAGAGTATAATGATTTAAAGAAAACAGGTACTAGAGAAAAAATAAATCTCTTCAAAAGTTATTCCCTCACTTCTGGGGAAGGAAGGCAAAATTAAGTTGTTTTTTTAAAGCTACTTGATTTTAATTTTTTAAAAAGTCAGTAGCAGTTCTATAGCCAAAATGGATTCCCAAATACTGAGGCTTTATACATAGCTTCTGCTTATACTAAATGTTCTAGAACTGAATTACTTTATACCACAACAAATTCTAAACAGTGAGTTTTCATCACATTAGACAGCACCCTACTGATTTGTTTTTAAAAGTATATGTTGTCCCAAAAATCATATTGATAAGCCTCATTCTCCATTCTCATTTTCTTGTCCAAGAGTCAAAAAAATCCAAATTCTTGCCTTACTAGACAAACCAACCCAGTTTTCACTTACATTCCCCACCAGTGCCTTTGTTCCCTTCAGGAAGAGCTGGAGAAGGATAAGAAGTTTAATGGCATGAATATACATGGTGACCTCTCCTGGGAACAGCTATACATTCTTAACATGTTAAGAACTGAATCCCTAAAAATTGGGAAGAATTAAGTTCTGTTCCTACAACTCCCGCAAATGAGAATACAGTGAAAATTTAGGGAAAGTTGAGTTAACAGGTGGTTCACTGGAAGATGTGTTATGTGGGAGAAATATACTCTCCAAAAGAGTACATTTAAGAAATAAAACAGAAAAGCAAACACCCAAACAAATCTCATAATATAATCAGAAGTTCCTAAAAACATATAAATGTCATGGTAGACAGATACTACCAAGTTAACTGTCAAAGGATAGTATACTAGTCATAAATTAATTAAAAACAATACTTGAGAAATACTAAGAAACCTTGTCCATATCTTCAGCTTTAGATACCAAAATAAGGAAGAAACAGAAGTAAAGTAAAATAATTTAGAAACAAATTAAGTAGGTCACAATTTAAAATAACCAAGGATTCCAGAGCTTTATCCTCAACACTTCTGATAGTATGTCTCTGATATGGCTGGCTACATTACCTGCTAGATTATTTTATTAAACTAAATCCGAAAAAAGTCCTACAGGTGTGAACCAGGATAAAATTTTCATGAAAGTATGTTGACTGGAAGACAAATTCATATTAATAGATTATTACAAAGCCCCTCTTTTTACACATATCAACTGAGAAACTAACACTCAAGATAGTAAGAATTTTCTGTGCACAAAAGCAGTCTAAAAAAGCTTAAGAACCACCATGTACCTTCCCAGTGCCCTTTAGGTGGCCTTCAACTTTAATTCTTCAGAGACTAAACTACAAGTACTAGATTCAAGACTATGACCGCTGCTACTGCTACTACTACTACTACTACTACTACTACTACTACTACTACTACTACTACTACTACTACTACTACTACTACTATTAAAACAAAAAACACATCTTAAACAAGATTTCATTCTTGTAGTTAGTTTAAGTGCCTTAGGTAATTCTAAGTTAACCTATATCTTCAGATTTTTTTTTTATCTCAAAATAAGAAATACAATTTAACTTACAATCTCTTTAAAAGTCCTTGGCTTTGTACCATTAAAGCAAAGAGGATAAATTTCTAAGCTTAATGGGAAGGAAAATTCCCAAGATTCACCTAGAGCCGTGGTTCTCAACCTGTGGGTCACAACCCATCTGGGGGTTGAACAACCCTTTCACAGAGGACACAGGGGTCACCTAAACACCTAAACAGGGGTCAGAAAACACATATTTCCAATGGTCTTAGGAACCGAGACAGATACACCCACATATGAGTATGAAAGGGTCACAGCATTAGGAAGGTTGGGGACCATTGACCTAGAGGCTTCTCAAAGTTTTTTAAAATCTTGTTGCTAGCTCTTGTTTTAACATCAATTTCATTTCCCAATATATATCCCTCCCTATAGCCCATCGAGAGAGCCATCTCTTATAACAAAGTATATAAAATAAAGAGAAAAAAAGACAGTTTGGCAAAATCAACCAACACATTAATCAGGTTTAACAGAACATGCTATGTTCCAACTTCATAGTGCTCTACTTCTACAAAGAAAAGAAGATACATGCCAAAGGACAATCATTTTTAACGCTTTACATATTTTACATGATGAAAGAAAATTGTTCTCCAGAAGACAGAGACTTCTCACAGCCTCTTAGGACAAGTTCAAGTGCAAAAGAAACAGATGGCTACCAACGGAAAAAATGTAACAGTAAAAGGAGTCTGCATCAAAGCAGAACTTGTGAAATCCTGGGTAGCTGTCATCCAGTTCTTGTTAGGTAAAGGAAAAACAACAAATGAAAACTAGCTCAGCACATAAAACCAAAAAGGCACCAAGCCAATGCACCAGTGACACAAAACCTGTACATGTGTACCTGCCCTCACTTAATCTGGCCTTTAACTGGGAAACTTTATTCTTTTCTCCTCTAAGAGAGAAGCCTTGAGATAGACCAGATAAAGCCTAACTTACCTTGTACTCCATCCTTCTCAGTAAGATGCCCCAATAACCTTCTAATAAATTATCTTAACTGTATGAAACACACATCACTGCATATATTATTATGCCAAGTGAAAAAATAAATGAAAAAAAAACCCACCAAGCTGGGTCCCAGCCATTAGAAAACTATATACTCTAACTCAAATATACAGAGTCAGAGCCAGTAAAAGAGCGCAAACTAATGATAACTGTGAGCACTTACATAAAACACTGATGTTTGCAAAGTGCTTTACATGTGCTAACTTATTTAATTATAAAAATATAATGCAAATCAATGAACAGAATTTACATCTTTATGGCAATGCATTTTCTCAGTAAAAGCAATATTAACTGCTTAATTAAAGACTAAAAGAATTAGCTAGGCATTCCCAAAGTAGTCAGCTCTTTTCTGACCAATCCAGGAAGATATCATGGAAGAAAAAAAGAGGGGTATCCAAGGCATGTAACAATCTGCTGGAGAAAGTCAAAAATGGAAGGGAGATGAGCAGACAAAGGTAAATAAGGTTAGGAATAAAAGAGGAAACCAAAGAAGTAATGTTGCCCAAGGCAGCCTGGGAAAGGCCAGGAAAAGGTACAAGGTAAAGATTTGATGAGGCATAAAGCTACAAAGAACTGTTATCATCAAATCAGACAATTTAGCAATGATGAGTACAGGCTTACTAAGAAACTATGCTAAAAACATTAGGAGTCCAAGAAGCCGTAGAATGTAATAACACAGACAAAAGCTTGCTAGCGTCTGAGGAAAGAAGTGGCAATAGAGATGGAGAAGAAGGCACCAAACAAGAGATCTTGGCAAATGATTCAACTTTCAATGTAAACACTATAAACTGGTGTTACACCCCAACAGACATAACCAGCCGCCTCTTTTCCTTATTAAACTGTCTGACGACAGACACTGAAGTAGCATATATAGTATCTGCCAAATAAAAATCTAAAAAGGCAACACTTCCAATCTAGAAATTTCAGTATTCTAAATCAAAAGCAAATGACTGAGAAATCCCCTAACAAGACAAAAGAATAATAATAATAATAAGCACGAAAGTACTTATAAATCTATTAGTAGCCCATTCTTCTGATTCATAGGAAGAAAAATATAAAACAATATTAGGGCTGTCAATGACTATTACCTAGTTTTCTGGAAAGGACCATAGGCCAGTAAGGGTAGAAACAGGTGGCACATGCTACTAAGTCATATACCAACAGCTATTTACAAAAAAAAAGACTATAATTCTTGGATCCAATCCCTCAAACACCAATAATAATCACAGAATTTTAAAGCTGGAAATGACATTAAAAACAAGGCAGTTAAAACCCCTTCCTTTTACATATGAGGAAACAAAAGTTCAATGCCATACAACATAACTAATCAGTGGCAGAAGAAGGACTACAACCAAAACCTCCTAATTTGAATAAATAAGTATGGCTAGTAGTTTGTTGTTATTTTTTAAAGAGTTTTCTTAATTCTAACTGTACAACTGTATTATTTTTAAGTATGAAAAATAACAAATAAATATTTTACCGGGACTTTTGTCCAGAGCTTGGGAGCGCTCATGACCTTTTGAGAGATGAGGAAAAATCATACTCAGTACACTGAGCTACCAAAGAATTAAGACTATTTAATTGCATTTAGTTTGTTTTTTTTAACAAAGATCAATCATGTGTTGCAAAGTTAAAGAATTAGTCCATTGATACCAAGAAGATATAAAAATGTAGTTGTAGTAGTTAGCATGCACTGATGAGAAACAACTGAAGATCTGCTCACAAATTTTAATTAAACAAATACCTATTAAGCACCATAGTTAGGCACTAGGGCTGCAAAACCAAAAAGGCAATAGTCCTTGTCATCAATTCCTCCTATCAGAGCACAGATTAAGAGCTTAAAGGGCCTTCAGAAATCATCTAGCCCAACTCCCTCAACTAAGAAATGAGGAAAACAGCAGCCCAGAGAGGTTAAATAACATTTCCAAGGTCACACAAGAAGGAAGTTTCCTGAGCTGAAATTCAAATTCAGTCCCCTGTCCCCCCAGTGCTCTTTTTTTCCACTGTCCCACACTGCTGGCCCCTGAACAAAGAGTGCCTCCCAGACATGAGACACCCATCCTTTAAAACAGATGCCTCTAAAACTAACCTTCTATCAGCTAGGTTTATAACCTTTTGTAGTGTCAAAAACAGGGAAGCAGCTTGTCAGCAGCAGGCACTGTGGGATCACAGAATCACCAATTCCTAGGCCTTCAACAAGATCATCTAATTCAAACCCTAAATGGATGAGGAAATTGAAGTCCAAAGAAATGCAGGGATGCCCAAGTCATAAAGCTTGTAAGTAGTGAAAATGGGTTTTAACACCACCAGTGTTTACTTACCCCCTCCCCATGCTGTCATGGTGTCATACTAACTCACTATCCTAATTAAGTTCTCACCTCTTCTTTCAGCTAAATAGAGTAAACATATCAGGCTGATTCCTCTGTATCTGGACTCAAAATATAAGTCTGTGAATTCGGTGAGCAACTAAATAGTTGCCTAGTGTTCAAATAAATCCAAGAATATGAACTGCCAGGACAAAAACTCCCTATTTTAAAAGATTTTCTGAGAAAACTAAAAAAGTTTGAAAGAAATTAGGATTTGAGTAACATACTATATTCCAAAACAGGCTATAAATTGATAAATTACCTTAACGTAAAAGATCGCAGTATAAAAAAAAAATCCTAAGAGTAAAATTTAAGGAGATCTCTTTCAGATCTATAGTTGGGGAAAAAAGTAATAGAGGTGAACATAAAGACAAAATAGACAACAGTTATATAAAATTTAAAATCTTTTATGGAGACAAAATCAACACAACTTGAACAAGAGAAACTGTCAACTAAGAAAAACCTTCAAATCAGCGATTTCTGATAAAGGTTTGATATCTAAGATAAACAAGGAATTGATACAAGTATATAAAACTGAGTCATTTCCCAATAACTAAGTAGTCAAAGAATATGAATGGCTTTCAAATGAAGAAATATAAACCATCAATAAGGACATAAAAACTGTTCCAAACAACTAGTAAGAGAAATGCAAATAAAAATAAGTGAGCTTCTGTTTCTTTTTGTTTTGTTTTGTTTTCTCTTTCTCACTGATCATTCCATCAGTTACAATTCTTCTTTGATTATGATTAATGAGAAGATATTTGTAGATCCTGCATCTGAGTGTATGCCGCCATAATGGGGGGGGAAGGGAAGGAGAGAAAATCTGAAAGTCAAGGGACTGTGGAACTGAATGTCGTAAACTAAAAGTAAATAAACCAATTTAATTTTTTTAAAAAAAGTGAGCTTTCATCAATAAGTGAGCCTGCACTACATCCTTGAAAAGATAACTAAATTAGAAAAATAGTCATTGTTGGAGGGCTGTAAGAAGACAAACTAATATACTGGGGATAGTATTGAATTGATCTTAGAAAAAATTTTGAACTATAAGTATTGTATAGAACTGTACATTGCAGTAACTCTACTAATATGGAACACCCCAAGGTGTTAAAAGATAGAGAGGAAAATTAACTTGCCCAATAATACAAGTGTATAGTACCCGGCAATATATGTCAGAGTTGAGATTTGAACCCAGGTACTCTGAAGCCAGCCCCAGTATTATTTCCACCATACCATGTACTGACATAAAACAAAACAATAAAATCAATGCAATGACCAATCCTGATTCCAGAGGACTAAAGAGAAAACATATTTCCTTTATCTGAGAAGTGATGGATTTAAATGCAAAATGAGACACAGGTTGTCAAACACAGCTAATGCACTGCTCATTTTGCTCAACGATACTTCTCTGAGCTTAATATCCAAAAAAGCATCAATAAACATGTTTTTTTGGAGGGGGGAAAGGCAGGGCAATTAGGGTTAAGTGACTTTCCCAAGGTCACATGGCTAATAAGCGTTAAGTGTCTGAGGCCATATTTGAACTCAGGTCCTCCTGACTCCAGGCCTGGTGCTCTATTCACTGCATCACCCAGCAGCCCCATTAAAATATTTTTCTAAAACTTTTTTTTTAAGTCAAGCAATCTGATAAATAAGGGACAGTGGACCCTCAGTTTGGTATGGTTTTCAAGTTCTTGGAAGTTACACAAAGTAATCAACAACATCTAGTAAGCACCTTATAAAAATGCTCAACTGATGATACAAAGACAAAAATAAACAGTCCCTGCCCTCGAGGAGTTAATATCAAAAAAAGAATCAAATTCCCAATATGGTGATTTCAAAACCAGAATATCACCTTTTCTTTTTTATTTGTGACAATATACTTAAGAACCAGGACTGGTCATTTACAAAATCCATTTTCCTCCTAGGGAGTAAATCCTCCCAGGGAACTAAATTATAAGGTTACTTATCACAGAAGCAGAGTAATGGAGATGTATATTCTTAAGGTGTCTCAACTTCAATCAAGCTGAGATAATGTAAATGAGAAACAAGTATAATGACATAGTGAACAATGTTGGACTTGGATTCACAAAGACCTGAGTTTGAATCACACCTCAGACACAATTAGCTGTGTAACCTGGGACAAGTCACTTAACCTCTCAAAGGTTCAGTTTCTGTCTCTGTAAAATGTAAATAACATCTACACTCAGTGAGTTGTTGGTAAAACCACTCTACAAACATTCAAGTGCTATTGAAATGTGAGCCATTACTATTATTGAGCTTCTCTGCTCTAGGGCTATTTCTATGAAACTGAAGATCAAATCAGCTAGGATAGGATACCCTGTTCCTCAGACACTAATAGAGAAACAATGCTATTTCTTTACTTTGAACCTCTCCTTTTTTCTAGGGTTCATTAAGGTACCCTTCTAATTCATTACTATAGTACTCTCTAAGCTGTTTGTCTAATATGCATAAATGACAAGCTGAGTGTCTTTCATGCAAGGCATCATAATAGGTACACAGATTATTTTTCATGATTATATTTCATGTTGTGACTTCCAGATGATCTCTAGGGAAGCACCTTAATCTATAGCTGTAAATCATACTGACAGGTTACTACTAGGAAGGTTTCCTGTAGACAGCTAGTTCCCAGCCACAAACTATGGTATTTTCTTTCTGTTCTAAGTATATAATGTTTTTCACTGTCTTGCCCTTTACCTTGAAGTCCCATCTTATCTAATGAGCAAGTAGTTTTCAATTTACCTACGTTGAACTCCTCACTGGTTGAGAAAGGAAGGTTACAAATGTTTAATTGGAAATGAATATAAATATTATACAGTTTATCAGTTTTTAAAGAATACGAAAAATATTCTTAAATCTAAAAATAAGGGGCGGGTAGGTGACACAGTAAGCAGAGCACTGGCCCTGGAGTCAGGAGGACCTGAGTTCAAATCCAACCTCAGACACTTAACACTTAGTAGCCGTGTGACCTTGGGCAAGTCACTTAACCCCAACTGCCCTACCTTTCCCCCTCCAAAAATAAAATGAATGCAAGTAAATTTTTCTGATTCAAAAGGCATTTCAGGACCTCAGTACCATGAAGGAAATCACCATGTAGCTCAATTATCGCGTAACACTGTAAATGTAGAAGGTTTGGCTAAACATACAGTATAATTCACCTTAATGTATTGTTTTTGTTTTGTTTTGTGAGAGCAGTTGGAGCAAAATAAATTGCTAGTTTCAGCTCTTCTTTCTCATAAAAGGAGAATACAAGATATACAGATGGAAAATGTCATTGGCTAAAACATGGCATAAAATCATCAGTCCTGTTGTCTCCACTAACATTTCTTTTATTATTATTATTATCATTTGAATTTTCAGCATGCAAAACATTCTCTATCATTTTTGTATCAGGAAAGAACACTGACTGGACTTCAGTTGAAAAATCTGAGTTTAGTCCAGGCTGGTCACTACTTCAACTATTCAACTATAAGCAAATAATTATATCTCTCTATCGATTATGATACCTTGTCTGTAAAATAAGGGTAAACTAGATCATCTGGCTTCATTGTTTCATGGAATCTGTTTTACACTTTTCTGCATCACTCACCAAAATTACCAAAAAAATAAGTCTGCTACTATAAATAGCAATATCCAAATCATCACATCACACAAAGCAGCAAGAAAATATTAAGCAATTTCAGGTCTAGTTTTGCTTTAGCAACAAAGGACCATACGCAGCAATGGTCAGTAGAAGCTATTCGAAAAAAGAAATTTCTTGATAACTTAGGACTTTTCATTCAGTATTTTATATACTATTGAAAACATATTAAATATGCAATCCATTTTTGCCCAAAACTTAGTTTAACCCAGTCCTTCAGGGGAGCACAGTCATTCATAACCAAGAACCAAACATCAGTAATGTTGATTTGAGGAAAGGTACAGAAAATAACATGAAGTGGCCCAGTATGCTAGTAAATTATATTTCCTTCATCTAAATTTGCAAATCAAGACAAGATATACTACCTCTAGTGAAGAATTTAAAAGAGATCCCTAATCTAATACAACTGAAAAAAAAAACCTGATTACAAACTATCTTCAAACTTGTACAGTCTTAGGTATACAAAACTTCAGAAAAAATGTAGAATGCTCCAGAAGTCTTAGTGCAGCTTCAAGTTTTAAAATACTTGGTATTAAAGAAAGGTTCAAGCATCCTTGCCAAAGTTTTCAATTTTAAAACTATTCTTAGTTTTAATAAGATATTTAATAAAAGGGAAAGGTCTTTGAAAGAAACACATATTGAAGTCTTGTCATTTCACAAAAAAGATGAGGAAGGAGGAATTAGAGAAATATATCCAGACTCCCAAAAAAAGATTCACTTGCTTTCTTGCCTTCCATGGACAATTATCACTCTGTCTTCATAAGTCCTGGGAGAGGAATGGAGAGAAGGCATTTAGCATAGGCCAGTGGCTATGGACTGAAACAAGGACATGCTTCAGGAAGCACTGGGCAACCTCCATCCCCAGAAACCTCTCTTCAGAGTCAGTGACATAAGCAAAAGACTGTTAGAAGGCTAGCATGCTCTAACTAGTCTCAGCATCACTGCAAACTCCTCCTTTGTATCAAAGGTTTCAGTTTTAAGAACAAACCCCTTGACTCACCTGGGGCAAATCAGGATCAAGATGTCAAGCATTTCACATTTATATAATTATGCAAAAGGTAGTCATCTTTCAATCTCTTATATTAAAACAAAATCCCCCCAAAAATAGGTGGGTGCTTGGCTGAGCTCAGTCAGTAAAGCAGAAGATTCTAGGGATGCAGTATAGAGCATCCATCCACACAAAACTACTTATGCATTTACTACTTATGCATTTATTCAAATAGATTGCAATCTCCCTGAGGGCAGACAGAAACCCTATTTCTATGCAGCAGCTCAATAGAGGTCTGCAGACGCTAATGATCAAATGGTGCGTTTCTGTCACTACTTATGACCCAAAAATTACAGCGAATGCCTTTCCCTAACAAACATGGATACACGAATCACCATCCTCCCAGCTACATGTTACACAGCCCAGAGAAAAGGCTCTGCGTTATGCAGCTCTCCTGCACGCATGTGTGTCACCAGGCATGCTCTGCACACACCACTCCCCTCCCCCTGTTGTGTCACAGAAGAATGATGGTTCAGCACACTAGGGTTCCCTCCCCCACCCCCATTCAGTGGGTTGATGCTGCACAACTTACCATGGTGGCCAGGAGGCCTTTCAGGTGATTTGACTCTTGAGCTTCAGGGTCCCCCTCTCGCAGTTCATGTCATGGTCCAAAGCAGGTTCGGGAATTCCCCCACCCATCCAAATTAAATTAGATACTATGCCCCCACCGCCACCAACTCCTCAAAACATACCCCAGGCCCTCTAAAATACAGACGCCCTCCTCAATCCCACATCCTGGTACATCAGGAGACCATTGGTACCCCCAGAAAAATTCATCAAAACCCACACGCCCCCCACCCCCAAAGTTAGAATGAAAAAACACCGGGAAACATCAATCCCGGGGCTAGCGCGGCCCCCACCCAGGCAAGAGTCGAGGGCCGCGGCCCGTTGGGTGGGTTTTCCCCGGCCAGAAGCGGCCCTCGATCCTGCCCCTGCCGCTCCCTAGCTGGCCTAGCCTTGGCCCTGGCCCTGCCCGGCCCTGGCTGCCGAGCTACTCCCCGCCAAAGTCCGGTCCGCGCCAGCTGGCTGCGGGCAGCAGGCGCGCTCTCCCTGCCCGAAGAGGCCCCGTGGCCCACGGGCCTACGAGCCGAGCGGCCCGTGGAAGCGCAAGTCCAGGTCTCGAGGGAGGAGTGGGCAGGCCAGAACGGGGTCCCTGCGGGGATCCCAGAGGACGCGAAGCTGAGGAGGAAAGCTCGGTGGCCGTGGCGTTCAGCTCGCTGCCCGGCTAAGGGAGACGCCGCCGCGGGGATAGCCGAGCTGTCCGGAGTTCCGGCGCCGGCACCGTCTCGAAGCGCATCCTTCTCGCTCTTTCCCCCGGAGCCGTTCACTATGCCTTCTACCCCAACCGCCCCTCCCCACCGGAAGTGGCGAGAGCCCGTTGCCGACCCCACAACCAGGCCAACTAGAGGTGCTGGAACCGGACCAATCCGGAATGAAGATCGGAGGCGGGTGGGGGAAACCAGTGCGGGACGGGGGAGGGGTGGGACTATAAATGTCATGTGAGTGCTCTGGAAGGACTCCACCTGCCTAACCTCCATCTTGGTAGAGGGCGGATGCAGCCTGCCATCTTTGTAAAGGGATATCTTTCTTTCGTTTTAGTCTTCCAACGGTCACTTCTTTAATCGGTTCCAGAAAAGAATCGAGTTCACTAAATAGAAAAGAAAATACATTAAAAAAACAGGAAGAGGAAAAGTTTGCAACAGGAAGAGTTTGAGCAATTGATTACGAGCAGTGGAAGGAATTGAATTTGTGGTTGAAAGACTAGTTTAATGATGACTGTCACTAACAATCTGTGTGACCAGGAGTCACTTCTCCTCTCGCGGCCCCAAGCAATTTCATCATCATCATGCACAGCAACAGTCACAATCACATCAGCAGCAGTCATTATGAAGCATCTGAACACAGAACACTGTGCCACGGGGTGACGTTAACAAAGATTCAGTAAGGTGCTCTCCACTGCCATGGTGTGGAGCTGACGAAGAAAAATTGTGTATGCACACAAGTAACTGCAAACCAAAAATGGAACATAGGTGCTTGAGAACTACAAAGCAAAATCCTCATCAGTAAAATGAAAAAGTTTCCAAAATCTCTTTCAGGTCTAAAACCCTGTAAATTCATGAATCAGTCAGCAATGGACAAGATGTATGTAGGAGGGATGGGCATAAGTGAATGGAAAGCCTGAGAACTGCAACATGAAATATTAAAGTATTGATGTATATGAACCAGTTTGCTGTATTTTACTAAGGGAATTCTACCCAAATCAAGTAATCTGTATAATCCAATTTTAGAGTATATTGGTGAATAAAATTAAAAATAAAAGCTATGATTACTGCATCCAAAAAGAAACAACATACCAAAAACAAATGCAGTAGCAGAACTCTTTGTGGTAGCAAAAAGAAAAAAAACTAAACAGGTGTCCATCAATTGGGAAATGGATGGAAAAACTATGATACATCATAGGATCCAATGTGACTGCATTATTGTGCAAGAAGAATGAATATGAGTAATTCAGAATAACATGAGAGGCCAAATGAAATAAGCCAGAACCACAAGAAAAATGTACACAATAACCAGAAAAGGAACCTAAACTCTGAATAACCAAAAAACATCCATTGCCACTGTATATACAATCCTATACCCAAACATAAATGTGCATACATAAAATATCAAAAAAAAAGTTTTATGGAGGTAGAGGCATTTTAATCAGATCTCAAAGTATGTGTAGGATTTCCCACAGGTAGAGAAGGGTAGCAAGTCCTTACAAGCATAGGTTACAAAGGCACAGAGGGAGAAAAGCACAAAGCTTGTATGAGGAATAGCAAGTTACTGGGTTTGACTAAGGCAGAGAATACATGGTTACAAAAGAAGACTGAAAAACTAGTGTGATGATAGACTGTGAAAGTCCTTTAATGCCAAGCTGAGGAGTTTAGACTTTATCCAGTTAGCAATGGGGAGATATTGAAGGCTTTTGATCAGAAGAATGGTATGATCAAGAAAGTGCTATAGGAAGATTAATCTGCTAAAAGTGTAAAATACGAATTGAAGGAAGAGATTAGAGAGAAATAGACCAGTTAGGAGGCTATTGCAATAGTTCATGCAGATAGCAACGAGTGCCTGTACTCGAGTGACAGTAGTAAGCTTAGACATAGTAAGACAATTAGACAATAGTAATATTAGAATTGCAATAACGGACAAATGTGAGATATATTATAGATGCAGAATCAACTCAATTTGGGGTGAAAGAGAAAATCAAAAATCTTGCCAAGGCATGATCATGCCAACATGCCTAAATAACAATTACCTTTGAGGAAAAAAAGAGGAACAGAAGAGGAGGAATAGGTTTAAGGCTCTTCTCTTCTTACTCTGTTTTACTTGATGATCTTGTCATCTCCAGTAGACTCAAATATCTCTACACAGAGAATAAATAATTATAATAACAATAGCTAACATTTGTATGGCATTCATTATGTGCCAGGTACTGTACTAAGTGCTTTAAAATTATTTCATTTGATCCTCACAATAACCCCAAGAGGCACAGTACTGTTATTATTCCCATTTTACAGATGTGAAAAGTGAGACAAACAGAATTTAAGTGACTTGCCCAGCTGATAAATGTCTGAGGCCACATTTGAACTCAGAACAGATAATTCCCAGATCTTTATATCCAGTTCTGACTTCTTTCCTGACCTCCAATCTTACATTACCAATTGCCTATTACATGTCTTAAATTAAATGTCCCATATACATTTCACATTCAACATTTTCAAAACAAAACTCAATATCTTTCCCTAAAATCCTCCATTCTTCTGACTTTCCCCGTTACCATCAGGGGTACCTGAGGGTCATCCTCTCTAGTACTCACCACAGATATCTCATCTGTTTCTAAATCTTGTACTTTCTACCTTCGCAACATCTCTTGTATACATTCTCTTCTCTCCACTTACATACAACCATCGCTTGTGTCCAGGTGCTCATCACCACAAGCCTGGACTACTACATTAACCTCCTGGTTGATCTCCTTACCTTGAGTCTCCCCACTCTTGTCCATCCCTCACTCAAGTGCCAAAATGATCTTCCTAAAGCAAATTCCTATTGCCCTATTTTCTCTCCACTTCACCCTATAAACTCCAGTAACTCTGTTACTTACAGATAAAAAACAAAATCCCCTAGTCCCTTTCTATATTTCTGGTCTTTTACATTTTATTCCTTTCCACTCACTCTATGATTCTAAGATCTGAATGATCTTAATGATCCTAGGACACTGACCTTCTCAGTGTTCCTCAAATAGAATACTCTATCTCCTAACTCTTGCCTTTTCACTGACTGTCCCCCATGCCTAGAATTCTCTTCTCCCTTCCCTCAGCCCACTTTCTGAAGGTGACCTTTCACAGGTTCTCTCCTACTCAATATTGCTAGTCTTCCCTCCCAGATTGCCTTCCATTTACCCTATAGTAAATTCAGTACTATAGTAAATTCTGTAAATGCTATACATTTATAGTTATTTCCATGTTGTCTCCCCTGATAAGAATGTGAGTTCCTTGAGGTCAGGAACAGTATGAATCTCTAGCACTTAACAAAATGTCTAGCACATAGTAAACAATTAATCAATGCTTGGCGATTGAAGGAAGGGAAAGGTAAGTTCAATATTCTTTGACCATTTGACCAATTGGGATAGTCTTAGTCTTGAATATTTGTGTTGGTTGATTCAATTTACTAAGTTTTTAAAGTATCTACTAGATGTAAGTTTCTTGAAATATAAAAATTTAGCACATCTACCCTCAAGGGACTTCCATTCTACTTAAGGCATAAAAAATGTTGAGTCTGAGGGGATAGCAGTATAAACAAGAAGAAGAATTCATAAGGCAGTTGGGAATGCTGAGCTAAAGCTCAGAAGAGGGGTCAGGGTTTGAGGTACAGGATTGGAGACCAAACGAGTCTGCTGACCCAGGATAAGTAAGGTTGAACCTATGAAGAATACTTCTTCCCAGCCCTATGACGAAAGAGATTGATGACCAACAGTTGGTTCTCATTTTCAGCCTGCCCAGAGAGCATGCATTTTAAACAAAACAAAACCAAAAAAAGATTAAGGTAACCATCCCTTAAGGTGACCATCCCTTTTCTTTCTAATCAAGTGCTATATAATCAATAATTAAGTTCAATGCAGGCAAATGGCTCTGAGGTGTGGTCTGACTTAGGTTTGACTTTTACCTATGAGTCAATGTGAGTGAGAGATAACTTCATATTTAGTAGCCATGAAATCTCTAAGCACTATATGTCCTTTTGTGAAAGGAAAGATCAAAACAGATAGGCATGTTGGTTTTTTTTCTCCCTGAAGCCCTGCAGAAATAAGGAAGTGGAGTCATTTCTTCACAAGCTAAGATGTCACTGCAGCAAACTGTATGAAAGATACAGGATGATTTGTTGCTGTGGGTAGAGTGGAAAGGACATTGAATTTGGAGTCAGTCAAAGGACCTGGGTTCTATTCCCAGTTCCACCCCCAGTTCCCACATCACACTGACTATGTGACCTGGGACAATTCTCATCATTCTTCCCAGTCTCATTTTCCTCATCACATTGTATACAAGTACACAATAATACTTGTACTTCTTGCTTCACTGGGATGTTTTACGGGAAACCCTTTGTAAAGTATGACGCATTATAAGAATATGAGATATCAGAAAAGAGAGGGAATGGCATTCTCTTCTCAGTATGTTCTTCAGCAAGACCTGTTCCCTTTTCATGGAAAAATAAGGGAGGGTAGAGGCAAATAAGAACCAGCACACTGAAGGAGAGAATTACAAATCCTGAATTACAGAATCAGCTTCAAGTATGACAACAACCCATGGATATATTGTGGCCAACACCAAATTGGAAGCCACTTGTCAGTGCTGTAGTTCATGCTTTAGAATCAGAAGGTAAAGAGGTAGAGACTCACAAGCAATGAATAATCAGTAAAAAGAGTTCTAGCTAAGTTGTCAGCTCAGAGTAGTTCTCCTCGCAACAAACCACTGTATGTACATTCACATAACAGGTCTTTTTCAGTCATCTTCCAAATAGCTGAAATTGACATTGAAATGGCTTCCCATTTGTTTTCCAATTCTTTACTACCAGGAAGAGTACTGCTATTAATACATTGGTATATACTTGTTGTCAAGCTTTTCAACACAACGATCGTCTTAGGCTAAGAAATCTTGGTGGTAGAGGAATACATAAGATAAGTAGGTCAATAGAAATCCATCTGATACCAAGTAGTTGAAATATGGGACAACTGGACCATCTAAAACAGTGGTTCTCAACCTGTGGGTCGCGACCCCTTTGGGGTTGAACGACCCTTTCACAGGGGTCACAGGGATCGCCTAAGACCATCGAAAAACACATGCAGTCACGCCCACATACAACTATTAAAGGGTCCCGGCATTAGGAAGGTTGAGAGCCACTGGTCTAAAATATGGATTCAAAATAGCCAAGGCCATACAAAGACAATGCAGCACAACTACCTGTTGCCTATTGGGGTTTTACTCCAATTCCCTGGTAAGAAAAGAGAAAGAAGCAATGGAATGTTAGCCCAGGAGATTCCAAAAAATGGCTTAGAAGACAGTGACTCAAGAGAATAAAAAGTTTGAGCATCAGTGCCCCATGGAAAGATAGTGGGAAAAAAATGTCAGCTCCAAAAGGACCTCTATTCCTTTTCTAAGCAGATTGCTTCAGATTTATATCACGCTAGTCAAACAATATGCACTACAATGTAACAAACATTCATTAATTGACCACTGAGTACAGACTGCAATGTTAAGAACTGGGGA
>CM053590.1:100662649-100694485 GCA_028646515.1 Pseudochirops corinnae
GCAACCTACATGCTATCGCTCTTTTCCATATTTGGATTTGTTTCCTTTTTCCCATTGTTCACTCCATCGGTTACAACCTTCTATACAACCAGACTAAGGTCCAATGTGAAAGTATTTGCAGATCCTATACTTGCCTGCCTGCCACCATGGGGGCAGGGAAAGAGAGAGGGGAGAAAATTTGAAACTCAAGGGATTCTGGAACTGAATCTTGTAAGCTAAAAGTAAATAAACAAATCAATTAAAAAATAAATAAAATAAAATATGAAAAAAAAAAGTCTAAAGTGTATTAAGGAGAGTTATTGTTGCTATTTGTCCTTTGTTTTCAAATTGGACCAGTGGCATCATGGGTGTTGTCTTGACTTGGGGATGAATTGGATTTAAGTGAGGTAGAGTTGCACAAAGCCATTAGCCCCACCCTCTCTTCTAGACTCATTGAAATCCAATAACAAGACAAAATTCAGGATGGTGGTCTGGGATACAGTGAGTGACCTTGGTGTCTTTGATGCTTGACCAAGCTCTAAGGCTTCCACAGCACCTGCTTCAACTGCCTTCATAACTGTAGGAACAAATTATCCTCATCCACCCATTATGACTGGGAAGTCTTCACATGCTTGGGGTAGATATTTCCTAATTCACCAGCAGGTTTTAGGTCTGTCGGTTATCCTCAACCTGGTTTAGCCTGTCTGAAAAGATGGTTTGCCAGATTGTTGTACAGCTTCTTGGAGCCACAAGTGAGACTAGGGTGAAGGTGGACACCAAAGGTAGACGAGAAACCCTGAAAAGCACTAGGCAAGCCCTCACACCAGAGGTGCTAGTCCTCCTTGAACTTTACAGGGAGTAATATAAAATAATCCTGCTCCCCCCAAACCCAGAACCTCAATAATCCCTTAGTGTAAGTAGCACAGCTAAAACCACTGAACAGATTCTGCCAATCAATGTGGGGGTTTTGGGGGGTAAGGGGTAAGGATGGGATTGAGCAAATCAATCCTGTCACCCCACTCTACTTACTCCATTTAGTAAGTGACAATTTGTTAAGACACCTTAACAAAGATAATCTCATTCAAATCTCCAATGAAGGATGGATCAAAGATTTTAGATTAAGTGAGAATTGTCCTTGGATGTACTAGAAGAGTGTTCAAATTGCCTGAGGAAATTTAGTCAAATGCTGTGGGTTATCTAAATAGTAGAACTCCAATTTAGGACCTAAGAGATAGAGGGGTGAAGAAGGAGAAAATGGACAGGTGTTGCTTGGGGAAAGGGGAAGGAGACCACCTTAGCTTTGGCCTTGATCTCTTCCTCCCTACCCCCTTAGCTAGAGGTTCAAACTTTGGAGGTCCAAAGGACTCCCCATTTTACCACTGATGTTCTGTGTCCCTAGACCAATTGGCAATAGAGTTTGCATTAGAAAACAAGGATGAACCAGCCATAAATTCACAGCATTATAAAGCAAAGAAGCAACACTGTCTAAGGCAAACATCTTGAGCATCCCACCAATGAAAATTCTGAATTACCCCTTTGTAGCATGTATTCTGTATGTATTGGTGGGAGAAAGTGTCAAATTTGGAGGGGGGGGGCAGGAAGGGGAGATGTTTTGTACCAAATGTACTACTTTAGGAAAGACTCCTTTCTAACAGTTACTTAAGTCTGGCTGGCTTAATGACTCTTAACTGATAATCATGGAAGGAAACACATCAATGGAGAGGAAGATTTGTTAGTTATATAACATTAGGAAGAGAACATCTAACCACTCAGGGCTACTCATAAAATCTCTGAGGGACTGTAATAGTTATACTCTGGGCACTGAACTTTGACAGTGTGAAGGGGAATAAGGCTGGTCAATTCAGAACAAGTGCTACATCTTCTTCCCTATCAGTTGTTAGGAAAGTATACCTAGGATCAAGACATGAATAGCCTGGACAGCAAGGAAAAAACAGACAAGCGCTAAACACAATTTCTGGCACACAGTGGTTAATTAATAAATGATTATTGTTTGATCAATCAACCTCACTTAGAGTTTGCAAAAATTAGTAAGTATAGGGGTGTGTGCAGTGCTTTACTCATGAAAACAATCCCATATTTTATCAATATTTCATCTCTAGGACCAGGGGTAGGGAATCTGCAGCCTCAAGGCCACATGTGACCCTCTTGGTCCTCAAGTGTGGCCTTTTGACTGAATCCAAACTTCACAAAACAAATCCTCTTAATAAAAGGATTTGTTCTATAAAACTTGGACTCAGTCAAAAGGCTGCACCCAAGGACCTAGAAGGCCACATGTGGCCTCGAAGTCACAGATTGCCCACTCTTGTCTTGGACCATACTCTGGTTGATAAAGGGATAAAAGCAACTTTTGCTGCAGATGGAAAGCCATGAGCTGCCCCTTTAGTTGGGGGAGCAGCTAAAGGGCAGAATAGCTTGATCACACTCCGGTGGTCCCCAGGAATTCTGTAACCTATTAAGAAGGATTCACCTCTGCCTTGCAGATACCCTATCCAAGAAAGAGAGGAAGAGTATTGCCAAGTACAGCATCACTTGATGTCTATAACTCAGATATCACACTCAGTTCAGTAAAGTTCAGTGCTATTGAAAGCAATGCAATTTAATTCAACAAGTAATTTATTCAATGCCTGCTATGAACCATACATTATGCTAATCACTGAAGATCTAAAAACAAAAGAACAAGCAAACAAGCAAAAAACAGTCCTTGCTCTCAAGATCTTATAGTCTAGAGGGGGATACAACACGTACACAAGTAATATAAAATACATATCAAGTAATTAGGGGTGAGAGGCTAAAAACTGGGGCCTCTAATAGGCCCCAAATGGCATTTGGGCTGAGCTTTGAAGGGAGTTAGGGGTTGGAAGTTAGGGGCTGAGGAGGGATAACATTCCTGACATGGAAGATAGCCTGTGCAAAGGTAAAGAGAAAGAAGGTAGAATCTCACATTTGGAAACAAACAAATAAACTGGTTTGACTCAAATGCAGAATGGATGAAGGGTGACAATGCATAATCATCCTGGAAAGAAGCTGGAGCCAGATTGTGAAAGGCTTTAAAAAAAAAAAAAAGAGTTTGTATTTTTCCTAGCATCAATAGGGAATCACTGAGGATTCTTGAGTAGGGGAGAAACCCAATTGGACTTGTAATTTAGGATTATCGCTTCAATATCTACATAAAGAATAGATCAGAGAGGGGGAAATGGATAAAAATAGACTACTGAAGAGACCTTTGGAATAATAGTCCAGATGACAGGTAAATATGATGCTAGACTAGGTTTATTGTGTTGTGAGTAGAGGGAAGGTGATGAGTGTCAGGGACATTGTGGAGGTAAAATCAACAGGACTTGGCAACTAATTGGATATGGGAGGTAAATGAGAGTTGTTTTGTTGTTCAGTTCTTTCAATTGTGTCCAACTCTTTGTGACCCCATTTGTGTTTTTCTTGACAAAGATATTGGGGTAGTTTATCTTTTCTTTCTCCAGCTCATTTTACAAATTAGAAAACTGAGGGAAATAGGGTTAAGTAACTTGCCCTGGATCACACGTTAGTAAGTGTCTAAGGTCAGATCTGAACTCAATTGGTCCTGATTTTAGGCCCGTCATTCTAACTGCTGCACCCCCTAGCCAGCCCTGAATGAGTAAAGAGTCTAACAGGATTTCAAAGTTGCAGACCTGGGTGAACAGAAGAATAGCAGTATCCTTGACAGAAACAGGAAAAAAGGAGGAAGGGTAGGTATAAAGGGACAAATTATGAGTTCCGGCTAGGATATGTTGTGTTTTGGGTGTCTGTTTAACAGGGACAAGGGGTATCATCAAGGAACTGTATGACGGAAGGAAGACAAGCTGGTCACGTGGCAAGGAACAGCAAGTGAATGACCAGACTGGTACTTTTTTGATGGTGGGAAAAAGTGAGGAAAGCCTCCAGTACATTAGATGGAACCCCACTAGCAAATCTGGGGGAAGATATGAACAAGAGTTGTGTAAGACAGGCAAACTTGGAACAATAGCAATCTATCATTGGAGGGAATTCCACAATCAATGATATCAGAGATCCATCTGGGCAAGGAGCAGCCAGGTAGAGATATCCAACAGACAGCTGGAGATGAGGACTAGATATGTAGATTTAAAGGTTATGTACATAGAGATAATAGTTGAATCAAGAGAGGTATAGAGGAAAAGAAGACCGGGGCCAGAGCTCTGAACCCTGCTCATTCAAATCTCTCAATCACATTTTCTCCTATGTGATAGCATGTACAAGTCAATACTTGCACTGCAAACACCACAATTATTTATTATTACAAGTTGTGGCATTATAAAAAATGAAATTTTCTCCTACAGGACAATAGTCCTATCAATAGATAATCTTGAAGGCTGGGCCTTCCACCAATAATCCCATTGCTCTTCAGGAACATCTCCATAGGGCAAGGCAAAACAGAAAATTGAAACATTATCTGGATAGTTCAGGGAAAACATCCATCATCTTTTCCCTGATTCATCTACATGATACAAGCCAGAACAGTGGTTTCTATCAACGATCCTAATAACACAGTGTTATGTAGTATTATATAGAAGCTAGGTAGCCATGGTGGAGAAAATACTAAATTTGGAATCAGGAAGACTCGAGTTCAAATCCAGCCTCAGAGACTTAGCCGTGTTGCTTTGGGCTAGTCACTTAACTTCCCTCAGTCTCAGTTTTCTCATCTGTAAAAATGAGAATAAAAATTATACCCACCTCATAGGGTTGTGGTAAGAATGAAAGGAGATGATATGTGCAAAGTGCTTGGCAAATCTTAATGCAGTGGTTCTCAACCTTCCTAATGCCGCGGCCCTTTAATACTTGTATATAGGCATATCTGCATGTGGGCAGACTTGCCTGGAGACAGATAGAGGAGCAGTGTCTTGGTTCCTAAGACCATTGGAAATATGTGTTTCCCCTTGACCCACAGGTTGAGGACCACTGTCTTAAAACATTATGGAAATGTTAGCAGCAGCACTAGAAAGCATACCAAATTTAGAGTCAGAGGACTTGAGTTTGAAGCCTGCCCCTGCCGTTTAACTACCTTGTGTAACCCTGGACAAGTTTCCTCTCTAGGCCTCAGTTTCTTCACCTATAAATTAAGGGAGTTGTCTTAGATGACATCTGGGATCTCTGTCATCTTTACCTCCACATGCCTTTGAACACCCTAAATTTTCCACTTCACTTTCCAAATGAAATCTACATGTATTCAGTGAGCACCTCGAATATACAAGGACCCATATTAAAGGCAAAGAGCAGTAGGGAAAGGTCTGAAACACGACTCCTGCCTTAAGGAGCCTGGGATGCAGTGATAGAAGATAGGGCAGAGACGCAAGAAAGTTAAAAAAATGAAAATCACAGCTTCTTCTGTGTTAAAGCCATTATCTCCTCTTTTGCCCTTGCTTACATACAGTGAGGGGTGGGAGAGTGGGGATTTTTTGGAGGCAACTGAGGTTAAGTGACTTGCCCTGGGTCACACAGCTAGGAAGTGTCTGAGACCAGATTTAAACTCAGGTCCCCCTGACTCCAGGGCCTCCTATCCACTGCACCACCTAGCTGTCACTCTTCCTTATATGGGATTGCCGGGGTAGGGAAAAGCCCTTGTCAAATTCTCCAGATCCTATAAACTTAAGGAGCACTTTGTGCTTCTCTTATTCCCTTATTTTTACATAAATGCTATTTCTCCCCACTAGACTGTAAGCTTCCTTCTACCTCTCAGGACATAATTGCCACTTGATAAATGTTAGTTAACTAAATAAAGACAACGGTGGAAAAGGGATTGTATGACCAAGGGCCAGACAATAATTTTCACTTCAGTCCAGAGGGAAAAGATATTGGGGTGGATTGTGAGGAGAGAAAAATAGGGGTTGTAATTAAAGAGAAGGGGACAACTCTAGGAAAGAGACTGAATTTGAGAAATAAGATAGTTCATTAACCCAAGTATTCTTTGAAGGAATTTTTTTTTTAAGTTTATTGATACTTTTGGTTTTTATATCATCTAAATTTCCCTATGTATCTCTCTTTTGTCTCTTTTCCAGAAAACTATCTCTTATTAACAAAGGATTTTTAAAAAGTGGGGGGTATGGGTGGGGGAAATTAGTTCAGCAAAACTAACCAACACCATCCAAGTCCAACATTGTGTGTAGTGTTCTGCACCCATTGTCCCCACAGAAAGGAGGGAGGTACACTTTCTTAACTCATCTTTGGAGCCAAGTTTAGTCATTATAATTTCACAGTGTTAATTTTAGATTGTTTTGTTATAATTTTATTTACATTGTTGTAAACATTTATAGCAGCAACCACACTGGCATACCCAGGATGACTGCTAGCACAGGTTCTTAGATCTGCTTTACTAGGAAAGATAGCTGTTTAAGGTGTCGACAATCTTTTTTTAAATTACATTCACTAGTTCAGAGGGAAAGTCAGCACCCTGAACTTCAGAGAAAATACAAGCAGAGAAATAAAGACCAACAGACAGGGCTCTGACTGCCTGAATCAAAACAATATTGCTATGCATTTTATATACATCCATGGATCGAGAGAGCCTTTGCATCTGAGCAGTCAGTGAGCTCTGAACATACAATCACTCATAAGCAAACCCCCCAAAGCAAAATACTAACTCAGAGTACACATACACTTCTCAGAAGCAGAAGGCACTTGTGACTCAGTGACTAATTAGAAATTAGCAAAAGATGTAAAACAAGCAAGCTTCCCCTAAGCTTCCCTTAATGGGCTCCATGTAAGGCCTATTAGTGGGCTGGGAAGATCTTATATTCCATTAACATTACACCATTGTGAATATTGTTTTATAATTTATACTTCCTTTACTTTGCCTCAGTTCATATGAATCTTCCCATGCTGATCATATTCATCATTTCTTCTAGTACAGTTACCTTCATTACATGCAGGTTACACAACTGGGTTAGCCATTCCCTAATGAATGGACATTGACTTTATTTCTATTTCTTTACTGTTATCTCCCAAAATGCTACTACAAATATTTTGATATATATGAGATTTTTCTTTTTTCAATTGACCTCTTGGGGTTTAGGCTGAGAAGTGGAATCTATGTCAATGTATATGGATATTTCAGTTACTCTTTTCCCATAATTCCAAATTGCTTTCTAGTATGATGGGACCAGTTCACAGATCCACCAACAATGTATTAGAGTGCCTGTCTTTCCACAATACTTACAGCATTAATCAATCCAAGAGACACCTTAAGGAAACATCTTTTCTGCAACCTCAGATGGACATTACTATCTAATGCACTTATCACATTCTTTTTATACTATGTAATGGGGGTTGAACCCCCATGGAGCATGCATTAGATCTGGCCATCCCATGAAGTGTGTACTAAGTTATCCTGACTACTTCCAGGGAAATATCTGCTCACTTCAGAAGGATATGTCCCTTTGGGATGACATTGCTAACCTTAGATGGTCCTTTGGGTCTTACCTTCAGTGATATCTGAAGTGGGACGGGAAGGTTGTCACAAAGTCAGGAGGAGTGGTCTACTCATTGAACCTTTTAAAAAAAAGTTCCTTTCACTAACCAAGTGGTATCATGTAGCTCTAATATTCCCCATGAAAGGTAGGGACAGGCTAACCTTCTCTACACTAGAAATAATGGCAACCGTTTTCATATGCAGATAGAGCAGGGACTCAGCTAGTCAAGTCTGAACCTGGACCTCTGGCTTCTTCTGCTACTTGATGTATCTATACCTGATTGGAAGTAACCAAAGGTAATGAAGGTAACTGAACCTATGAGGATCCCAAGACGGATATGTCTAAGAATAGAGACAGCCTCGTGAGTTCAAGGATTTGAAAGGTCCTGGTTCCTTAGTTAGCACCAGATGCACTGTGAAAGAAGTCCTCTCTTTATGCACTATAGTTATTCTTGTAGGAAAAGACAATCACCAGCCAGAAGATGAGCTCACCTTGTGACCAGGATTGCTAGAGACATGGACCTAGAAGAGATTAGTTTGTACAGTGCAGGGCCAAGGTGAAATTTGAAATGCCAACTTAGAAGTTCCACAAATTGCTTTATGTTTGATTGTTTTACATCTTCCCAGGAAACTAGAACAGTCATTGTAGGTTATTACTGCTGCTTCTTTCAGTTTTCTGTCAAAGCACACTTGGGAGTCCTTGTACTTAGCACTTCTTTTGTATAAGGAAAATAAATAGTCCATTTCCTCATCTATATTATACATTGGGTACATTTCTATTCCGTACTTTGAGGAGACCCTAGGCATGAACCAAAACTTAAACTTTAAGTAATTTTCCCCAGAGCTCCAGGGCAAAGGTACAAAGAACCCAAGAGTCTAAGAAAAAAGATTCTGACTATTTTTATGTGGTCAGACTCCCCTAGGATTCCCCAGACCTTCCAGTCCATGTGCATGGGCCCAGAGTTAAGCAGGGGTTCCTTATGAGAGGGAGAAGGAAAAGACACAACACCTCAGCTCCCTGGAGACAGAAGCAGTTCTTTTTTTATTATTATACTATATTTAGTTGTGTGTCTTATCCCTCCTGCTAGATTGAAAGCCCCATAAGGGCAGGGACCTACTATACTTTATTGATTTTTGTCTATCTCCCAGCAAGGGGCACTGGTTCTAATTGAATGGAGACCTTGCCTCTTTACCAGTAGCACCTAGTAGCTCTTAGGCTTTGTGCCTTTGGGTTTTGCCTGATTCATTTTGCTGCTGGTTCATTGCTGTTTGAATGCTACCCCCTACGCTGTTAGCTAAAATATTTTTAGATAATGAATTTAAACCATCTGCGGGGGCTGCAAAACACTTAGTCACCACTGTCAAGGTACGTGATCTCCCTCGCTGGAGGTTGGAATGAAGCTTCACAATTTAATTTTTCTAGGGCAAAACAGAAACCCCAGGGCTAAGACCTCAAGCAAAGTTCTTGGTTGGTGGATCCTTCACTTCTAAGTCATGGGCAAGCATATCCAGGAAAGAGAAGAGTCTAGATGCCCACACAATTAATGCTTACCTGGAATGATTAAACTCAGGAGGCAGCTTGTGTCTGGAGTTAGAGAATGCAGGCTCAAATCCCAGTGCTGCTACTTGACCTTGGATGAATTCCTTTACTTCTGGGCCTCAGTCTTCTCATCGGTAGAATGAGGATTGGGCTCAATGAGTTTCATGTTCCCTTCATCCATATATTATAAAGCTATTCAGCTTTTTTTACTCTGAGCATTCTGTCACATTTTTCTTTCCTTCAACTCTCTTGCATGTTCAATGTATTTGCTGATGGCACTTCTATTCTAAACAATTATTGTTTAGTAATATAATTTCATTATGACTGCTTCTGGTTTTCTGCATTTGCATCATTCCTTCTTGGACGTTTTGTCTTTATTTCCATTTTTTAAAATAATCATTTTTATTTGTGACGTTTGTTTTCACATCACAATCATTTCTGTCTATATCCCTTCCTGGAACAGAATGAGCCCTTCCTCGTAACAAGGGAAACTGTTCAACAAAACCAACTAACACTGTGACCACATCTGTATGCAAGTCTATACTGCTCACCATCCCATCTCTCTGTCTAAAGGAGGGAGGTGTATTTCCTTGGCTCCAATGTCCAAGAGCAGTCATTAGAATTACTCAGCATTCTGCTTTATTTTAATGTCTTGCTCATTTACGTTATTATAGTCATCCTGTGATTTTTTTTTTCCTCCTGCTTACTTCACCTAACTCTGTTTTTCTTACTGGTTGTTTCTACACTCCACTCAAGACTTCAGATTTCAACACCACACTGTCATCATTCCTTATCTGTCTCCTTTCAAATGTACTTTAGTCTCCTACTCTCCTCATCTTCAATGTTTGTGTCTGTTGCAAGATGCCACCTGCAACCCAAATATTGGTTTCAAGCTTTTAAAAACCTGGCATTTGTCCCATGTGAATTTCATGGCTTCAAGGTGAAGGTTGGAAACAGATCTTTCCTACCTCAGCACACTTCAAGTCTTCCTTTATTCTCCACCATCAAAAAAAAAAACCAACCAGTTTTTGCTTGTAACTCTGACCCATCCCCTCCCCATTAATCAGAGAGGCAGGGTAGTATAATGGTTAGTTCACTGGACTTGGAGTTAGGAAAATCTATTTTTGAATAAGCATTTTTTTTTGCAAACTTTAAAAAGCTAAATAAATGTGGCATGCTAATAACCAGCTTCTGGCTGTGGTCCTGCCATACCTAGTAACAAAAAGTGATCTAGATCCTTTCCCTCACCCCAATCCGGGGCTCAGGTATAGAGACAACCTACCAGTGGCACAAATGCAAAATAAAAATACAAGCTCAAATACAAAAAGGGGGGGCGGGGAGAAGAAGGTAAGAGGGAGGGGAGCTGGCTCTCTCCATGGTGCCTGTCCGATTCTCTGCCTCCATGAAGCTTCAGTTCTGCAGAGCTCCATCTGAGTAGCAACATGGTAGAGGGAGAGGCTCCTGGACTGGGAATCAGGAGACCTGAGCTTGTGTTGGTTCCGCCACTAACTTACTTGGAGATTTTAGACCATTCATTGACCCTTCACTGGGCCTACCTCATTACCTATAAAATAAAAAGTCTCAACTTCCTGTTTCAGTTTAAATATTCAATAATTTTATGACTCATTCCTTTGGTTTAAGCCTTTCCAGGCTTTTGAAAAATACAAGTTTCCACCAGGAGGGCGAACACATCTGATGCTGCAAATCAGTCCCACCCAATCTTTCCAGTTTTATCTAGCATTATTTTTCCTTAGGTACTCTACACTCCAGCCAAACTGGACCACTCTCTGCCTGCCATACCACCCACTCCCCAACATGTCTCAAAGTCTCAGTGCAATTCACTCAATTCAGCTCAGCAAACATTTACCCACCATCTTTCCCTGTACCTAAAATGACCTCCTTACCTCTTTAACTATCTGATTGCTACCGGTATTTTAAAGCCCAACCCAAATACCATCTCCTCCAAGAAGCCTTCCTTGACTACCCATCCCCAGGGAGAAATACAATTCAATAAATATCCATTAAAAATTTACTGGGTATAAGAGACTCTACTAAGTGTTAAGGACAAAAAGGCAAAACCGAAACTGTTGGTGCCCTTGAGAAGCTTACACACTATTTGTGAGGGGGAAGGTGATACCACACGTGAACAGTCAAATAAATCAAAGACGATTCAGGGAGGGAAAGCGTCCTAACGATTTTATAGGAAGGCTTTAAAGAGAAGGTTGCATTTGAGCTGAGCTTTGAAGGCAGTCAAAGATTCTGAAAAGGAGAGATGTGAAAGGAATGAATTCCAAGTATAGGGATAGGAGATGAAAGGCGGGGTCTTGGGAACAGCTTTGGTTCCACTTTGAATGGAGTATAGGGGAGTGAGCATGAAAGGGAGGAAAATGAAATAAGGTTAACGTGGTTTGGAGCTAGACTGTAAAGGGCTTTTAAAAGAAGATGATTTTTTTTATTTTTTTTAGCAGAGCAGTGATTTTTGTCAGCTGTATTAAGAATTAATTGGAGAAGACAGATCAGAGGTAACAAGACCAGTTAAGAACCAGTTAGTCCAAGTAATATCTCATGAGGACCTGGGCTACAGTGGTAGTTGGTGGGGGCAGAGCTCTTGTGGCAATAGAGTACACTAGATTTAGCATAGATTAGATATAGGGATTGAGGAAGAGAAATGAGTTCAGAATGACTCCAACTGTACAATCCAGTTTGACTGGAAGGTCTGTGGTGCCCTTAACAAAGAAGTTTAAGGAAAGAGGTGGCTTGAGGGAGGAAGATTAATGGTTCTTTTGGTAGCATCAGTTATCTTACGAAAAATCAAGATTGGATTAAAGATCTCTAATATTCCTTTCAATTTTTAATGTATGATGATCAGTCAATCAACAAGTATTTATTAAGCGCCTACTATGTGCCAGGGGTCCACCTATCTGGGTGGTGAAGTGGATACAGTGCCAGGTCTGGAGTCAGGAAGACACATCTCCCTGAGTTCAAATCTGACCTTGTACACTTACTGGCTGTGGAACCCTGGGCAACCCTGCTTGCCTCAGTTTCCTCATCTATAAAATGATCTGGAGAAGAAAACGGCAAACCACTCTAGCACTCTGCCAAGCAAACCCCAAATCGGGTCATGAAGAATTGGACACAACTGAAACAAAGGAACAACAATACTATATATCAGGAACCGCACTAGCTGTTGAGAATACAAATGTAAAGAATGAAACAATCCCTATTTGCAATGAGCTTACATTCTAATGAGGGAAACAAACAAACAAATATATACATATATACATATATAGTATAAATATAAAGCTAGATATATGTACATATACATATATGTGTATAGGTATATATGTATGTGTGTATGGTATCCCCAAAATGTATGTACATATTATCAGCTCATAACTTTTTACTTTTGCAGAAAAATAAACATAGCAATTATTAACAGCCAATGTGTATCTATACATTTTAGGGACACTCACAGTTTGGAGATACTGTATGTATGTGTATATAAATAAAATATATACACACATGTGTGTTTATGTGTATATATGTATAGGTATGTGAAGGCATACATATACACACACAAAATGGTTAAACACAAGGTAGTCTGGGAGGGAAGACAATAGCAGTTGGGGGGATGAGGAAAGGCTTCAAGCAGGAGACAGTCCTTAAGCTACATCTTAAAAGAAGAGAGATACTCTATAAAGGAAAGGGAAGGAAAAGAGAGAGTGTCTTCCAGCCAGTTTAACGGCACAGAAACAGAGAGGATCAGAGAGAAGGCATATCGGGCTGGATTATAAGGCATGGGGACAATGTCTAATAAAGCTAGAAAGGTGGGGTGGGGCCAGGTTGTGCTGGGTTTTAAATGCTAAACAGAGGAGTCTATAATGATGTCTTTTCAGATGCTGGCAAATCCAGGTGGAGATGGTTGGCAGGCAACTGGGGAAATGGGACTAGAGTTTAGCACAGTGATTAACAATGACCTTCCCCTGGCATCTCACACAGTCCTTTGTTTTCCTACTCTCTAATACATTTAAGTAACACCATATTTAACTGGTCCTCAGGATATCCCTCTTTTCTCTCAAATTAGTATTTGCCCCCAGGCAAATGTGTAATAGCTGTTCAAGGAACAAAAAGAGGAATAATAGGGAACTTCTGACGATCGCCTTACTTTTCTCTCTGTCTCTTACTGACTACACACAAAAGGCTCTTATCAAAAGACAAAGCTGCACAAGAGAACCAGGAGGCCTGGCACAAAGGCCTGATTTTGCCCCTTTGAGTTTTTGCTATTTGACCTTGAGACAGAAAATTTTCATGAGGGTCATGCAAGTGATGACCACAGACCTCTGCTACTGCTGAGGTCCATATGGGGAGTGGAGACAAGATAGAAAGATCAAGCTGGAAGCCGAGGGGTAGCCGTGAGGGGTGGGAGTGGGGGAACAACATACAAGGGGCATCCTAGACCTGGGAATCATCGAATTGGGAACCAAGTTACAGAGGAGAATACAGACATAAAGCAAAAATCCCACTGACTGATGAGAAATTTGGAATACTTTTTTTATACTTTCAGTCTTATTAATATTTTTTTGCATTTACATTACAAATACAGATCACTCATACTTCACAAGCGATCTCTTGTAACAAAGTAAAACAGTTAAGTAAAACTAATACTATAATAACTTCATCTGAAAGTTCATGAAATATTTCACATTTGTAGCACCCACGCACACTTCTCCATTTAAAAAAAAATAATAGAAATCTATTTTTCCTTCTACCCCTCCACCCCACTGGACAAAAAAAGGGAGAAAAATCAAATTTCTTCTAAGAAATATTCACAGTTAAGCAAAACAAACTCCCCCGATGGCTGTCCACAAAAATATGTGTTTTAATCCACACTTTAAATGCATCAGTTTCTTCTTTGCTTTTATTGTCCTAATCTAGAATTCAGACCTGAGCCCTGGAGTCTAACATGTTTCCTCTTTCCATGACATGCTGGTACAGGATGATTTATGGGGATTTAATCAAGGCAAAGCATTCATGAAGAAACACTGACACTTTTTCCTTTGCATCTTCACAATATTAAATAAGCTATGTGACTGTACAAAAATTGATAATTTGTATAGTATAAATACAATGGGTTAAGATTATGATGGAGAAAAATCATTAAGATGCGGAGTGTTGGTGCTGGAGTCATAGATTTATTCTATCTTAATAATCCTGAGCTATATTTTATAATAATAATGTTAACTAATTATTACTTACCCAGACCTTTGAAACCATCCAGCAGTTGGTAGGATGCTTAAGTGTATGTACACCCAAGGGAAGGTTCACATATGTGCCCACTGCATTGGCAAAGACTGCTTGGAAGATAACTTGAGTATAGTGCCACCTGGGGGAAAATCAATATTATACTCCCTCCCTGGGTGATGATAAAATGATACACAGGCTTAAGAAAGGCAGTCCCTAAACAGCCATGAGAGTCTGCAGTAGCACTCCAAGTTTTACATGCAGCTTACACCAATGGCACATATATTTTGTCTTTGTATCCCCCAAGACTTCGCATGATCCCTGGCAAATAGTAGTTATCCACTGATTCATTCATTTATTCTGACTTTCTATGTCTCTGTCTTATCCCCCTCCTCAAACTTAACTTCCATGAAGAGGAGAGATTTGTCTTAAATAAATAAATTGTTTTTGTATCATCCCTAAGCATATAGCACAACACTCTTCATACAGGAGTCATTTGATACCCATTTGTTGGATAATCTAATTAATGAGTACTTCGAGTTCCCCATACCTTAGTGTCTATTAGGAATGAAAGTTTTCCTCCCTGACCAGAAAATCTATGCACAGCATGAGGACAGGACTCCCTGGGACACTGAAGATGGTCACTCAGATCCTTATGGATCCTCCCCTATTGGTAAGAATGAGAAGGCACAAAAACATCTCTAAGAGAGACCATGTGGTTTGGGAAGTGATTAGCCTTAGTGTAGGATCACTCTGCTAGGGTCTGGGATGAGATATAAGGATAAATAAAACATGTTTCTTGTCTTCAATGGCTGACTCAGTAGAAGGCAGAAAAACATTTACAGAGATAAAAATAGCACAAATTATAATATAAGGATATAAAAAGTATTTCAAGTGCTTTGATATGAGTTGAGAAAGAAATCACATGTAGTCAAGGGCAACAAACAAATTTCATACAGAAGGACATATGCCATGAAAGATGATTAGTATATCAGCATTTCAGAAGTAAAGAGTGATGTGAGCAAAGGTCCTGAGACAAGATATCATTGCTCAAACAATGGAAGCTACAGACATACCACACATAAGAGTGGCCCCAACCATACGCACTGATCATCATTAATTTAATCAAACCCCACCATAAGTCTGTCAACCACACAATACCCTCCCCCTCACCATGTATTTGTTCTATTGTGCATGTATAGCATTGTTCTTCTGGACTAACTTCCCTATAATGCCCTTTTCTCTATTTTTATGGAACCAATTAACATTAGGCGAAGTATATCCATAAAACGGTTTTACATAATGAGAGCACATATAAATGAATGCATAATAGGGGGTACAACTGGAAAACTAGGTTCAAAGGAACATGGTTGGCATTGGAAAGCCATTAAAGGGTTTAGAGTGGGGCAAGTGACATCAGATCTGTGTGCTGGGAAGACCACTTGAGCAGATGTTGGCAAGAGAAGCACATAAGGCATAGGCTGGAGGCAGTTAAGAACAATGAAGAGACTATTAGAATAATTGGGGTGAGAAGTGGTAGTGACTTAAACTAGGATGGAAGTGGAATTAGAGGAGATAGATAGACGAGCAGATGCAATGGGTTGTGGAAATAATATAGGATCAACAGACCAAGGGAACTGGTTGGGTGTGTGGAAAGGGGAAAATCAAAGATGTCTCCAAGGTGCCCAGGAGGATGGTAGTGTCATAGGGAAATAAGGACCATAGGTATGGCCATTCTGCCAATATCATCCAATCTAGAAACTTAGAATTCTAGACTGTCAGTGCTGGATGGATCCTTAGAACATAGAATGTCAAGGATAGGATGGATTTCAGAATGTAAAATATAGAATTCAGAGCTAGAAGGAATCTTAGAAAATAAACCATAGAATGTCAATCTAGAAGGGACCTTAGATCAAAGTACATGGATCTAGAAGAGACCTTGAAAGTCATCTAGAATAATGCCCCTGGTATTATTCAATTTTACTAGCATTGTAAAATTTTGCTTTTACTAGTACAGTTTTACAAGTTGGGAAACTGAGGTCTGAGAAAGGGAAATGTCTTGCCCAAGGTCACACAATAAGTTGATATCAGATCCACGTCTTTAGATTTCCAGTTCAGCACTTTTTTTGTGACACTACACCGATTTGCTTATAGTGGAATTTCAGTTATCGAGTAGCTAGTAGTGAAATTGTTTTTGGTGGAATGGGGGAAGATTCTTTCCCAATGGTCCTTAAACTCCTATGACTGCTCTCAGCAATCACTGAGGGACACAGCAAGGTGACCCCAGCATTAAGGAATGGCATCTCTTTAGGTCATCCCAAGGTCAGTCATTATCCTACTCTGGGGTCAGGGGTTTAGTTGTTTGGTTTGAGTCGTGGCTATTGAGACTGTTTGTTGTTGATGTATACTCTTGATTTTATCCTGCTTTTCTATTTTAAGTAAATTATTCATTTTCAACACTAGAAAAAATAGAAATAATAAAAATAAAATCATATGGCCAACTGCCTCCTCCACCTCTACATAAGACCAGCTTTCTTTCCATTAACTCTTTCTCGTCTCAATCCACAGGAGAGCGTCCTATGCCTTAAGACTAACATCTTTTTTTTCTGATTCAAGACTCTTCCCAGTAGCCTGATCTATTATGTAATAACAGATCTTTTTACATTCAGATGCTGAAATTGCCGCCTTCTCCCTAGGTTCTTTTGTCTTCGTTATCTTCTGGGGCCTCAGAACTGTGCCAAATCAGATATGACACCTGCCTAGGCTTTGTCATCCGAGTCCCAAAGACTGCTACTGTGATTATTGGCCAGCGACCGAGAGATCTCAATCACTCTCATAGCTACTCAGGCAAGGTTAACCTGCCTCCGGAGCCACCCTGCTCCCCACCCCCACACTTCTACCCAGACAGACTGAATGCCAGCTCCCGGTGGGGGGAGGCACCAGCAAGTCACTTGAGTTCTCTGGGCTCCAAGTGACTCTCTAAGATTATAAATTGCAGAGGTGCCTGTCTGCCTTCCCCACCAGGGAATTCCAGTGAAATTATAAGTCTAGTTAAAAAAAACAAAAAAGGAAGCAGGGCAGACCTGCACTACCTACCTGGATTGTTGTGAAAATCAAATGAAATTATCACAATAGGAAGGATTTTGTAAGCCAAATATCACCACATGTGTATGTATGTGTATATATGTGTGTATGTATGTATATATTATATATCACAAATATATAAATATACACACATACATATATGTGTATGTGTATGAATTATTTATATATACTTGTAATATATACATAATATATACAAATGTAATTTGCATTTATATATTTGTATTTACATATATGCATATACACACGCACAGACACATGTGCATACACATACATATACATATACACATACACATATATACATGCACACACATACACATACATACACACACATACAATACACATATACACACATACACACACATATACACATACACACATACAATACATATACACATACACACATACATATACACATACACACACACTGCTTTTATTATTATGAACAGGTCACCACAGATTCCTGTACGCTGCCTGCTCATGTGGTTCCTGATGACCTTGCTCTCGGAGATGTTTCATCTTCTTCCTCCTCTCTTCTTCCACTCTCATTCTCTCTCTTACACCACCTCTTTCACCTTCTGAGCCACTCTTTCTTTTTTCCTAGGGACTTTTCATAGGAGCAGGTTGTTCCCCTCTTTCTTTGTCTCTCTTCCTGCCTCTCTCTGCCCCTCTATCCTGGTAATTCAACTGGAGTTGGGCAGAGGTAACCCCTGCCTGATCTTCAGAGTCTCTAAGAAGCTCCTGACCTGTCTCACCTATGATAGTCTATGCCATAGATTAGTCAAAATCACAGACAGTCTTTGTCATGAATTCATAAAATTCTGGAACTGGAAAAGATAACAACATCAGATTTCATCTAGTCCAACTACCTCAATTTAAAGAGGAGAAAACTGTCTCCAGTTCTCTCACCCTTCACCTCTCATAATCACCTCTTCTTTCACAGGAGTACACCTAAGGTACAAAGAAACTAGCCCTAAGGGGGACCAGTGAGGGACAAACCACATCTTCTGAAGACAGCCCTTTTCACTTTAGGATGGCTCTGATTACTACCACACTATTGTTTGTCCTTCATGTTCAAAGAGGACCAGTGACATTACTGGTGACATCTTGACTTGTGTGTCAATTGGATTTAGAGGCAGAGATGCCCAAGGTCATCTGCCTCACTCTCTCTTCCTGAGTCATCAAAGTCCAGTGGCAGAACAAAAGTCAAGATGACTGGTGCTGGCCCAGGATGCAGTGGATGACCTTGCGGTCTTTGATATCTGACCAAGCTCTAAGTGCTCCATAGCACCTGCCTTAGCTGCTTCATGACCTTTGGAACAAATTGTTCTCATCCACCCATTCTTCTGTGGGGAAATCTTCACATGCTTGAGGTAGATACTCCCCTAATTCACCAACAGGCTTAAGACCTATCACTTACCTCAGTCTGGTTTAGCTCATCTGCCAAAACGGTTTACTGGGGTTATGGTTGCTGTGCATGTTACAGCTTCTTGGAGCCACAGGTGAGAGTCGGATGAATCACAGGGACATCAATGGTGGACAAGCACCCCTGAAAAGGGCCCAGCAAGCCCTCACACCAGAGGCCTGAACAACCCATATACCCCTATTACCACATTAGTCTTTATATAAAGCCTAAATCTTTTTCTCTGAAACTTTGTATCTCTTGCTTCTAGTTTATAGGGCCAGGCAGAACAAATCTAATAATCTCTCCTTTACCAGAGAGCCCTCCAGACACTCGGAGATAGCTATGGCGTCCCCCAGCCCCAATCTTCTTTTCTATAGGCCAAACCTGCGACTGAATCCAAAGGCCACGCTTAAGGACCTAGAAGGCCACATGTGGCCTTAAGACCACAGGTTCCCCACCCCTGGGCCAAACCATCCGTATTTCATTCACTTCCTCTTCAAACAGTATGGTCTCTGGTCCCTTCCCATCCTAATTGTTGTCTTCTGGACACTTGTCAAAATTGTTCCTGAATTATGGTACCCAGCATTGTATACTGCTCTCCAGATGTGATCTCATCAGGACCAAGCCCCTGAGGGGCTATCACCCCTCAGATTCTTTTTAATGGAACGTAATGTAGTGTAATGGAGGATAAACAGCAGCCCTGATCTGCTCTGAAAATAGCACTGCCCTGGAGCGCTGAGCCTGTACCCCAGCTAGTTCTAGGGAAACATGTGACTCAACACTGAGAAACTACAACCCCGACCCATATCAGTAACAAAGGTGGGGGGAAAGGGGAGATTGAAGTATTGTATCAGTTAGAAAGAAAAGATAGCTCACATGGCTCTTTCTCCCTTTCAAACTCAAAATGGTACGGTGAGCTGTTGTCATTGCTGCTGTTCAGTCCTGTACAACTCTTTCTAACACCATTTGGGGTTTTCTCAGCAAAGACACTGGGAAGGTTTTCCACTTCCTTCTCCAACTCATTTTTCATACAAGGAAACTGAGGGAAACAGGGTTAAGTGACTGGCCCACGGTCACACAATTAGTTAGCATCTGAAGCTAGATGTGAATTCAGGAAAATGAATCTTCCTGGATTATACCTGGTTCTCTATTCATTGCACCACCTAACTGCCCATGGCATGGTGAGTGGTGCTGTTGTTCAGTGGTCTCAGTAGTGTACAATTCTTCCTGATGACATTTGGAGATTTCATGGTAAAGATACTGGATTGTTTTTTTGTTTCCTTCTCTAAGTATGATGGGTACAGGTACATAAAAGCTAAAGCAATGAGTAAGGTAGATGAATGAAGCTTGGACCTTGGGCCCCTGACTGACTTTTCTACTTTGTGTTTCTTTCCTGAATAGAAGGGACTGGACAGTGATCGTGAGATGGACTTTATCAGCCTTGGAAGAAGTCTTATGAATTGGAGAGTTTGATGCTCCTAGGTCCTTCAGTCAGGACTGATTAGCAGAAGGAGGAGTTTCTGCATTGGAGAGAATGACCACAGCAAGGGGATGAGCCCAACCTCTGGACTGATTTGTCAAAAGGCTCGGACCTGCAGGAACTGTTTTGACAGAACAAAGCAGAAGTAAGATGTGAAATGCTGATTCAGCAGTACTGAAAACTCTTTCATGTTCTCCTGTTTATGTCTCAACCTCCCAGGAGAGCATAATAGTAATTATATTACTGTTGCTGTTTTAAGTTTTTCTGGTAATACCTGATTTATGTTGTACAGAGTACCTTTTTATTCCCGCTTCTCCATTTTAGATATAGCCATACCCAAGCTATAAGTGATTCTCCCCAGAGGACTGAGATGGGGATGGAAAGAATAAAAGCCTCAATGAAACAAGAGTCTGATGCCCTCTCTTTGAAATCCAGAGCTAAGTGTCCCTTAGTGAGAAGGAAGAGATCAAATGCCTCAGACCCTCTTGCATCCAATGGCCCTAACATCACTGGGTGTTACAATAGTATTAGCTTTTTAAGCTGACATGTCCCATGTTGACTCATGTCAAGCTTGCTGTCTACCAAAATCCCCAAATTCTGAAGAGGAAGTTCTTGCCCTTCTCTCCTTTCTAGTTCCTCCCACCTTCACAGACTAGAATAAAATAAATAAGAAGGACGAAGATCTGACTCATCATCACATTGGAGAATGGGGGATAGGGACAGATGGAACCCCTACTTCTTCCAGGGATTTCACCAATGTCTTAATGTTAGGAAGGTAGAAATACATCCCTTACCCTAAGCAGGACATTTTTTTCCCCATCAATCGTCCCACCTCCATCCCCTCTTACTTCTCATTTCCACACCCTAATCAGTGCTCAGGGGCACATCTGTCAAAACACATCCCAAATGATTTTGCTAAAATCATTGTTTGTTTAGTCACAAGGAAACAAAATGCAGTCAAGAAGAAACCATTTGAGGAAGTTAAAATTGCGAAATGTGATAGTTTTAGGATATTGTCTAGAGGAATGGTAGCAGAACAGAAAGATTTGTGCACTTGGGGTCAGAGACCTGGCTTTGAGTCCTGGTTCCACTACCACTTACTAGCTGTCACCTTCAACAAGTGGCTTCAGCAATCTGGGTCTCTGTTCCTGCAGTTATTAACCTGGGAGTAATTTCTACATTACCTAATTAAAAGAGGCAGCCCATTCATCTGGTCCATCAGCACATATACTTAGGACAAATGTTGTAGGTGGACCTTGAGAAGGACCCAGGAAAGGAAAGTGGGGAGGGGATAATAGATTGTATGGGACATTTTTTCAATGATCCCAAGCTTCTGGCACAATGACAGAATGATCCTAAAGATCCTGGCATAAGGGCAGTTAGGTGGTGCAATGAACAGAGCACCTGCCCTGGAGTCAGGAGGACCTGAGTTCAAATTCAGCCGCAGACACTTAACACTAAACTAGCTGGGTAACCTTGGGCAAGTCACTTAACCCCAATGCATTCTCCCCTCCAAAAAGCAAAAAAAAAAATCCTGGCATAAAAACCCATCTTTTAAACATTAATATTTTTCAGTTGTTCCATATTTTGCAGTCACATAGAATGCCTCAACAAATACTCATGATAGAGATGAGATTTTCTATGAAGCAACAGATTGGGAAGGTACTACATTACTAATTTCCCAAGTAAAATTCTTCTAGATCTCCTCTTTTTCAATTATAATGAAGCATTGCTCTTCACTTTGACATTAAGATGTAATTAACATGGCTACTCTGAGAGGCTAAGTCATCCTGCACCATTCCATGCCCCAGTTAACTCACTAGGCATGCTCAAATGAAACGGTCACCCCGATAGGTTGCTGTATCTGATCAAGAAACTGAATAGTCCAAAAGCTATGCCACCTCGGTACTGGTACATACATTAATTGCCAATTTTGGCAAACCTGATTTTCCTAGGAACTTTTCAGGGCTCTTATCTAAGAGTATGGTTTAATCCTATCAATTCATAACTAGTTTAGCTCATGAAACCTCACAGAAATTCAATCTCTATCCCATCTCTGTGTGACCTGAAAGAAGTACTCGTTCATATATAAAGCTAAGTAGACTCTTTACTGCAGTGAAAATGAAATGAAAAACATTGACTTTAACATTCCTGGACAGTAATCAACTCACTGCTCCTAGTAAGGTCTGAAATCTCAATTCCTCAACCTAGTCTTCTGTGCCTGCTGTTCCCCAGGAATATTCCCAAAATGGTATTGGATCACCTCCCAAGCAAAAGTAAAGAGGGGTAGAGGAAAGTGATTAAATTGTTCATACCTTTTGACCCAGTTATGCCACCATTGGGGAAATAACCCAAGAAAATCAAAGATATCATTTCAAGCAAATACAGGGACAAGATGGAGTCCATTTCTCATGCATGTCTGTCATCCCAAAGTCTGTCTGTCTCTCTCAAGGTATCTCTGAAGTATGTCTGGAAGCAACAGTAAGTCCCTTATGTAGGTATGCAATTTCACGTTCAGCGCTCTTTCCACCTTCAGGAGTCACATCTCCCTCTATATAATAGAGCATAAAAACCACACCAGACTTGGGTAGAAGCCAGGTTATACTATCTATGCCTTTATTGGTCAGCCTATATTCTCTGTGAGCCCATCCTTTAAAGACCTCTTGACATTAAAAAAATAGTATTTTCTTTCCACATGTTAGCTATTAGTGCTCATCAAATCATATCATATTTACTTATCTATGTAAATGTGATATCCTTAAACCCCAAGGGAGGAACTAATTTTAATTTTATTTTTGTATCACTAGCTCTTAGCACATACTAAGTATTTAGTAAATGCCTGCTGAATTTAATTGAATTGACTCAGAAATAGCTTTTTCTTCAAGATTTTGGGAGCCTTAGTATTTCTTTATTTTCCTCTTTTATTTTATTCCTGTCCATTCTCAATTTTTTTTAAATAGCAAAAATTCTCTAAAAAAATAGTTTTGACCTTAGAGACAGCAGGATAGCAGTTTAGTGGACTACAAGTTTTCGTTCAGCACCTTTTGTACATTGGGGAGGAAGGGGATCCTATTTAGAATTTAAGGGTGGTAGCGAAGGTCATGTTCACAAATGAAGAGAGGGTGTCCTGGTAAGTCAATTGTGGGCCAAAAAGCCCTCAGGATTGCACCTGTTGTGGGATGTGGTGCCATAGACATTCATGTGTTAATGAAGCAAAGAACATTCAACCTTCAAGTTTTATTCATTCTTTGTAAGGTTCATAATTGGAAACTTGTTTTTGCAAAGCTGCTTTGCAATGCAAAACAAAGTTTGGCATGATGAACAGGTTTTTTTTTTTTTTTTACTCTTTTTGTTGTCAATGCTAATGGGCCAGAAATACCAAATAGGTTTAACCCTCCAGATTTGAGGACTGAGGTCAGGAAATGTCACCCTCTAAAAACAAAGGTAGTAAAAATCAACATAAAATGAATAGTATGGGGCAGCTAGGTGGTTCAGTGAATAGAGCACCGGTCCTGCAGTCAGGAGGACCTGAGTTCACAGTCTCAGACACTTAACACTTACTAGTCGTGTGACCCTGGGCAAGTCATGTAACCCCAACTGCCCCTCCAAAAAAAAAAGAAAGAAAGAAAGAAAAATGAATAGTTAAAAAACATACTGGCCAGGGAGCCAGAAGACATGCTTCTGGTCCCATTCTGCCACTAATTGTGGCCGTGGGTTACTTACTTAACCTTTCTAGGTCTCAATTTCCTCCTTTATAAATTGAGATAACAATTATGGTCCTGCTCTGATCTCAAAATTCTATGATTCCATCGTACTATATGGTTAAGGATAAAATTAGCCATTGGTAGAAGCAACCCACACCAAAAAGGTTACCGATGAGACAAGGGTTAATTCTCAAATCATCAAACAAAACAAGAAGTCACAAAAATCTCCTCAAAAGATTATGATGGGCCATTTTGCAGACAGACAGCTGCCATCTGGAGACCACGCCCTCCCATACCAAACCCCTCTGACATCACCTCTTCTGCTTCTCTGCTTCTTGGGAGTCCAGCAGTCTTTGACTGTGGCTAATCTCCTCTCTGCTGATAATAAGCCACCACCCCACTCCCAAACCCTCTTTCTCCTCCCTTCCCCCCCCCCCCCGAGTAAATTTCCAGCAGTCTGTAGACAAGATCCCAAAGATAGCAGAAAACTTCTATGCTTTGAGCACTGGAGAGGGGAAGATTTAGTAACAAATGGTGGTGCTTTTATTTTGTTTTTTTCTTTGTTTTTTTTTGGAGGGGGTAAGGTAGGGCAATTGGGGTTAAGTGACTTACTCAAGGTCACATAGCTAGCTTCTTTTTGTGTGTTGAGTGTCTGGGGTCAGATTTGAACTCAGGCCCTCCTGACTCCAGGGCCAGCGCTCTATTCACTGCACTACCTAGCTGCCCCAAATGATGGTGCTTTTAAAGAATCACTCCTGGCTTCATATGTCCAAGTAGTGATTTCACAAACCATAATGGCACTAATGGCAAATCTGCCTATGAGGAGAAATTTACCAGTGAGAACCTCATCCTGAAGCACACTGTCCTGGGCTCTTATCCGTGTCAAATTCTGGGCCCAACATAAATAGCTACCAATTTTTCATCCACACTTCTAAGACTGATTGATTGGCTACAAAGCATGTAATCTTTGGCCAGGTTTTAAAAAGGCCTGAGCATTGTGAAAGGCATGGAGTGCTTCTGATCCCAGGATGGCAAAACCAATGAGATCCCCACTGGTGACTGTGGACAACTCTGAGAAATTTCTTGGTTTTGTTGGGTTTTGTTTTTATTTTTTAGGAGGTGGGCAGGGGTAGGGTGTTGGTTTTACTTGCCAAACTATTTTTTCTGTAGCAGAGGAAAGCATTTCCCTCTCACCCCAACCCCAGACTGTTCTTTGATCTTTTCATCCTTGTGTCTTGCTTCCTACAATTCTCTTTGGATTTCATTTCCCTTTCCTTTTCAAAAATCTAATTAGATTAAAGAGTTAAGTTTGGGATTATGAAAGAAAAAACTAAACTAAAAAAAAGGTAAGGTTAGGATGGGGGAAGGAGTGAAAAGATGATACAGTGAGTAATCAAGTTTGAGCCCAATTCCTCAACATCATCTCAAAAATAGCAACAGATGCACCAAAGTAAAAGAATAACCAAAAACATTTTTTAAGCAAAATTTAGACTTTTAGAAAAGGTCCTTCACAGAAAAAGGAAAAACAGCAGCTAGGGAAATAAGTAAACAACCCTGAAAAAGAGATTCCAACATAGTAAATAAATATAATGGCATTTTGAAACAATTAAGAGAAGATGCAAGAAAGAAAAAGACTGCCAAAGGGAAAATAGATGCTACAATACTCTTCAGAATGTCTAATATGCTCAAGAAGAAAAAGGTTTAAAGACTTGGCATCTATAAAGATGGAGTTTAAATCAATGAAGCAAAGACAAATAGGAGACTCCACAGTCTGAAAAAAAAATCAATAAAGATTTTTAACAAAATAGAAGAATCAAGAAAGAATAGAATCATGTTGATGGTAGAAACATAACAGAGGTGATAGAATACTGAATAGATGCCAAATTAGATTTTTTGTTGTTGTTGTTTAGTCATTTGAGTTGTATCCAGCTCTTCGTGATCCCATTTAGAGTTTTCTTGCGAAGATAATAGAGTGGTTTGCCATTTCCTTCTCCGTTCTTTTTACTGATAAAGAACTAAAGCAAACTGGGTTAAGTGACATGCCCAAGGTCACAGAGCTAGTAAGTGCCTCAGGCCGGATTTGAACTCAGGAAAATGAGTCTTTCTTCCTGGCATTCTATCCACTGTGCCTTCTAGCTGCCCCCCCCCCCCCCATTGGATTCTAAAGCAGTAATTGTAAGTAAAAAGGAGGCTGTGGGCCCTACATGTGTGGTGTGGGCTTATGCTTGTGTGGGGCTTCTAGGGAGGCAAAATAAACATTTCTAGCCTCTTCTCCTCAACCTTTTTCCAAGGGAAACTTTCATTCTTGCCAGGAGGTGAGGCAGGAAGTTGGGGCCAGAGGCCACCACTCTGCTCTCCTCAGAAAGGGTGTACAGACTACCAGAAGTTTATCTGCCCTTAAATTACTATTCGTCTGGGAAATATGATGAAGTTCCATTTAACTTTTCATCCCTTTTCATTGGGGGTGAAGGGAGAAGGAGGATCCGAAGTGCTATATCCAAGGTTTGACACCTTTCCCACCTAATACTAGTTCTACAGTGAACTCACATAGTGAGTTTCATAGAAGATCATTTAGCCAAATCATAGCAAAACAGAAACTGGAGAACATATACCAGAAAAATACAGCGTGAAAGGGTTCTCACACTGGGAACAAGATAACTCAGTTCCACCAAGAGAGGGGTCCTGGTTCTCACCCAAGAGGAAATTCTCCAAAGTCTCTAGAGTAGCAAGTTAGGGATAGGGACCAGATAGTCACTGCTCTCTCTTTTAATGTCTTCCCAGTGTCTAAATTCCTTCAGCAACTTGAAATGAGCTTGGCCTCTTCCATCTTCTTTCTCAAAGCTAGAAACCAATTCAACATTACACTTTAAGAAGAGTCCCCGGGGCGGTTAGGTGGTGCAGTGAAAAGAGCACTGGCCCTGGAGTTAGGAGGACCTGAGTTCAAATTTGGCCTCAGACACTTGACACACTTACTAGCTGTATGACCTTGGGCAAGTCACTTAATCCCAATTGCCCTGCCTTCCCCCCTACAAAAAGCAAAACAACAACAACAAAAAGAGTCCCCAAAGGTTGAGAATCAAAGCTCTTGTTTCTCTCCAAATCCGCCTAAATCTGCCTTATGTAAAGCAGGGCCTTTGTCTCCACCAATGAGGAGAGAGTCCCATACGAAGGAGTTTGGGGACAAGGTTACATTCATAGTACTGCATAAAAAATAGAAAACAGATCAGTAGGATAGATTAAATAAGCAATAAATGGAAGCAAATGTATATAGCAGCCTAGTTTTCAATAATCCCAAAAGTACAAATTACTGGAGAAGGAATTCTCTCTGGATTTCAATTCCTTTTTTCCTTCTATGACAAGACTGTGGAGATGTAAAACACATTCTTTAATAAAAACTGCCAGGAAAATTAGACAAAAATTTAGCAGAAAATGGAATTAGACAAACATCTAACGCTAAATACCACAATGAACTCCAAAAAGATTAGTTATTTAAATATAAAGAAATTTACCATAAGAAAAAATACAGGAAAATATATAGATTCTGTATAGAGGGAATTTTTTTTCAATCAACCATGACATAGAGGGAATAGTAGAAGACAAAATACTTATTTTGATTATATAAAAATAAAATGTTACTGTACAAATTAAAGGAATGCATTCAGAATGAAAAGATATAGTCTAGGGGAAAAAAACTTTGCGTTGAACAGTTCTAATAAAATTTTGACATCCAAAAATCTATAGAGAATTGGTACAAATTTATGAGAATAAATATATAAACAAAGGATATGAATAGACATTTCTTTCAAAGAAAAAACAAACTCTCAGCAACCAGTGTAAAAGATGTTCAAAATAAAGAATAATCAGAGAAATCCAAATCAAAACAACTCTGTGGTACCATTATTCAGACATCAAACAGCCAAAGATAGAAAAATTCAACATGCTTTTGGATGTGGGTAAGCAGGCACATGAATTTACTGCTGGTAAAATTGTGAATTGGTTTGACTGATTTGGAAGACGATATGGAATTGTACAATACAAGTTATAAAAATTTTCATACCTGTTGATACAGAAATCCTAATTTGGGGTTCATATCCTAAGGAGTTAATGACAAGAAGAAAAGATCCATCAGTACAAAAATATTCGTAGCAGTTCTAATTATAATAGAAAAAAATGGAAATAAGCTGTAGACCCAACAATCATGGCATGACAAAAAGCAATACATGAATGTAATGAAACATTAATGTGCCAGGAGGAATAGCAAATATGAATGATGCAAAGAAGTATGGGGAAACTCATACAAAGTAATTTATTTTTCTTTATTTATTTTGTTACATTTTAAGTTCCAAACTATCTCCCTCACTTCTCCCCATCCCACATTAGAGAAAGTCACCGTTTGAGGAAGATGTATAAATATATGTAAAACTATACTATGTATACTTCTATTTATCAGTTTTTTTCCTCTGGAGATGTATTACACCTCCTTCGTGGATCCTTTACAGCTGATTTGAGTATCAGAATAACCTTGTTCCCAATTAGTCTTTGAACAGTACGGCTGTTACTGTATGCAATATTCAATTGCTTCTACTTCACTTTTCATGATTTCACGCTGTATGAAAGTAATTCAGAAAGGAAAAATTGCAAAACCAAAATAACACCAGGAAGACAAAGTTGATTCAGTAGAATGGCAACAGAAAACCCCAACATAATAAAAATTATGTGATTGCATAGATTGTTGAAAGACCTGATTGACAAAATATAATAGCCAATTATGTTTTTTTAGACTAAGGATAAATGTACCTTTTATTAACATAAGAAATATTTTCTATCTAAAACCAAGGGCCTGCATGTAATGGAGAAATGCTAGAGGCCATCCCAGGAATATCAGTGTAAAAGTAAGGATGGCCAGGTCCACACGCTAGCTACAGCAATAACACAAGAAAGAGAAATTGAGGAAATGAGCATAGGTAAAGGAGAAATAAAACTATTGCTTTTACAGCCGTGAAAGTCTGGTTAGAGAACCCTTGCAACTCAACTAAAATTAACTTACAAAACTAGTAACTTCCTCAGAGTCGCAGGACATAAAATGATCCCACATAAATTATCAGCCTTTGTGTATATTACCAACAAAAACAAGACTGAAGAGAGGCTGGGCTGAGACAATAAAATTGACAACTGCCTAAATTAATTTACTTATTCAGTACTAAAATAATCAAAGTACAAAAGGATTACTTTATAGAGCCAGAAAAAAATAGGAACAAAGTTCATCTGAGGGAATAAAAAGTCAAGAATCTCAAGGGAAATATGAAAAAACTGGGAAGGAAGTAGACTTAGTAGTATCAGATCAAAACTATACTGCCAAACAATAATAATTGCATCCACTTAGTACTAGTTAGAAATTAGAAAAGTGAATCTTCACATTGTCTTCTGGATGTCTCAAATTGGATGTTTTGTGGATATCTCAAACTTAACATGTATGAAAAAGAACTCAGTATCTTTCCTCCAAAGTCCTCCCCTCTTACCAACTTTCTTACTACTTACCAACTTACCTACTTTCCTACTATTGTCAAAAGGCATGTCAAGTACCTTTGCTCACAACCTCAATATACACTCATACTCACTCCACATATACAATTTATTCCATAGTCTTGTTTCTACCTTCATAGTATCTCTATCTCTTGTATATGTCCCCTTCTTTCTACTCACAGCCACTATCCAAGTATAGTCCTTCATCACCTTTTGCCAGGATTATTTAAATAGCCTTTAATGGTCTCCTTTAATCAAACCTCTCCCGACTCTAACTCATCCTCCATTCAGCTATCAAACTGATTTTCCTAAAACATAGGTCTGACCACATCACAGACATCAACACCTCCACTCAATAAACTCTAGGAGCTCTTTATTGCTTTCTAGATCAAATCAAAAACATTCTGTTCAACATTTAAAACCCTTTACCACCTGGTTCTTTCCTTCCTTTCCAGTGTTCTTACCCTTTACTCTCCTTCACCAACTCTTCAATCTAGCTACACTGACCTGCTTCCTGTTTCTCAACCATAGCTAATATGAAAATAGATTTAGCACAACTTCAAAAAATAAAATAAAAATAAAAAAGTAATTGATACCACTTAAAAATAGATAATGGATAGATGAGAATACAAGGAGATTCAAGAGAAGTAGACAAGCAGGACAGCTTTGAAATTACAGTTATTCCTTCTACATCATGACTTTTCCCATCAAAGTTTCAACATATTGTGGGTGGCATAAGAAATTAAGTGGAAATTTTGGGGGAGTTTTGAGGGAGCCACAGATCACAGATGAAGCCAGCAGATGACATAGAAAAGGTTTAGAAACTCAGAAACGTATAAAATATATGTATAGTATTACATAATATCAATATATTTTATCTTTTAATACAATAAGTATACATGATTTCTTTTTCTCTGCTACGAAGGGAGGGTAAAAAAAATTTTATGGGGATTTTTCCAGATTAAGGGGTGCTGTGCTCCTAATTCTTGAGTTGTGGAAGGATAACAGTAATATGTTGAATTTATTATATTTAAAAGAAATTCACATTTCATTTAATGGAAATTCAGGGTCTCACGTGTTATGCTCTTTTTCTATTCTTTTTTTTTTTTTTTTTTGCTTTTTGGAGGGGGAAAGGCAGGGCAATTGGGGTTAAGTGACTTGCCCAAGGTCACACAGCTAGCTTGTGTGTGTGTGTGTGTGTGTGTGTGTGTGTGTGTTAAGTGTCTGAGGTCACATTTGAACTCAGGTCCTCCTGACTCCAGAGCTGGTGCTCTATTCACTGTGCCACCTAGCTGCCCCTCTATTCTTTACATATGGAAATGTTTCCGTTTGTTGATATTCACCAAATTCAAAGTAACAAATTTCAAAAAAATAAAAATTATTACAAAAATACAAAATACTGTTATACATTGACTGTAATTACATAAAGGAAGATATCATGGAACAGCAGCAAGATTGTTAGTAACTACAAAGGACAATGTTGCTGCAACTTTTTAAAAATGCACATAAAAAAACAAGTTGTACATAAATAATGAAGATTGTTTCAAATGCTTACTTAATTATTTTACCTTATTATAAGAGACATCTCACAGAATGAGAGTAATCTATCTATAAATGTATCCTCATTTTCTTTTCTTTGTATATAGAAATGTTCATGTTTGTAGATATCTGTCAAGTTCATAATGACAAAAAGGAAATTTAAAAATTAAGTTAATTCACATAGTTTGTGTTTCCACTGTCCTATCTTCATTCTGTACGGATGTTTCTGTCTCTCTCAAACACTAGTAGATCCCTATTAGGTCTAAGACCAAATATAAAGTCCTCTATTTAGCATCCCAGTGTCTCATAATATGCCCTTTTTCTATCCCTCTAGAGTCTAGACTTGTTACTCACCCATGCCCTCTAAGGTCCCACTGTATTTGTACACTTCACTGTTCCTCATTCACAATGTTTTCTCCTTGCCTTTGCACTGGTTGTCTTTCTTTCCTGGAATTCTCCTCACCTTTGGCTCTTACATAGTTAACTTCCTTCCAGATTCAGATCAAATTCCCCCTTCTAAAGGAGACCTTTCACGGCTCCCGCACAGCTCTTGGTGTTTTCCCCGCTAAGGTTACCGTGGAAGGAACGCGCCAGTAAATAACGTCCAACAACTGGCTGGATGAGGGGGGAGGGAGGCGATATACATAAGACAGTCTCAGGCTTTACCTGTGTTACTAACACGGTCTCCATTGCTTTCTGAAATCTAAACTTTCAACAAAATAATAAGACAAGCCCTTATTTATGGCGTTTGCCAACTTCTGAGGGGATGAAAATTATACAATCAGCTCTAAGTAGTGGAGCTGATTCCAGCTCTAGCTCCCCTGCCTTTAATCTGAATACAGGTTG
>CM053590.1:100694585-100732872 GCA_028646515.1 Pseudochirops corinnae
TCTCATTTAATTTGGCTTAGGGAGGGAATGACATATACTCTAAACTGGGTATCTTGCCCTATAGAAGAGTAGGGGGGAAGGGAATGAAAGGGGGGATGATGGATAGAAGGACGTGTTAGGGGGGAGGGTAGTTAGAAGCACACACTTTTGTAAAGAGACAGGGACAAAGTAGAGAATAGAACAAGTGGGTGGTGGAATAGGATGGAGGAAACATAGTCAGTCTTTCACAATATACGCCCTGTGGAAATGTTTTTCGTAACTACACCTGTACAACCTGTATTGAATTACCAATCTTCCCAGAAAGGTGACCAGGGTGACCAGGAAGGAAGGGTAAGAATCTGGAATTCACAATTTTAAAATCAAATGTTTTAAAAAATATTATTATTATTATTGTTATTATCATTTACATGCAACTGGGAAATAAGATATACAGGCACTGGGGTAGGGAGATTCATCTTGCCCTACCAGAAAATCAGAGGGAGGATGGGGGAGGATATAGGAGAGAGTAGATTGGGGGAGGGGGTATATAGTGGGATCACTGTTTTGAGGTGGTGGTTAGGGGAAAGATGGGGAGAAAATTTGTAACTCAAAATCTTGTGAAAATGAATGATTTAAACTAAAAATAAACATAAAAGTTAATTTTAAAAAATAAAGTTGCCTTCTTTTTGTTTTCAAAGTTTGGAGATTTTTGTTTATTTTGTCTAGTCTGTGACTGGTTTTATTTGGGAATTTGTTAGGGCTTCCTCCACCTCCAAATCATTCTGTCATTGTTTATCTGAAGATACTCTGTCTTCTATGTAAAGAAATGTAGCTCTGTGTAGAATGTAAGCTCCTTGAAGGTAGGGACTGTTTTTTGTTTTGTCTTTGTATCCCCAGTACCTAACATAGTACTGTTCACCTAATGGATACATAATAAATTCTTAATGAATTTAATTGAATTATGTTTTTTTTCCCCTTATACTGCCTTACTTTGTTTTTATTCATATGTCTAAATGCATCTATCTGTTGGTGGAAGTTAAAATAAAATTTATCAATTTTTTTCAAATGGGAAAAAATAGTTTTTCAAAAAAAAAGGAGCTAGGGGAGAAAACCAGTTCTGAGAGACTCTGAGAGAGGAGGTACAGATGCTCAGACTTGGTTCCCTGGAAGAAGCCCTGTAAATCTCTAAGGCATCTTTGATTGAACCATATGTCCCTATGAGAGGAGGAAGCACATGCACCCTGTGTTTCCCTGGACAGAGTCCAAATTTGACTTGTGTCTAGGTCTCTACAAGAAAGTTTAAAAGGCCTTCAGTCTCCATGTAAGCACTCAGGCTAACAATATATGAAATAGAACACAGGCTTTAATTAAGCTAGCAAAAATGCAAAACAGACAGTTCAGCACATTTCAGGACTTTCACTTTCTGTATGAGCTACCCTAGGGTAGTGAGAATGTACTTGGAATCACTAAAGAGTCAGCCTTTCTTCCCTCTGGTTGGCCCCACAACCCTGAAGCCCTGGGTTCATAGTTTGGTTCTGTCATTTCCTAGCTCTGTGTGTGTGACTCTGGACCCCAGTTTTCTCATCTGTAAGATGAGGGGGCTGTATTAGATGATCACTAAATTTATAATCCTATGATCCATTCTCTGCTAACTTGTTCATATTCTGAATCTAAATACTGCCACCTCTCTGGCCATGTGAGTCTTCCTTTCCTAGAGCCAAATGGTTCCCTGGGGAGACTTTGGAGATTTGGGGGCTTCCCTTCCAGAGATCTGCAACTTAGTGCTTGTGGCTCTTCTTTCCAAGTCTCTCAACCCTGATTCTTTCCCTATCTCTCTAGCATGCACCACTTTAAAGAGATTATTAATATATTTTGTTTTTTTATCATCTTCATTTCCACGTAGGGAGACTGAGAGTATTGCTAGTCAAACCATAACACTAGAGCAATGATGCTTTGCTGTTGATAGATAGTCATAATAAAGTCAGGAATTTGGATTAGGGAAGTAGAGAATGCCAAGCTTCCTTCTTTAGATTACTTCTTGTTCTGCCTCAAATTCATTTGCACCTAAGCCAGAGGAGTTTTGAGGAGCGTGTCCCCTCGTCCAAACCCTAAACCAGTTATCTTTAAAAGAAGTTTCTATCTCCCTCCATAACGGCTGAAAAATAAAAGACCAAATATTAGCCTGGGAGTATATTGCCTGGATTTGTTAGCTGACTGCTAGATATGACTAAAGAGATGCCAGGTCTTCATTAACAAGAAGACATTTAGCCATTGTACTCTAGTACACTGGGTGTCGAGGTGGATGGAGCATTAGGTTTGGAGTTAGGAAGACCTGAGTCCAAATCCCATCTCAGACTAGCTGTATAACCCTGAGTAAGTCACTTAACCTTGTTTACCTCAGTTTTGTCATCTGTCAAATGAGCTGGAGAAGGAAATGGCAAGCAACTCCATAAAAGCCCATAAGCAGCAACTTTCATTTTCCCTATGAACTACCCTAAGGTAGTGAAAATGTACTTGGGGTCACTTAAGAGTCAGCCTTTCCTCCCCCTGAAGTTGGGTATCATTGCCAAGAAAACTGCAAATGGGGTCAGAGAGAATCAGATATGAATAAAACAACTCAACAACAAAAAAAAAAACCCACTGATATACTTAATCTGAGATGGCTGGGCTAGCTCCAGGGACTCAACTTTTTGGGGTCATGGACCCATTTGGCAATCTGATAAACCCTATAGACCTCTTTCTGAATGCTTTTAAATCATTATAATACATACAGATAAAATACATAATATTACAAAGAGTTATGGAAAAAGTCATTGAAGATAAAGATTTTTTTTTCCATCCAAGCTAAGATCTATCCATGGACCCTTTGGAGTACTGTGGACACCAGGTTAAGAATTCCTGTCAAGAGGAGCCTGAGACCAGTAGAAACCAGAGGAGCAATGTGACAAAGAGAAGAACAAGCCCAGCAGAGACCCCAGTGGAAGACTATGCCCAGTGTTCCCCTGTACATGTATTCCCCACATGTAAAACTCTCATACATGATCCCTATGCATGCTCCTTTTCCTCATTAATAGTGGGTAATCCTGTTGGAGAGTGTGCCCTATGTTTACGGATGGGAGTGTTCTACTGAAAACTTCTTAATATACTGTTTTTTTTTAATGCCTTTGCTTTTTAGCTAATGCATCATCTGACTGCCTAGAGCAGTGGTTCTCAACCTTCCTAATGCCACGGCCCTTTAATACACGTGTGTGGGCGTATCTGCATGTGGGCAGACCCACCTGGAGATGGTAGAGGAGCGGTGTCTTGGTTCCTAAGACCATCAGAAATATGTGTTTTCTGACGGTCTTAGGCGACCCCTGTGACCCCTGTGACAGGATCGTTTGATCTCCAAAGGGGTCACGACCCACAGGATAAAGGATATTATAATGGTGAGCAGGGTGACACAGTGGATAGAGCACAGAGCTTGGGAATTATGAAAACTCATCATCTTCAAGAGCTGAAAGCCAGTCTCAAACACTAACTGTGTGACCGTGGGCAAGTCACTTAACCCTATTTGCCTAAATTTCCTCGTCTGTCAGATGAGCTGGAGAAGGAATTGGCAAACCACCCCAGTATCTTTGTCAAGGAAATCTCAAAATGTCGTCACAGAGAATATGAAACAACAACATTAGAATATAAACTGCTTGAGAGAAGGGAATATTAAAATATAAGCTACTTGAGAAGTAGGGACCAGCTTGTTTTCTTATATTTTGCATCCCCAGAGCCAAACTGCAGTGCCTGGCACATAGTACTTAAGTACTTAATAAATGCTCTCTTTACCACCTTATCTGTCTGTCTCTCTGCTGTTGAAAGGCTGATGTGCCATTGATTGAGACGACTGGGCAAAAGTAGCTCAGATAAAGGTATAACGTTTCTGAGCTCTCTTCCATTCTACAGTTACCAGAATTATCATTTTTTTTCCTGTAACACTACCTTAAATTGAACAACCCGGACATTCCAGGAATGATGAAATATTAGGTTAGAATATGAGGACATGTGATTTTTTTCTCCAAGGGTATAGATGAGGCAGATAGGTTACACCTTAGATAGGGTGCCAGACCTAGAATCAGGAAGATTTGAGTTCAAATGCTTCCTTGGACACTTGCTACATGACCCTGGATAAATCACTTAACCCCTTCTGCCTCAGTACCTCTCAGGATTGTTGAGACAATAAAGTGAGATAATATTTATAAAGCACATGCACTACCTATGTAATACATTGCACTACATTTTAAAACATGATCTGAAAGAACCGTCTGGAAGCCACCTGGCTGGCTGATACTGGGAGCTCTTCTACCTTCTCCTTCATAGTAAAGGGTCCTCCCCCACCCCCAAAAAAAGAGAGGAGGAAGGAGGCCACCACTTCATACTCAGTGGCCAGCCCTAGGAGAAGGCTAGTGTCAAGGGCTTTACCTCCCTCCAAAGGTCTAATGTCAATTATACAGGAGGTGGTGATTGTGAAGGCTGTCTGGAAAGAGAAGGGCATGGTTTTCATTCCAATAAAATGTAAGGACAAGGACTGTTTTATTTTTTGCTTGGTCCCCTACCACGGAACAAAGTGCCTGGCACAGGGTAAGCACTTCATAGGTGGTTGTTAAATTAAATTGAATTAAATGATTTGGCCAAGAAGTCTGGAGAGGGCATTGCTACTAGGGGACTGTGCTCAAGGGCTCTGGAGCGGGGGCAGAAGAATCATTAGCAGTGTGGTGATAGAGTGTATGTAGATGAAACAGAAAAGTAGAATTAGGGGTGCTGCTACCAGAGGACTGTGTGCAAGGGCTTTGGGGTGGGGACAGGAGAATCATTAGCAGTGTGGTGAAAGTGTTTATATTATGAATGGAGCATAAAGGTAGAATTGAGGACAGTGAATGAAGGGTCCTTAAATTCCACAATTGAAATTCAACAAATTAAGTGCTTAATACTTAGGGGACACTTTGCTTAGCACGGCTTTCAAGGAGCTTTCAATCAAGTCTCAGACTTGTAGGGAAAATATTATTTTCCCCAGGTTCAAAAGCAACACCAAAGCAATGAGGCTTTGTTCCTTTTTGATTATCCATTAATAAAGATGGGAATGAGAATTAGGTGAATGCAAAACGCTGACCTTGATTCCTCACCTATTTTTCTGGTACAAATTCTTTTGCAGTTAAGCCCAAAAGGATCTTGGGGGGAATCTAAGAGTGTCTAACCATAAAGCTTTGATCTGCTCCCAGACTGGAAGTCAAAAAGGAAAGAGCTAATCTTAGCTTGGGGGCACTCTGCCTGGCTTTTGTTAGCTGAGTATATCTCATTGGACTAAAGAGCTGTCAGCCAGTCCTTATCAGCAAGTTTTTCTAGTTTGCTAAACCTAAGAAGACTTAGCTAACCCTGAAGAGATGAGCCCAGAAGATAAGTACTGTAGCTGGGAGCTCTGCCTGCAGAGATTACAGGTCCCACAGAAAAGCCTCAGCCAATAGAGAGCAAATCCACTGAGAGGTGCAGGATAACAGCACCAAAAAAAACCTGGGGGCCCACAACATGGGAGGCCAGAGTTGTCTTTCTACTTATATTCCCCTTGTGTACCCTAGGTTTACATGGGGACCGTTCTAGTACTGAATTGCAAACTCGACAATGGCCATTGGATGTAAAAGTTTATAGAGTTTCTATAGATAGAAATTCTCAATATGGTACAGGAGGCAACAATAAAAAGCATTCCAATAAAGAAGAGCAAGAAAACAAAATGACAATCTGATGAGGTTTTACAAATAGCTGAGGAAAGAAGGAAAGAGAAAGGGAAAAGAGAAAGGGAAAAATATACCATCTCTAGTTCTTCTGCCTCTTTGAAGACCAGCCTGTTCTTCTGGTAATTCTTGGTCCACATATTGCTGACTCCTAGTTTACAGAGTTGCAAATCTTATTATGCTGCTTTATTAAATGCTTTGAAGTAATTGTGTTGATTAGTTGATTAGAGAAAAAGAAAACACATTAATGGTGCCTTATAAGCTATCATTGGGAGTCAGTGTGGACCCACAGAGGACCTTGAACCTGTGAGAGAAGGGTGTCCCATTCATTTTGTGTTCAACATAGCCCTACATACATTTTTTTTTTTTAATTTGAGCAACAAATGAAAGTCACTGTAATTTTTGAGGAGTGGACTAGCCTGACCAGTACTTAAAGAAAGGTAAAACAGGATCTGAAAGAATTGGATTCCCTTAGCAGTCTCATTTTCCTCTTCTGAAAAATGCTCCAAGATTTCTCCCAGTACTGACATGCTAAATAAATCTATGATCCCCAAATGATTCTAACAGATTTCAGTCTAGGCTAGAATGGAGGAGACCTAACCACTACCAATCTCTTCTAGAAGGATCTTGCTCTCCAGGAAACAAACCAACAGACTTCCAAAGAAGATACATAAAGGGATGCATGCCTACCCTACATGTTAAGAAGGTGCCTTTGGGAAGCTTAAAAAAATCTCTGGGGGTGGCTAAATAGTGAAGTGACTAGATCACCAGCCCTGGAGTCAGAAGGACCTGAGTTCAAATCCGGCCTCAGATACTTAACACTAGCCTTGTGACCTTGGGCAAGTCATTTAACTCTAATTGCCCTGCCTTCCTCCCTCCAAAAAGATGAAAAAAAAAAATCTCTGAATTGTTGTTTGTTGTTGTGGTTCAGTCATGTCTGACTCTTTGGACCCCATGGACCACAGCACACCAGGCCCTTCTATCTTCCACTGTCTCCCAAAGTTTGTCCGAGTTCTTGTTTCTTGTTTCTATAATGCTATCTATCCATCTCATCCACCGACGTACCCTTTTCCTTTTGTCTTCAATCTTTCCCAACATCAGTCTTTCCCAATGAGTTTCATCTTCTCATCATGTGGCCAAAGTATTTAAGTTTCAGCTTCAGTACTTGACCTTCCAGTGAATACCCTGAATTAACTTCTTTAACTATTGACTGATTTGATCTCCTTGCTGTCCAAAGGACTCTCAAAAGTCTTCTCCAGCACCGCATTTTGAAAGCATTAATTTTGTGGTATTCAGCTTTCCTTATAGTCCAACTCTCACAGCCATACAATGCTGCTAGAAAAACCATAGCTTTGCCTATACAGACCTTTGTCAGCGAGGTGATGTCTCTGCTTTTTTTTACTGTGCCGTTCATATTTACCAAAGTTTTCCTTTCAAGGAGCAAGTGCCTTTTAATTTCATGGCTGCAGTGATCTTTGAGCCCAAGAATATAAAATCTAGGAGTGGCTAGGTAGCTCAGTGAATAGAGCACTGGCCCTGGAGTCAGGAGGAACTGAGTTCAAATTCACCTGAGACACAACACTTACTAGCCTTGTGACCTTGGGCAATTGCCCTGCCCTCCCCCTTCCAAAAAGGGGGAAAAAATATAAAATCTGACACTTTTCAATTCTTCTTCCTCTATTTACCAGGAAGTAATGAGACTGATTGCCAAGATCTTAGTTGTTGGGTCTTTGTTGTTGTTGTTGTTGTTGTTTATGTTAAGCTTCAAACTAGCTTTTACATTCTCCTCTTTCCCCCTCATCAAGAGGCTTCTTAATTTCTCTTCACTTCCTGTCATGAGAATGGTATCATTTACATATCTGAAATTGTTGATATTTCTCCCAGCAACCTTAATTCCAGCTTTTGATTGATCCTGGCTGGCATTTGGTGCGATGCACTCTGCATATAAGTTAAATAAATAAGGTGACAACACAGCCTCCTCATACTCCTTTTTCAATCTTAAAACAATCAGTTGTTTCATGTTTGGTTCTAATTGTTGCTTCTTGTCTCACTTACAGGTGCCTCAGGAGACAAGTAAGATGATCTGGTACTACCATCTCTTTGAGGACTTGCCATATTTTGTCAACAGCTTTAGTGTAGTCAATGAAAAAATACATTTTTTAAAAAATCCCTTGCTTTCTGCAGAATCCTGAGAATGTTGGGTGATCTGGTCTCTAGTTCTTCTGCCTCTTTGAAGACCAGCCTGTTCTTCTGGTAATTCTTGGTCCACATATTGCTGACTCCTAGTTTACAGAATCTTAAGCATAACCTTGTTGGCATGTGAAATGAGTGCAATTATTTGGCAATTTGTACATTCCTTGGCATAGCCCTCCTTTAGGACTGAGACACAAACTGATCTTTTCCAATCCAATGGCCATTGTCGAGTTTTCCAAATTTGCCAGTATTTTGAATGGAACATTATAACAGCATAATCTTTTAGAATTTTAAATAGCTCAGCTGGAATTCTGTCACTTTCACTTGACTTCATTCTCCAGGATGTCTGGCTTTACATCAGTAACCACACAATACTGTTTATCAGTAATGTTAAGATCTTCCTTGTATAGTTCTTTTGTGTGTTCTTGCCACCTCTTCTTAATCTCTTCTGCTTCTATTAAATTTCTACCATTTTTGTCTTTTATCATGCCCATTTCTGCATGAATCCTTCCCTTGATAGCTCTAATTTTCTTTACGATATTTCATCTTTCCCATTCTATTGTTTTCTTCTTTTTCTTTGCATTGCTTATTTAAGAAAACCTTGCTATTCTCTGGAATTCTGTATCCAGTTGGGTATATTTTTCCCTTTCTCTTTTCCCTTTCTCTTTCCTTCTTTCCTCAGCTATTTGTAAAACCTCATCAGATTGCCATTTTGTTTTCTTGCTCTTCTTTATTGGAATGCTTTTTATTGTTGCCTCCTGTACCATATTGAGAACTTCTATCTATAGTATCTACCAGATCTAATTCCTTAAATCTATTTATCACCTCTACTTCCTATTCGTAAAAGATGCTATTGGGTCCTGCCTAGATGGTCTGATGATTTTCCCTACTTTCTTCAATTTAAGTCTTAATTTTGCAATAAGAAGCCCAAGATCTTTTCATGAACTGATTCTGAGTGAAGTGAGGACCAGGAGAACATTATACACAATAACAGCAACATTGTGTGATGATCAATTATGACTGACTTAGCTCTTCTCAGCAATACGATGATCCAAGACAATTTCAAAAAACTCATGATGGAAAATGCTATCCACATCCAGAGAAAGAGCAATGGAGTCTGAATGCAGATAGAAGCATGTTATTTTCACTTTTTTGGTTTTTGTTTTTCATGACTTTTCCTTTTTGTTCTATTTCTTTTTTTCATAACACCACTAATGTGGAAATATGTTTAACATGATTGCACATGTCTAACCCTATATCAGATCGCTTGCCATCTTGGGGAGGGGGATTGGGAGGGAGGGAGAAAAATTTGGGACTCAAAAATTCATTTATAAAAAATGAATGTTGAAAACTATCTTTACATGTAATGAGAAAAAATAAAATACTATTTACATTTAAAAATGAAAAGAAAGAAAGAGGGAAAAACTCACGATTTGAGCCACAGTTCACTCCAAATCTTGTTTTAACTGATTGTATAGAGCTTCTCTACCTTTAGCTGCAAAGTATATAATCTATCTGAATTCTATATTGACTATCTGGCGGTGTTCACGTGTAGAGTCACCATTTGGGCTATTGAAAAAGAGTGCTATGACCAGTAAGTTATCTTAACAAAATTCTATTAATACCTCATCTTGTACTCCAAGGCCAAACTTGCCTATTGTTTCAATTATCTTTTGACTTCTTACTTCATTATTCCAATCCTCTATAATGAATGTGACCTTTTTTTTTGGTGTTATTTCTAGATGCAGTAGGTCTTCATAGATTTGACCAACTTTGGTCTCTTCACCATCAGTGAGTGGTTGGAGCATAGACTTGTATTATTGCAATTTTGAACAGTTTGCTTTTTTCTCACCCTTTTATTGATTATGCAGGCTACTCCATTTCTTCTAAGAGATTCTTGCCCATAGTAGTAGATGTAATGATCATCTGAATTAAATTCACCCACTCCCATCTGTCTAAGTTCACTGACACCCAAGTGATGTTGAATCTTTCCATTGCCTGTTTGACCACATCCAGCTTACCTTGGTTCATAGATCTTACATTTCAGGTTCCTATTGATCTTTACATAATTGGATTTTTCTTTCTTCACCAGATGTATTTGCAGCTGAGTTTCCTTTAGGTTTTTGCCCATCCCCCTCTTTAGCAATGGAGCTATTTTTAATTGTTCTCCACTCTTTCCCACTACATCTTCTAAGGGGATCATCTTTCGATGTCATTTCTTTTATCATTTTAATACCACCCATGGGTTTTTGTTTTTGTTTTTTGCAAAGATACTGGAGCAGTTTGCCATTTCCTTCACCAGTAGATCACCTGTTGTCAGAAATCTCCAGTACGACCTGTGTTTCTTGGGCAACCCTGCACAGCATAGCTCATAGTTTCATTGAGCCTGGAAAGCCCTTCCACCATGACAAGGCAGTGATCTAGGGGGGAAGCTTAAAAAAATTCTGAGTTACCATATCAGAATAGACCAACAGTAATAACCAGAAGTCCCTTTCCAAGGTGGGAGGTATTAATATTAACCAACTGCCAAATTCCCCCATTCCCTGTCCCCAGTATGAGTGAGCACCAGTTCTGAACCTTGACCTACACCCCAAGTCCAAGCTGCCTTGACCCCTACCCCCAATGTTTGATTCTGCTTGACCTAAATTAGAACCCTATACAAACCTACTCTGCCTTCCACTACATCAGAGACCTAACTCCATCTGAGACCCTAGAAGTGTATTTTTGCCCCATCTCTATGTGAACATCCTCCCTCAATAAAATCTGCTTCATACTTTCTCTCTGTCTTCTCCCTTCTTGTGCTGGGTGTTGTTTTGGCTTGGTCCAGGGTTATGTGCACATGTCAGTCAGTCCTCTTCTTAAAAGCATGAGCCATGACTCAGGGTCAGGGTTTGTCTCCAAGTCTTTTGACTTAAGAAATACAGAAAGCAAGGGTTAAATCAGTAAACCACCTTTGGACCTCAACAGTAGGACTTTTCTTCCTTTTCCTCGACACCAGGGCTGTGACTCAGGGCTCTACCCACATGCCCCTCTGGTTTTTCCCCTGGCAATATGAGTGGCAGATAAAGAAGTTTACTGCCTTTCCTTCTGTAGGAATTTGGTATTCCAAACCTCCCCAGTCTGTGTTAAGACAACACACCAGAGTGATGCAATGATAAGAACAATCAATGTGGAGTCAAAAGACCTAAATTCAAATGCTGCTTATTACCTGTGTCACCTTTAACAACTCACTTGCCTTCTCTGTGTGAAAATGAAAGTGATTGATTTAAATGATTCCTAATGCCATTTTCAGTACTAAACTTTTGATGCATTCCCCATCCTCCAATATCAGCCCATAACATTTTAGATAGACTTCTTCCTCCTTTTCCAGTGAAAATGCAGCATGATGGAAAGACTCTTGGATTACCAGGAGTCTGATCTTGGCTTTACTGATTACTCAATGCATTGAACCTAGGCAAATCACTTTCTTTCTTCTCTGGGCATCAGTTTCTTCCCTCCTCTGTAAATTGAGGTATTGAACTATGTAGATGAACTCAGAATTTCCTTCCAGTTCTGACATTTTGTTTCTTGCTCTTTGGAAGCTCAGTCTGTAACTGTATTTTTAACTAAAATTACGGTCTATTTGTCCCTACTAACGATTCTGCTGTTTGGTATCAGGAGGTAGATGAAGCCAGTGAGAGAGGTGTGGGTGGGAATTAGGCTGAAATCCCAGTGCCTGCACAGGCACCTCTACCTTCCCCCACCTCCTTCTCTTTGACTGGCTGAAGAGTCCTGTACCCTGAGACTCTCTCTATGAAGGTCTTCTCCAAGTAAAGTTGAAGGCTGGCAATGCTGCTTACAAGGTGACGTCATCCCTCAGCTCTCCCCATCTTCCCTATCTAGCCCAGAAGAGGTCTACAGTGAAGATCTCTCTGCTTCATTCTAACTCGCTGCGTTCTTTCTGCCCTTGTCCCTTCATCCTCTCCTTAATGTGTCCCAAAAGTCCATTTTCCTGTTATTTCCTCCATTCCCCCATCAAACTCTATTTTTAAAAAGTGCAGATAATATTTTATTTCTTCCAATTACATGAAAAGACAATTTTCAACATTCATTGTTTATAAGATTTTGAGTTCCAAATTATTCTCCTTCCCCTATCCTCCCCCCAAGACAGCAGGTTATACATGTGCAGTCACGTAAAACCTATTTCCACGTTAATTATGTTGTGAAAGAAGAAACAGAACAAAAGGGAAAAAGACACACACACATGCACACACAAAAACAAAGAAAGTTAAAAATAGGATGCTTCAATCTGCATGCAACCTCCGTCAGTTCTTTCTCTGGATGTGGATAGAATTTTCCATCATGGATCACTGTATTGCTGAGAAGAACTAAGTCAATCATAGAGGATCATCACACAATGTTGCTGTTGCAACATGTTCTGGTTCTGCTCAATTCATTCAGCATCAGTTCATATAAGTCTTTCCAGGTTTTTCTGAACTCTGCCTGTTTATCATTTTATTCCATTACATTCATACACCATAACTTGTTCAGCCATTCCCCAGGTTCAAGTGTCAGTCTGTTTTTTTATTATCCCCTCAAACTGTCTGGGAGTAAGAGTCAACTCTGAAATTTTCTACTGCAATTTTCTACACAGTTTGAAAGTTTATCAGTATTTTCTATAGATTTAAAATACCCAGTAAAGTGCCTGGACATTAACATTGACTCGCTTAATCTTATAAGTCTGAGATTCTGAGAATGAGAAAGGGGAAGTCATCCCCTGGGAGAAAAAAAAAAAGGGGGGTGGTGGTGGTAGAAGTCAATTAGAGAGCAGACTTTGAATATGTTTGAGAATATAGATATACTTGCTAGACTGCCTTTGAACCCAGAAACAAAGTTATTGAAGAGACAAGCCTGTGAGCAATATGGGAGGTGGTGTGGTGGTCCCCGAGTACACCTTTTGGCACTAAGTGTAGCCTTTCTTTAGGTAACTCCTTTGCAACTACACTCAGAACTTTCATTTCCCTGGGAGTTCACAATGAACTCTTCTGCTAGGGACCCAGTGATTGTAGGCTGTGTTGAAAATGATTAGTGACTGAGAGCTATGGGGATGGAATTTCTTAAATGAAACTGCTCCATCTATGGTCTTTAAGCACCAGGAAAAACGACGTTTAGAGGGACCTCTTTTTACATTTTCTCTTCTCTGTCTTTCAAACTGGAATACAGCAAAATTGGAGATGGGGTCAGAGATTTCTCTTCCTCACCCCCAGAAGCAATGACAACGTGCAGAAGTACACAACTGGAGACAAATGTTTGCTCAGGCTAGCCTGAGACTGAAGTTCTTGTACCTTGAGTTCCTTCCCACCCTCTCTTGTCTTTCTGTTCCCTTTCCTGACCATAAGTCAGAGACAAACAATACTGAGAAATGGACGTTTCCAACCATGATGGTTTTCTCATGGGTAATCCAGCATTCTAGATTTCCTAACTTCTCAAATTGGTTACCACACACACACACACACACACACACACACACACACACACACACACTCACACACACACACACACACACACAGAAACACAGACGGAGAAGATTTCTTTAATATGTGCTTCTTGGAGAAGACTCCTAATGAAAGAATCTTGCAGCTGAAGGATTAGCCATGCCACAGTTGGCATGAAATCTGGACCTTGCCAATTCTCCATGACAGTTGCTATGAGTTGTTTGGATGGTGCAGATTTGAGGTGAATGGGAAATTGCTCAGTGACCCTATAAAGGATGTTTTTCTTATGGGAGTCCCAGAAGAAGGAATATAATGAGTATAATCAACTGTTCAAGTATTTTATGCTTCTGCATATTTGTGCATACCTGTGAATCCTTTTGCATCCATGTATTTTCTGTGGTGGAGGAAGTGAAAAACTGTCCATTACCCATATCCTGCAGTGAGTACCTCTATAAGAGGTAGATTCTGTTATCTTCGGTTGGGAAGATACTAGACACAAGCCAACCCAAACTTTCTTTTATTAGCGTCCCTTGTTGTTCAGTTGTGTCTGACTCCATTTGGAGTTTTCTTGGCAAAGATACTGGAGTGATTTGCCATTTCCTTCTCCAGTTCATTTTTGAGATGAGGAAACTGAGGCAAATGGGCTTAAGTAACTTGTCACATGGCTGGTAAATGTCTGAGGCTGATTTTGAACTCAGGTCTTCCTGACTACAGGCCCATCTTCCTCACCACCTAGCTGTCCATTAATGTCCCTAGAGAAGTTCTTTTCCAAGATAGGAGCAGAACCAATGAGTAACTGAGTCTTTCTGACAATCAGTTCCCCAGGATAGAATTGGGTCCGTATGAGCCCAGAGCCGCTAGGGGGAGGGACCCCGGGAATCAAATGATGACAAAAATAAAATATATACATAGTAACTACAAAACTATTTGAGGGAGATTGGAAACTGGGGAGTAGAAATAGTTCATATAAGTGATGATATTTGAACTGAACCTTGAAGGGAGCTAGGTGATTCTCAGGGTTAATGAGGAAACAGGATCAAAAGGTGATATTACTTGCTCAAGACCACACAGAAAGTAAAGATAAGAGCTACATCTTGAACCTAAGCCTTCTGACCCCTCCCACTCCATCCCACTCCCTCTGGTCGTGAGGGGCCTTATTTTAAAGCCTACCAGGGCCCAGTTGTTTCCTGATACAGAATGAGGTATCTGGGGGGTAAATGGGAGATTTACCCCATTTACTGGAGATCAGGTCAGCACAGGGAATCTCAAATCTGAGATGCTGGCTGCCTCCCACAGCCCTCTTAGCTTACCCTGAGTTGTCAGGAGAGAAGACATTATTTCAGAATTGCCAAGGCAGCAGAGACTGCCAGGAGGGGAGGATGGCCAGCATCCCCTCGGGCTGAGTTCTGATAGAGGCAGGTATTTCATTAAGAGCTCTTTTATTCTAGCATTCCCTACTGTCTACAATCATCGGCTATCCCCAGCCCCCACTCCCCATGGCCATCTCCACAGCAACCAGGCAGATTCAAGACCAGTCAGCTACACCAGGGGGACCCAGATATCTCCCAATGTTCCAAGTCTGCCTGAAGGTAAACAGCCCAACTGAACTCCAGGGAGGAGTGGGGAGGAGGGGAAAGTTAGGGGGAGCGGGGGAGGCAGTGTTCCAATGTTCCCTCTATTTTTGCTTAATCTGTAAGCAACAAGCTATGAAGACAGAGAATTCAAGAATAATAAGGGAGCTCCTCTTTATACCAAATTTTGCAGTTTTATAAAGTACCTGGCCTCAGACATTTTCTAGTTGTGTGACCCTGGGCAAGTCACTTAACCTGTTTGCCTCAGTTTCCTCATCTGTAAAATGAGATTTAGAAGGAAATGGCAAACAACTTCAGTATCTTTGCCAAGAAAACCCTAGATGGGGTCACAGAGAGTCAGACATGACTGAAATGAATGAAAAACAACAACCGCTCCAATAGGACTTCCCGGACGGATAGAAATATCTGGTCCTAGATGATCAACTCCAGGACAGAACACATGATGACATCTGACAGCGAGATGAGCCCATCCCACCTGAAGTTAGCCTCTCCACAGCTGCAGAAGAGAGGGAGTCATCTGGTATAGCCTCCTTACTTTACAGAATAAACTTCGGTCCAGGGAGGCGAAGCAAGCTAAGCCTGACCCAAGGTCAGTGGGTGACTCAGGTCCTCTGACCTGGTGGCTCAATGGATAGACCCTGGAGTCAGGAAAAACCAAGTTCAAATCTCACCCCAGACACTTATTAGCTGTGTGACCTCAGGCAAGTCACTTAACTTTTATTTCCTCAACTGTGAAATGAAGATAATAACACCTACCTTCTGGGGTTGTCATGGGGATCAAATGAAATATTTGTAAAGTGCTTAGCACAGTGCCTGGCTTTTCTTATCTAGCCTTAGATCACTGAATGGGTGTTGCCTCAGACAAACTGAGACCTGGAAAAGACTTTATCTTAAAAAAGCCAAGGTCTCCCAGTTGTCCTCCAGATCTATTTCTTGCCACTGGACCCAGATATGTCCAGAGGAGAAAGTGAGGCTGGTGACTTTGTACAGCCCTGCCTCACTTAAATCCAATTCACTTGCAAGTCAACACATCACCTTCCTGGTGTCACTGGTCCTCTTCAAGAAGAAAGGATGAACAGCAACAGCATAGTGAACGCTCAGCAATGTTTGTTCTCTTCCCTTTCCTCCTCCCCACTCCAAAGCCAGCATTCTTGTCATAGCACTAAACTGTGAGACCTCAAGGTCATTTTCTTTAAGGGAAAAAAAAAACAACCTTTATTTTCCAAGCAAGGCAACTGAATTAAAATTACCCATGACGCGGATACGGGGCAAGTTAATAGTAGGACTAGGACTAGAAGGAAGCATTCTAATTGCCCAGGTCCAACGTTATAGAGGGCTACAGAAAGTTAGTAGACCATGCTCAGGTATCCCAATGTTATAAAAAAAAAACTTTCATGTAATCCAACCTCAAATTATTATATTCAATACATTTCTCCTCCCTTTTACTTCTAAACTCCTAGGGGGGAAAAAGCTGTTTATACTTGCTGCCTCTACTTCCTCTCCTCCCACTCACTTCTCAGCCCCTTGCAATCTGGTTTCCTACCTCACTACCCAACTGAAATTTTTCTTTCCAATGTTACAAATAATCTTTTTATTGCTAAATATAATGACCGTTTCTCAGCAATGGACCACTGCCGCCCAACAACCCTTTTGGATGGTCTCCCCTCACTGAGTTTTTGTGATTCTGCTCTCTTTCCTGGTTCATCTCTTGCCTATCTGATCTCTCCTTTGCTGGATCACTGTTCAGATGCCATCACCTAACTATATGTGTTCCCACAAGATCCTACCCTGAGCATTTTTCTCAATATATATTCATTTTGGTGATTCCATCAATTCCCAAGAGTTAAATTATTCTCACTCTGCACATGACTCCCAGACTTATACAGCCAGCCCTCAGCTTTCTCCTTAACTCCAATCTTAAGTCATCAGCTGCCTGTTGGAACTCGTTATCTTTCCACCATCCCCAATCAACTCTACCACCAAACTTTCCTATTTTCCAAAAATTCCCTATTTTGTTTGAGGGTACCACCATCCTTCTGATTATATATGTTTTAAATGTCAACCTCAAAATAGTCTCTTCCCTCACAGCCACCTCCTATATTCAATTAGTTGCCAAGTCTTGTCAATTCTCTTCTTCTACAACATACTTTACATTCATCCCCTTCCCTCCACTTATACAACAATCTAGTTCAATCCCTTGCTTCCCCTTTCCTGGACTGTCACAACTACCTTTTAACTAGACCTATATCCTTTCTTCTTTCCAATCCATTTTCCACTCAACTGCCAAAATAATTTTCTGCTTTTTTTTTTTTTGGAGGGGGGAAGACAGGGCAATTGGGGTTAAATGACTTGCCTAAGGTCACAGGGCTAGTTTTGTGTTAGGTGTCTGAGGCCAGATTTGAACTCAGGTCCTCCTGACTCCAGGGCTCGTACTCTAATCACTGCACCATCTAGCCACCCCCAAAATAATTTTCTTAAGGTACATCTGGTCATGTCATTCCCCTGCTCTAGAACCTTCAATGACTCCTAGCTTCTTCTAGGATAAAATACAAACTTTTCAGTTTGACTCTCAAAGCCCTTCACAGATATGCCCAAAGGATATTCAGGTGTTCGAGGAGGACAAACAACTCTGCTGTGAGGACTTGCCAAGCTCTTCTCACAACTGCTCATCCATCTTTGATGTCCACCTTTACCCCAACTCTCACTTGTGGTTCCAAGAAGCTGTAGTATATATGGTGGCCATATTGTCATGATAGATGAGTTAAACCAGGTTGAGGGTTACCAACAGGCCTCAAAGTTGTTGGTGAGAGGGGTGTTTACCCTAAGAATATGAATACCTTCCCCCCATGGAATGGGCAGATGAAAACAATTCATTCCAATGGCCACGAAGGCAGCTGAAGCAGGAGCTTGGTCAAGCATCAAAGATGCCAAGGTCATCCGCTGCATCTCAGGCCACCTCCAATCACTTGACTTTTGTTCTGCCACTGGATTTTGATGACTCTGGAAGAGAAAGTGAAGGTGATGACTTTGTGTAATTCTGCCTCACTTAAAGCCAATTCATGCACAAATCAAGACATTACCCATGATATCATTGGTCCTCTTTGAAAACGAAGGATTAACAACAACTACTACTAAGTTTATACCCCAAAGAGATCAAAGAAAGAAGAAAAGGACCTATAGGTATAAAGATATTTATAGTAGCTCTTTCTGTGATATCAAAGAATTAGAAACTGAGGGGATACCCATCAACTGGGAAATGGCTGAACAAATGATTGTATACAAATGTAATGGAATACTATTGTGCTATAAGAAATGATGAAAGGAATGGTTTCAGGGAAGCCTGGGAAGATTCATATGAAATGATGCAAAGTGAAGTAAGCAGAAACAGGACAACAATGTACATAGTAATAGCAATGTTGTCAAATTGGACAAATTTGAAAGTAACTGATCAACACAATAACCCACTATAATTCCAAAGAACTCATGATGAAAAATGCTCCAGAGAAAGAACTGATGAACTCAGAATGCAGCTGGAAGCATATTTTCTTCCATTACTTCCTTTTTCTTGCTTCTGTTTTTTGGACATGGCCAATGAGAAATTTATATCACTATTCATATTTGTAATAGGTTCTACTTTTCTTGCCTTCTCAAATGGGTAGAGAATGGGGAGAGGAAAGAGAGAATTTGGAGCTAAAAATAAAATAAAATTGAATTAAAAAAATAAACTCCTTTACAATCTGGTTCCAACTTACTCCACATTATTCTTCTTTGTTCACTCTATATTACAGTCAAACTCTGACCTGGACACTCTGTTACCATGCCTTTCGTGGGCTTTTTTCCCTGCCTAAAATGCATTCCCACCTAATCCCACCTCTTGGAACCCCTGAAAATTATAGCAACTCTGGTCATGCCACTTCCTATAGCAAGTCTTTCCTGATGCCCCTAGTTATTCATATTCTCTTCCTCCTCAAATAATCATATATATTCTTACATGTTTACAGATTTTCTTCCCTGTAAACACTGACCCCTACTAAAAGGTAAGGTCCTTGAAGACATCACCCACTTTTCATTTTTGTCTTTATATCCTTAGCAGCACACATAAAAGAGGTCCTTGTTGAATTAAATTGTTTTTTAGATTGAATTTTATGCATGATATAAACATACCCTTCTATAGTTTGATGGAGGTTTGCTATAGGGACATGTCTGTGAGGGAGGGAAGGTTGTACTTGGACCTGTGTATGCCATGCTCACAGTAAGGAAACCATTCACAAATGCAATGGAGGTCCTGGCCAATGAGAGCCCAGTCCTTAAAACATAGAGAAATATTCTCTGCCTGCTTCAAATCCAGTCACATGGAAACTTTGGTGAACCTCCCTCTGCCCATGAGCAGTCAGGGATTGGTACCCTAAAGTTTCCATTCCTTTATGGATTTATAACTGGTGACTCTTTTCTCTGCTGTTTAGAGTAAGGAAGCGTTGCCTGGTTGTGGAAAAGCAGGGACTTGGGTGAATGAATATTCACTTTAAGTGCTTAAGCATCCTGATGGGGTTGGGAGATCAGAGATCCCATCTGAGCTTTTACTAGAGCATAGGCTCCCCAAGTGGTTGATACCTCCCCTTGGTGGGCACTGGAATGATGGGGAGGGTGGTTGTGGCCTCAGGTGCAACTGTGGGGGGAGCACTGAATAAAAATAAGGAGGCAGTGAAAGCATGAGGAAAGAAGATAAATTTTTTTTTGAAAAACTGCTCATACATGTTTTTATCTGTTGTGTAACAGAGTTAAAGTTGTTGTGATTACATTATTTTTTAAATAAACACACAAAATGCAAATTATAACTGATCAGTGGCCAAGTCCACTGACAGTTCTTAACAAGCAAGTGTTAGTGGGAGAGTGTGTAGTGTGTTGTTGGGAAGTCCAGCATGCATCAGCAGGAATATGTGCATGTAATGACTTGTTTACCATATAATACTATATGGTTACATGATGCAATATTGTGTCATCAAAATTTCAATTCAGGAAAAAGCCACAAATTTACAACAAATTATTCAATTTAACATGCATCATTTCTTTTTAAAAATATTTTATATTTTTTGAAATGATGTAAATTTAAAAAAATATTAAAGGGTTAAAGAAAGTAGATTTACAGGTAGGCACTGAGTAACTTTTTTTACAGGAGGGCAGTAGGACAAATAAGTTTGAGAACCTCTGCACTAGAGACTAGAGTCATTAACTGAGTCCACTGTCATTGACAGCAACCACCATTAGAGTCAGGAGATGACTGAAGAGCAACCTTGAAATGGAAATGCCCAAGCAGCTACCTTGTGAGCATTGCATGGATTGGAAATATTGCAGGCCAACAGGTGATGTATGCCCCTTTCCTGGCACCTAAGCAAAAATGGAAGGAAGAGAGTGCCAGCAGCAGCAAAAAAGTAGCTTGTCCCAGCAGAGAGGCAACTTGGCTTAGGACAATAGCAGAGCAGTCTCGGCGAGTAATAATCAGGTCCAATAAAGAGCCAGCTTGAAAGCTAAGCAATAGCTGGCATCTTTCCTTTCCCTGGCACGTAAGCAAGAGACAGGAAAAAGTACTAGCAACAGGACAGCCTGGCTCATCAAAAGAGCAAGATGGCCCTGTAACAGCAGAATGGCTTGTGCCAACAATAAACTATACCTCTCTCAGACTCTTACTAGCTGTATGACCCTGGGCAAGTCACTTAATCCCAACTGCCTAAACTAGATAGATAGAAAGATAGATAGACAGACAGACAGACAGATAGATAGACAGTTACACCGAAGGGGATCTTCATGAAAACTCCATGGAGAAAGGAAAGAACTTTTAGAGTCAAGTCATGCATGCTTTCTGCATGTGTCTCACTATCATTGTACTTTAAATGTGAACCTACTCCCTCTGGGGATCCTATGTGTGCAAGAAGAGAATGTGCCCCTAAGTTGGGGGAGAATGTTTTATAGCAACTTTTCTGGCTATACCTTCCTCAACTAGCTAACTGATCATGGAGAACACACCAGTTGGGACTCAGAGTGACTGTGTTAGAAACTGTGTTCTGTCAGGGTTACCCCTAGAGCCTGAGGGGAGAAGTAGTCAGCCACCCACTGGACTCCAATCAATGAGTCTAAGTACCCAGAGTGGCTAGAGAGAGAATGTTACTACATAACGCTGCTAATTTTTTTTTGTTCAATCCATTCTGCCATGACATGGTCATTCGGCATTCGTTGGCCTGGCCCCCTTTTCTCTAGGCGGTGTACATGTTTGCTACATGTTTGCTTCTTGGCTAGTGCCTCCTGGTTCTGGTCCAGGGAAAACAGAGCTGCTCTTTTATGTCCCTGGGAGAACAGAAATCTTTTGCAGGTTTCTACTTGTCTTTGTATATCTTTGTAGGGCTAGAGGGATTCAGAGGTGTTGTGAGCTGGTCAAGTTATGATAGTTTAAACTGGCCTCAAAAGAGTGTTTAAAAAGTGTGCCTCTCTGTCGGTCTGTTGTGAGGCTCCAGTGATATAATGGATAAAACACTTTGCAACCTTTAAACCACTATATAAAGGCCAGTAACCATCCTCATCATCACTATTATCTGATATTATTGTCAGATTAATGATATTCAGCCTCCAGTGTGGCGATAACTTCATTCCCTGAGCCTCCTAGTGCACTCTTGTTGAACTCAAACAATGTTTATAGAACAATACGGGGATGTGCTGGCAAATATTTAACAATTCGGGGAAAGGGAGCAGGGAGGAAAATGTTTCAACACTCATCTTTAAAGTATTTAATCTCATTATTAACACTTTCTTAAATCTAGACAATCAGCGAGACAAAAAAAAATAGGCTTTGACTTGTAGATTGAAATTTCTGGAGTGTAAATGCTCACACTGAGAATTTAAGAATCTGCTCCCAAGCTGATTAGAGCTGGCTCCAGCACACCTTTGCCTCTCTCCCTTCTTGTAGAGGTGAGGGATTATGGATGTGAAATATTGCATATACCCTCAGAGATGGTGGATGTGGTGGTTAGTTTTGCTGAATAGCTTTTTTCCTCTTTCTTTTTAAATTGTTTCATGGTATTGTGCAATGGGTCAGGAGAAGGAGGGTTAGAAATGAAAGTGAGGATTGAGAGCCTTGTATGGCCAGTAGAATTTGTTTTCTTGACTATAATAAGAAAGAAAGAAAGAAAGAAAGAAAGAAAGAAAGAAAGAAAGAAAGAAAGAAAGAAAGAAAGGAAGGAAGGAAGGAAAGAAGGAAGGAAAGAAGGAAGGAAGGAAGGAAGGAAGGAAGGAAGGAAGGAAGGAAGGAAGGAAGGAAGGAAAAAAGAAAAGACTTCATAGCTCTCTCCAATCATGGCAGGGATCAATCCCAACTTTAGGAGACAGGTAATAAAGCATGCCTCCCATTTCTTGGCAGCAGGGTGAAAGCACGAAATGAGATTTAGATTTTCAGGTATGGGCAATGTGTTGGTTGATTTTTCTTGATTACTTATTTGCTATAAGGAAGAATTTAAGTTGCTTGATAAGGTGAGTCAGTGGGTAGTGATAGAGATGTAGGAAAAAAAGAAATAAAAGAGCATCAATAAAACATTTTTAAATACACAGAAAAAAGTTCAGAAGGGGGCACAAACATGGTAATCAATATTGTTATTTCCTTGTTAAATTTAATATACACTTAAATTAACTATGTAAACAAGTATATGGGGTCATAAACAATCCTCTTCTGTTCTATACATATGAAAATGTGTTTCTTAGTTACTAAGTTCAGAATAAAAGACTTTCAAAGAAACAAATGCGATGAAAAAACAAAAAGTATCATGACTAAGATTCTTTTTTCATATTATCATGGTTACTGATGAGAGCTGACTTCAGTTTGACTCATAGACAAATGTTTGAGAGTATGTTTCTGAAAGACTGACCTGTGTCAAACAGTGGAGGGAGGAGCCAGGAAAGCTAGATATGGTTTACAGTAAGCCCTAGTAAAGCATTTGGTTGGATTTGTTTTTTTCAATATGCCTTAACCTCCCCTAAACTCCACTTTACCAATGACATTTCCTGAATGTGTTGAAGTAATGGCAACATTTCTAGGCTTGGGGTCAACAAACATACGTTCAATCCTGACCTTGATGCCATAATAGGACTGTGACTTTTAATAGGTGTCATCATCTCTCTGAACCTCTGTTTTCTCATCTGTAGAATGAGGATAACAATATATGTCTTACCTCTCTTGTAGTATCATGTAGTATCTTGTATTATCAGTAGGGAAAAACTGGCTAGAAGACTAGTTCCTGGGATCATACCTAGAAAATAAAAATTTCCTTTCCTTTACACAGAAAGTTCAGGAACAAGCTACAACTACCATTAAGCACTCTTTTAGTTAGTGGCAGAAGCTCTACCATGATGATCTATTACACCCACCTGCAAAGGAATTCCAGATTCTTAGAGCTGAAAGGGAAATATCTTCATTGATTCAAAGAACAGACCACCCTTATCCTCTCTTCTTCCTGCACTGATCAGCCCCGCAATGTGAGCAGCTCCTCTTGCCCCAACCTACTTTCCTCATATTCTATAGGGAACTGGCTTTGTGATGAGGTGGACAGGAGCCTGGAAATAGTACCTCAGCCAAACAGAAAGAATGGATCTAAAGGAGGCTAATTGATGGATCAATATCAACCTTGAGGGAGTCCTGCCCAAAAAAAGATCTGTACTTGGCCCAGTAGTAATTTTCTTCATTCTCTAGGAAGGTACATTGTTCAGGAAATCTCTTTCTCAAAGACCAAGTCTTCAAATGCTCAAACTTGGGAACTCTCCCTTCCTTAGCTAGAAGACTAGATTCTGGGATTGTGCTACCTAGAAGATCAAAATATCTATTTTTTTATGCAGAAGGTTGGAGTTCAGGAACATTGTTGGACCAAGTGGGCAAGCCCATGTCTGATTTTGCTACAGATTTTTGTAGGAACAGAATCTGGAGCCCTAGGCACTGCCAATCCATGGACTAGGAAGTGAGTCCAGCTCCACCCTCTGACCTGGGCTCAGAAAGCTGTCAACCAATCCATTCAATTCCCACAAACCCGTTGGCTGCTCCAAGGCACACATTACCAGTTACTGAGGAGAAAGGACTGTGTGAACCCAGGCGCTCCTCCCTCTGACTTCCAAGTGATACATAGAAGTCTGTCTTCTGAGCAGGGAAAATTAAAAAATGACCTACAGCGATCCATCTCTCTCCTTTATAGTCCCAAAGGGGCAAAGACCACTGTCCTCCTAATTCCTGTTATGTTTGGGGTAGCCTCAGTCACTAGAAATCAATAACAAGAAATCAATCCGTAGTTGCCAATTGTTTTTTCATGTTGCGTGCATCCATACTATATATCGACTTATCCTCTATATACTTGTACATAGTTGTTTGCATATTGTCTTCCCCATTAGGCTGTAAGATCCTTGAGAACAGGGCTTGATTTTTATCTTAATTTATATCCATATTGCTTAACACAGTGCCTGGAACAAAGTAGGTATTTAATTAATGTACAGGGGAAAAGACATGCTCATGGAGGGGGGCCCTCAGTTAACAAAAATGAATAGAGATAAAGGTAAAGTCATGCCTTTAGGTTCAAAAAATCAATTTCTTGGGGATAGACTTGGATTAACAACTATTTATTTGAAAAAGATACAGGAAGTTTGGTGGACTTCAACCTCTATGTGAATTCTCCAAGGGAAGTCTTCCAAAAAGGTAATTCAATCAACTGCCATTAGAGGGCAGTGTTGTCTAAAGGGAAAAAACATCGACCTGAATTCCAATCCTGACTTTGCCCTTAACTAGCTTTGTAACCTTGGACAACTCATGTCACCTCTCCTAGCCCTGTTTCACACCTATAAAGCAGGGATAAAAATACCGAGACTAACAGTCTCATTAGGCTCACTGAGTGAAGTGCACGTGAGATAATAGTCAGAGCAGTTGTAGAAATAAAAACCCTGGACAAAAGCAAAATGCTATTATTATTCTTAAAACCAATACTGAACCTGGGGAAGGGAAAGGATGAGGCTTAATGAAGCGCCTGGTGCCAAGATTAATAATTGACATTCATGCAACAAGTCAAGTGTACAAGCATCTATTACCTACCTCCTATGTTCCAGGTGCTGTGCTAAGTGTGGGGGTTCAAGGAAAAGCAAAAGACAGTTCCTGCCCTACAGGAATTTACAGTCTAATGGGGGAGACGATGTGTGAACAACTATGTGCAATTAAAATCTATACAGGACAAATTAAAGATAATTTCAGAGGAAAGGCACTAAGATGAAGGAAGACCAGGAAAAGCTGCTTGTTTAAACTGAAATTTGAAGGAAATCAGGGAAGCCAGGAGATAAGAAATGAAAGGGGGAAAGAATTCCAGGCCCGGGGAATAGCCAGTGAAAATGTAGGGAGTTGGGAGATGGACTATCTTGTCAGAGGAACAAGGAAATCAGAGTCAAAGTTATAGAGCTCATGAAGAAGGAGTGTGGTATAAGACTATTAGAAAGATAAGAAGGGGCCAACTTATGAGCCAAAAAGAGGATTTGTGTTTGATCCTGGTCATAGGAAGCCGCTGGAGTTTATTGAATAGAGAGCTGATATAGTCAAACCCTGTACTTTGATAGTTGAGGGGAGAATGAACTGGAATTGGAAGAGATTTGAGAAAGTGCTTAATACTTTCATAAAAAAAGAAGAAAAATCAGTCAGAATAGGGCAAGGAAGAGTAGGCAATAAACAAGATGTTTCTTTTTTTAATTTTATTTTGTTAACATTGTTGGTGGTCCCGGAGGGACTATGTCCATGTATAACCTTCACCTCCTTGGGGACTAATCATATTTCAGGTCTTTGGTTTTCTGGCCCATGATCAACTCTTTCCAGCTTTGGCAGCTTAATCTGCCCCTTTGTACACAGAACAACCCAGTACAAAGGGGTATCTCCTGTCCTGACTATCCCCAGAGCCAACACTCAATCGGTTTCAACTAGGTATGGACAGGTTGCAATAATAACTATCATTTCTAGATCTTTCGATTTTGCAAAGGTTTTGCATATATGTATGACCTCACAATGTCAGAGACAGATACAAATCCAGGTCCTATTGACGCCACATCCAGCACCCTTTTCACCTGCATCATGTAAACAAGTACTCAGGTTCAAGTTACTTCCCAACCTTCATCAAAAAGGTCACCTTAAGGCAGGTGTGTCTTCTTGCCTTCCAATGGGAGATGCTATCCAAGTCCTTTACCTAATTGATAGCCAGGACTATGTAACATAATCACACCATGGGAATGTTCCCCACACCTAGTAGGCTACACAATTCCTGTCTTCTGCACATAATCAAAGCCCCAAACAATGGTTTTCTTCCCTTTGATCACCAAGCTGATTGATTGCCCTATGAACCTTCTATAAAATGAATATACATTGCTTTAAAAGTAAATAATTTGGAGTTTATAGTACATGTATGATCATTTACATTTTTGTTTATTGGAATATTTTGTTTTCTTGATGGCTACTAAGTGTAGACTAAAACCAAAATTATCCCCTCCCCTCAACATAAATGCAACTTTGGCCACATTATTTCATTTCAGCTCCACAGCAGCTTTAGATAGGTAGTCATTTCCATTTTGTGAATGATGGGATCATAGCTTCAGAGCTGAAAAGGACCTCAGAGACAGGTTATCTGATCCAACCCACTCATTTTACATACTGTGGTAGAGTGGAAAGGGCATAGGACTTAGAACCAGGAAGTCCTGAGTTCAAATCCCACTTCAGATACTTTATTAGCTATAGGATCCTGGCCAAGTCACTTTAACCTTCATGTGCCTCAGTTCTCCAATTTGTAAAACGAAGGGGTTGGACTCTGACCTCTAAGGTCCTTTCTAGCTCTAAACTGAGGTGACGTGACTTTCACAAAGTCACACAGCTTTTAAGGGGAGTGATGGCTTAGGGAAATGGAGATGACTCAAAACCAGGGCTTCTCATTTCCATCCTGGGGTATCTTTTACCACAGCATGCAGGGACAGGGCACAGAGACTAGACACAGAATGTCGTGTGTGAGGAACAGCAAGAATCCACTTTGGCTTGACCGCCAGGTGCAGGAAGGGGAACGCTATAAAATAAATCTAGAAAGTGAGGTTAGGGCCAGGTTATAAAGGACTTTAAATTTATTTTTCATGTTTCAGTCTGTATTCAGACCATATCAGTTCTTTGTCTGGAAGCAGATAGTATGCCTCATCATGAGTCCTTTGGTATCATCTTGGATCATTGCATTGCTGAGAATAGCCAAGTCATTCATAGTTCTTCACTGAACATTAGTGCTGTTGCTGTGTATGACGCTCTTCTGGTTCTGTTCATTTCACTCTGCATCAGTTCATGCAAGTCTTATTAAAGGGCTTTAAAAACCAGACAGAGAGTTTCTGTTTTGTCCTAGAGGTAATAGAGAAACACTGGCATTTATTGCTACCCAAGTTCTCTGACTGCAGGGGGGCAGAGCCCTGAATTGGAAACTCTCTTATTGTGTCAAGGAAAAGTCTTTGGTCTGGAAGGTGGTCATAAAAGGCACATAAATCCCAATCCCAATTCCTTTCCCTCCCTCCTGTGTCCCTTGTATAACAGGACATGAAGAATCTCAGTACTAGCAGTGCCAAGATTGACAGCAGCAGCAGCCTCTACTATCTCCTCTCCCCTCCTACCCTTTCTTTCCTCTCAGTGTCTCTAGTGCTAGAATCCTGACGTTTCTTACAGTTTCAGGGTAATGTGCAAAGTCAAGTGCTAATCACTTGGGAAGCAGATTGACTCCTAAAGGTTCCTTAGATGGGGTCCATGAATTTGTCCTTTTAATATATATTTCAATATAATTGGTTTACTTTGTACACCTATATATTTTATTTTCTTCATTTAAAAACATTATTCTGAAAAGGGTTTCATTAGACAGCCAAAGGTAACCAGGACATTAAAAAAAAGTTAAGAATCCCTCAGTCCAGAGATCCTGAGTTGTGTCCCTGATGAAGGTGGAAGAAGTCAGTTCCTGAGTCATGTTTAAAGTCTGGAGTGACTAGAAATGAAGGGGGCTCACCAGAGAGGGAAGGGAAATTTTCATGACTGTATTTTATATGTTCTTTGTTTTCTATAACAACACAAACCCAGAACCACTACTGGGCCGAAAGGACTGGGGCTCTCTCCCCCTCCCGCTTAAGGGCCCCTTTCAGCTCTGGACTCATACTCAAACCAGGTTAGGTGCTGGGACAGCCTGGTCTCTACATAGACAGGTCATGTTCTTTCAGTTAATTCTCTGGCCCTTAATACCCCCATCCTGGAGCCCTAGGGAAAAATCACTTAAAGATGAGGCGTGGCTCGTGTCTAAGGTCTCCCCTAAAGGGAGGAAAAGAAAAGTACTCTATTTACAATGAAAATCAAATCTAGGACAGCTATCAATTTCCTCTATACAAAAGTTAAACATGAAAGACTCAAAGACTTAAACAAGCAAGAGTGAAAACATAATTGTCATGTCCTTCCTAGAACATAGTACTGAAGGTAATCTCTGAACAGGAAGCGTTGTGTAACCTGCTTAACTGGCATTTTACCTTCCCTGTGGCCCTTCACTGTCCAAAGCAATCCCTCCAGGTCCATGCTTTCCTGAAAGTCAGGCCAGGTGGGACTTATTTTCCTGCTGTATGTCATCTTCATCTTCCAAGAGACACTGAAATAATTCTGGAAGGTCCCTTGCAGAAGTTCAGCCAACATCAACAGAAGACTCAGGAGCTTCCAACTTTTCACAGCACAGAGAGAGAGAGAGAGAGAGAGAGAGAGAGAGAGAGAGAGAGAGAGAGAGAGAGAAGGGGGGAAGGAGAGACAGAGAGAGAGACAGAGAGAGAGACAGAGAGAGAGAGAGAGAGAGAGGAAGAGAGAGAGAGAGAGAGAGAGAGAGAGGAGAGATGGCCTACAATGCAGGAAATATCCATTTCAGGACTGCTATTGAGTCACCTGTACTCAGGAAAGGGACATTAAGCAGACCAGATAGCTGGGGCTTCGAGATCAAGTCTCAGGCACTCCTAAGCCAGCACAGGTTTTGGCTATCATGTTTGAGGCTGCCATACTAGCATCATGGGGAAAGGGCAACTCCTCCCCCATGACTCATGAGAACCCCAGAGAGAGAGAGAGATACTCAGAGTTCCAAGAGCTAGAGGATGGGCTCCTTCTTTAGTGGACAATGGGTAGGGCCACTCCTTCTGACTTATTGGTCAGTTCTCTTGGACTAAAAACACCTCTTGCCTCCAAAGACCAAAGGCCTATTTAGGAAATTGCTGCACCATGCCAAAACACCCAAGTCTTTCAGCATTCAGCCTTATGTATTGAGCAGCCAGGGCTCCATGAAGTGGTCCCCAAAGGTCTAACCCCAGTTTCATATGCAATAAGCTTGTTCTATGTCCCAAGACTTGTTTGCTTGGTGTGTGTACAGGCTAAATGAGGACAGCGTGAAAGCAGGAAATTAAGCCAGATGCTGATGATCCCTGGGGAAATATTGGGTAGAAGCCTGAGCTACAGACTATTATTACTGAGAAGCCCCCAAGGCTGAACCCATGGGAGCACAGAGATTCAGTTTGGGGACGCAGGTTATCTGAACCCGTCAGATAGAAATAAACTACCCAGGTGGACTTCCAGCATTCCATCTCCAAGTGCTTAGGAATAGGGAGGGGGTTGTTAGGAAAGAAGGGATATGAAATAGGCATTCTAAGATAAGACTCACTCAAGACTCAGGATCTTCCATGTTCTTAAGATGGAAGCAAGCCAAGATACACAAGGATTAGGCTCCCCAGAAATCCAGGACTTTCATTTGGGTCCAACGAGGGAATGCCAGGTCATCAGCTCATAAATCGCCACCCAAAGTACTGCTCCCTAGTCAGAACCAAGGACTTTGAAGTCTCACTCCCCATCCCAGGACTAAGCTAGTTCTACTTCCAGAGAGTCCAATAGACTCCCATGTTCTGATTAAGGATGAAAGGAACCAGGGTTTTTTGACCCCGGGGCCATCCTGAGGAGTTGGTCTGCTCCTCCAAGTAGGAAATAGCACACAGGCCTAATTTTCCCAGCCCCCACTCTACCAACTGCTGCAGATGGGCCTAGCCACTGGAAGATGAGAGAAAGCTTCACAGCCACTAGGAATTAAAACCTATTGATTTTCCCCATTAGCTCAAGAACTTCCATCAGAGAGATGCATTAGAAAAAAAGAAAGACCCAGAATCATCAATAATTAAAATCTAAACATGACAACCCAGGGGAGGGCAAGGGTGCTGGGGCAGGAGAGTTGAAGCTCTGAGAGGCCTGGGATACCCCCACTCTTCCCACTCCAGGGAACACTGGAAGTGACCCCTTTTGACTCCTCCCTTCTGTAAGGGACCTGAATTTGTAGGGATCCAGACGGCCATCCTATATCATAGAATGAAGAGAACATCTGTTCATTTTACAGAGGAAAAAACCTAGGGCCAAAATGGGAAAATGTTTTTTTCCAAGATCAGACAAGAAATCAAGCGGCAGAGCCAAACTACAACCCATGACAGAGGTGGGGAAAATACAACACTTAAGAGCTAGTCCTCTAGGACCGGGACTCAGCTGCTGGATTCAGCCTTCTCAATTCAAGCAAAATGTCTTATTCACCTACATGAAAGGCACAGTGCCAGACACCAGACTCGGGGATCTCAGAAATGAAAGTGTGAGGGTCTCTGACCCTTAAACAGATGTCTGCTGAATTGAATTGAGTGCATTCCAGGCATAAGGGAAGACTTGTGTAACGCTCAGTGACCTGAACAAATCGATGTTCCTCCGTCCCCATAAGCCTCATTTTTCTCATCAGTAAAATGGGAATGAAATTCATACTATCTATGACACAAATCTAGATATAACTATGAGATATAGTTACTATCATTGCTATAATAAATAATAATAGTTCCCTTTTATTTTTTTTAAAGCTTTCTCTCTCTCCTGGGTGTCCCATTTCTGAAAGTTAAGAGGGTTAAATCAGCTGATCCCCTCTGCCTGCTCTGATACTTTATATTCTATGACTACACCAGCCAGGTATTAAACATCGGGAGTGTCAGGCCACACTCCTCTGCCAAAGGGACCCCCAGAATTGAGGCAAGGCTTCTTGAAGCTTTGAAAGTGACTAATCCACAGCCAGTCAGTCCCCCCTTTCTTTCTCCCGGCATCTGCCAAAATCACGTTTTGTCTCTCAACCAAACGGAGAGAGAATGGAACATGTGAGCTGAGGGCAGGGACACTTTGACCTAAGCAGAGAATTCAAGAACATAAAAAACGCCACACCCCAGTATCTCCCAGACAAAGATACACCAAGGAACAGGGGCTCGTTACCCCAGATCTGATCCCCAGTTCCCTTGCCTCTGTCCCACAGACTGAAGCTGCTTCTTGGTGGCTACTTCAACCTAATCCCATTCCCAGAATGGGACTGAAATCCTCTGTCCTAGCCTGTCTTCCCCACACAGGGTCACCCTGTATCTGGTCCTGCCTCAGGAAGGCTCCTCCAGCCAACCCCGTGGGGATAGTGGCAGTTTGGCAAACAAACAGGCTCCTCTTCAGTTTCTAAAAAGGGCTCCCACTCCCCTCAAGATTACAAATGTCCAAGGTTTGAGGAGAGAAAGTACAGACAGAAATAGCCCAGTAACCACAACAGGAGAGGCCCACAGGAGACAGGTACCTTCAACTTGACAATTGATGCTTCTCCCCCATGCTGAAAGTGGGCTCAAGTGGGGAATAAGGCTGCCTGTTCTTTGGGGATGGGGTTTACAGAAGTTCCCCAAAGACTCATAACCATCTGGTCTTCATGGAGGAGAAAAGCTGACAGGAGAGGAGCCTCCTGGAGGTCCCCCTCCCCTCAAATACACACCAAAGTACCCCCACAACAGCGTGTCTCCCCTCTATTCCCCTTTCCGCTCAGCCTCCCCACACCACGCCCTCCACCTGACTGAAGCAGCCTCTTTCCTCAGGGCCTTAGAGAAGTGAAAGCCATCCCTCAGAGCTGACCCTTGCCCCAGGTTGGAACAGGACTGCAGTGGACCCACTAGATCAGGCCCATTCCCACCCCCCCTTCCCTGTGTTTTTCTTCTCCTTCCTTCCTCCTCCCCCAGCCAGGCTGGCCTGGTTGGTTGAGGAGGAGGTGTCACCTAAGAGGTAGGAGGCCTGCCCTTGTTTCTTCCCTACCCCTCCCCAGAATAAGAGAGCAGTGAGTGGGGGAAGGGGACCTCCTCCAGGCTCCTCCTTTGAACTCTGCACATCTCTAGGCTCCTGGCTGGGCTTGGGAGGTCCAGCTGACCTACCTTCCCTCAGTATCTGGCCACACCCTTATTCCCTCTTTCCAAAGGCATTCTTTTTCCCAAAGCTCCCCAAGGCCTCTTGGTCTTCTTGCTCATCCTACCTCCCCTGATTCTTGTGATGGAGGAGGAAGTATCTTTCCTGGAACCTGGAAATAAGTAGTTCTGAGCCACTGACAAAAAGTTACAGTATAACCAACTCTAGTGGACAGTGCCAAGGCACGCGTCACCCTGAAAAGTTCTCCTCAGAACAGATCCTACAAGCTTGCTTAAATCCTAAGCCAGACCTGACCTTCCAAGCTAGAACATAGATGGGTCACTTAACTAGCCCCTTGGAAAAGCTCTATCCTTTCTACCCCAAAGGGAAGCCACATACACTTTCCCTTCCCCAGCCTCACATTGAGATGATATAGTCCAGAAAAAAAAGCAACCCAAATATTCCTCCCAAGTCATCTTTGGAGTTTACAGATTCTCAGCAGCAGGAGGAATAGCTTTACCAGGTGTTATTTCCAGAAGAACAATCAATGTGCTGCCCTTCCCAGAAGAGGCTCCCTCTCCTGCCCTTCCTTCAGGCTCTGAACCTTGTCACCAGTGATGGGAATAAGGCTGGGGCCAGGCTGCAAGTAATCCTCAACACTCTCATTTAGTGCCTGTGAACCACAGAATATATTTGTGATGGTTAGAACTCAAGGGTTAGAGGTCAGTGTGGAGCTGGAATTAAGAAGTCACTTTTTGTGGCCAGAGCTTAGACTGTACGTTTGGCCAGGATTAGGGCCCAGTCTGTAGCCATTATGTGTGACCAGTCTGTGGTCAGTATGTGATTGGGTTTTGGAAGGGGGGTACCAGCCTATGTCCAGGGTCAGGTTTCAGTCTAAAATAGGGGTTGGAGGTCAATCTGTTTGAGGAATTGAGTGGTCATTCTAGGACTAGGGTTGGATGGGGAACTCAGGATGGAATGGTAGAATGGTAAGTCTGTGACAGGGATTAGGGCAGATTTAGCTAGCTTTGTTGTTCTACTTTGTCTGACTCTACATGACCTTATGGGGTTTTCTTGGCAAAGATACTGGAGTGATCTGCCATTTCCCTCTCTAGTTCATTTTACAAATGAGGAAACTGAGGCAAACAGGGTTAAGTAACTTGCCCAGGGTCACCCCTAGGAAGTGTCTGAGGCCTGATCTGAACTTGGGTCTTCTTGACTCCAGGCCCAGGACTTTATGCACTAGAGATGGTCATAAAACAAAGGCAGGTTAACTGACCCCCAAGGTAATGAAACCTATAACCTTAATCTTGAAAGCACTGCTTTCACTAACTCCTGAGCTATCATAGTGAGAATGTGTAAACTGTCCAGTGGCATAGGGGTGGGCTGGATGGACTCATGCAGTCCCAAGAACCCAGGACAATCTGCCTGGAGAGGAGGGTGGGTCATGTACTGGAGAATTTTTCTGAATGTCCTTCTCAGTGTGCAGAAGGGACAGGCTGGTCGACTCTTCTTGGGCCCCAAGCCAGCTCTACAGGCTTCCCCCATTTGTCTTGGTTCTCAATGCAGATGGGCAGAAACATAGCCCAGCGTCTCCAGAGCTCTGGCGAAGAAGGAGTTAACCTCCTTGCCTCTCAGCGTGAATCTTGAGCTATTAATACACACACAGTCAGTCGCTGATCTGTCAGAGTCAGAGAGAGTGAGAGTGAGGAGCTGCTGGTTTGGTCTCATCAGAACCCAGCCAGACTGACAAGGGGGAAGCAGGGCTCAGGGGGGCCAGAACTTTCCTCCACGAGGGAGCACCAGAGATTACCTCAGAGTAGCCAAGGACTCCTCTGCCACACTAGGGGTGGGGTAGCCAGCTTCAGAGGGTTGATCAGCCAGCTCCCAGACATCACTCATTCCTCTGGCTCCCCTGAGCTGCAGCCAGCAGGAAAGAGCAAACTTTCCCAGGTGCCACTCCTGCTAGTTAGCCCCCCCGGGAATCCCCAGGCTTGCTGTCCCATCCCTGCCCCTCTGGGAAGACCAGGGACCAGGCTTGATTTTCAGCTACTGAGGTCAGGGGGACACAAGGTGGGGTGGGTGGCCCTGCTTGGAGCAAATATAGAAGACTCCAGACTCTGAGCTTGGTTCCATGCCCAGGGGACCACCTGGGTTAGCCCTCTGCTAAGAGGACTTCTGGACTTCATCATCTCCTGCTTCTTAACGTGGGCTCCCCAAGAAGGCAGGGCCCCAGCCCAGGGACATCCTAGATCCAGGTCTGGCAGCTGGGCCCCCAAGGGAGGGCATCGTGAGTGGCCAGGGGGAGCCCCAGGCTCTTCCACACACCAGGGAGACGGGCAACCTGGGGGAGAAGGTACAGGATGGGGGCTGGAGGCCCTGTGGTCAGGAGGAAGATGGACTGCTGACTCTGGCCAGCACTGGCTCCGGGGGCCCTTCGGACGTTGTGGACAACAATGATGAAGAAGCTTCTACTTCTGCTACCTGCTCCACCTGCCCCATCCTTGACCTGCCCCCTCCCTGGCCAACAGGCTGTGGGGCCGAGGACATCCAAGCCTTCTGCTTTATCTGCCTTCACAAGGAAGAGGAGCCTCTGGAGACCCTTCCACTTCAGAGGTCAGTGCCACCGAGGGCATCCCATAGAGATGATGCCTGGGGCTCACTTGGTAGTAAAGTCCTTACTGGTGCTGAGCACAGTTTGGGTCACAGGGTCACTAGGGCAGAGAGAGAGTGGGAGTCATAAGGGACAAGAATAGCATGGCTTTCACAGGGGAAGGATCAGGATGGGTGTCATATGAGCCAGGATTGGAAGAGGGTGACAGATATAGATGGGAATCACGGGGCCAGGAGTGGGATGTATGGTTTTGCCATATGGGTCTATACAAGTTGGCTCTAGGAGTATGCATGCTGTTATTGTAATCAGCTACTGTGTCCTCTCACCCCTTCTCAGCTAGGTGCCCCTTGCCCTTGTGCCCCAGCCAGGCTTCAGGGTCCCTTTGGGCATGTCTCCCTGGCTAAGGAGCGGAATGCAGTTCTGCACAGTTCTGGTGGCTTTACCCTCCCTACACATACCCTGGATTCCTGGAATCCCTTGTACTTTATTGGGTGTGTGCGTGGGGGGGGGGGGGGAGGAGTTGGAAGGAAAGGATGGCGGGGGATGCCTGAGGTGTGTGTCTGCCTAGTTGGAGGGGGAAGGAAGGTGAATCATCTGCTTACAACCCCACATAATGGCAGCTGGGGCAGTCCCACTCCTCCAGCCACATGCTTTGGCTCAGTCTTCACCCCTACCTTTGCCCCCACCTCCAAGAACAGATGGGGGGGGGGCCCTAGTCTTCTCTGGCATAGAATAGAATCCTAGAATGTCAAGACTAGCAGGGACCCTTAGAGATCACCTAGACTAATTCCCATAGTTTACATGAGGGGAAACTGAGGCTCATCGTGGGGGTACAAGACAAACTAGTAGCAAAGTCAATTCTAGGATTAAATCTCCCAGCTCTTGGTCCAAGGCTCTTTCTCCTATGCCATATTGCTTCAGGCTTTCTCCTACCTTGGGTGGAGCTGTCTGGGCCCTTCCCAGGCCCTTAGAGCTCTCCCTCCCTGGGTGCTGATTCAGGCTCTAGGCCACAGTGTGTGGGTGGAGCTTGGAGCAGAGGTGACCCCTGTCTCCAGCTGCCAACATTCAGTCCATTTCTTGGAGGTCTGTGGTCAGAGTGGGTTACTGGCGGTTAATGCACTTGCTTTTGGGTTGGGAAAATTGTGAAGGAGTCTCATGTTTCCCTGAAAGCTCAGAGGCCTGAGATCAGCTGAGCATAGCTATTGCTGCTGACCTCTTTGACCCTCCTGTCCCCCCTCCCTACTAGTGTCCACACATAAACACAAAGACCCCCATGTCCATGAATGCCCAGACTTGCACGTGAGCTATACACACACCCACACAGACACATGGGACCAGTGTTCAGTGCCTGAGTTCTCCCTGGCTTTCTGCCCTGTAGGCAACAGGCAGAGGAGGGAGAAGTCAGAAGAGAAGGTGGAAAGAAATAACCATTTTAAGGACCTTTGACAGTGGCTCCAAGTCACTGACAGGGCTCAGGGCATCAGCACCCATTCTGGTTCAGGGAATCTAAAGGTCCGGGGGATTCTGGGACTGAGGACACCCCATACACACACACCATGGTTTGGCATGGAAAAACCCATCAAGTACACAAGAAATCCAGAAAACCTCCCTCCAGCCACATAGTGCAGCCTCGCCAGGAGAGGCAGCTGGACGGAGGAGATAGTTCTGGACACGGACCAAGGAAGACCTGGTTTCCTTGGGCTCCCTAAGAGGGAAGTTGAAGGTGTGGATCTTGCCCTAATTATCTAGGGGACTGAGGGCTGTGCTCTTGTCCATCCTTTGTGTATGCTAGGAAGTGTATTGGGTGTGTGTGTGTGCCAATAAGTATAAAGTAAGCATAGTATGAAAGGTGTTATGTGTGTAGAAGATATATAAGGTGGGGTCTGTGTAAAAAGAGTGTCCGTAAGGTTGTATCATATACATATATAGGGAGTAGTGGGTGTCCTGTATGCGTCTATATGCTTATAGTATGGTATCTAAAGAGTGTTTTGTATAGAGTTTTAGAATGGGTTAATATACATTAACATATGGGGATATGGACATTTTTAGGGTATATGGGATGCTAAGCAGGATAAATTAGAATGGGGAGACCTTTCTGGTCTCTTTGGAGACCATTATAATCATTTAACCATGAGGGGATGGAAGCCTGAGGTAGGCCAGTGGTAGCAGGAGTAAATATAAGGTAAAACTGTAAAAGAATCAGCCAAACTTCAACTGGAGAAATCACAGCTAGCTCTAAGTATTCTGTGGGCAGGTAGGTGGTGCAGTAGTGGATGAAGAGCTGCGCCTGGAGTCAGGAAGACTGATTTTCATGATTTCAGATCCAGCCTCTGATACTCACTAGCTATATGGGCGAGACACTTAGCTTTGTTTACCTTAATTTCATCATCTGTAAAATGAGCAGGAGAAGGAAAAAGCAAACCACTCTTTGCCAAAACAAGCAAACAAGCCAACAAATGGGGTCACAAAGAGTCAGGCACAACTGAAAAACAACGGAACAACAAAAAGTTTTCTAACCCCAAGTGAATGAGAGAATGGTGATGCCATTGGCAGAAATAGGAAAGACGTGTTTTGAGAGGGAAAATGAAGATTTTGCTTAAGGACGTGTTGAGTCTGGCATTTGGTGGAACATTCAGGTGAAAGTGTCTAACATGGAGTTGAATATTTGGTTCTAGAGTTAAGAACCACAGGGTGGGAGATATTTGAAGGCAACGGTAATGGGCTTAGAGTAGAAGCTATGGGAGGAGATAGGGTCACAAAGGGGAAGAGAAAAGAAAGAACGAGGACAGAGTCTTGGCAACACCTTCCCTGGAGGGGCATGCATGAGGAGAAAGGGCCCAATGAAGGGGAGTGAGATTAAAAGCAAAGAAAGATGGGACAAGAGAGAAAGGGGTTGATTCTAGGGCACCACTGGGCACATCATTGAAATAGCTGACCTTTGGTTCCAGGAAAGGTAGGAAGTTAAGTGATGACAGAAGGCTGATAAAAAAAAAAAAAAAACAGAGAGGGGTTCAGCTTCTTGAGGATTAAGGTGATGGCAAAAAAACAGGTTCAGTGGAAGTGTGGGAACAGGAGAGACAGAAGGATTGAAGACTGTGATTATCTGTTTCCCAGCACTAATATCTTCCTCCTTAAAACCCAAGGACCTTCCTGGCTTTTCCTTCAACTCTCTTTATCCTCTCTCTGCCCCCAACCTACCTGTCTTCTCCCACACTAATATCATTACCACAGGGTTAATGAGAGGTAATACGATAAAGGGGAAAAGAGTAATGACCTTCAAAGGAATCTGGAATGCTCTACTTAATATTTGACCTCTGGCAATGTTTGACCTTCTCTCAGTCACAGTAAAACAGGAGGGTTAGACTAGACCCTTTAAACGTCTTTTCTTGCCA
>CM053590.1:100733372-100785500 GCA_028646515.1 Pseudochirops corinnae
CCTTTCTGGTTGGGGAACATAGGCTCTTTAAAGACTGGTAGGTGAGGCAAAGGCAGGCAGAGATGGAGTGAATGGGCAGGTGCCAGGTGCCAAGGCTAAAAATATAAAGGTGAGCCTTCATAGGAGCACCTGTCAGCCTAGAGAGAGGGCGGGTAGCCAAGCTTATCTGCCCAAGGCTGCTGGAATATTCTCCTCAGCAGCACCAGCCCAGACCAGCCTGTACCATTCTTTCCTGCATTGTTCAGACTCACCCACCCATCTATTCTGCCAATCTGGCCTGCTATGGCAGTTATGGATCCGTGATGGACTTCTAAGTGCTAGCTCTATCCTGAGCCAAGTGCTAGGGGTACAGATATAGAAGAGACCTTAGAGGTCATCTAAGCCAGCCTTTTTTTATTTTTACAAAAGGGGGAACTGAGGACCAGAAAGACCCAATGACTTGTCCAAGATCACATAGCTAGTTACCAACAGAATTGAACTCAATCCAAATACAAGATTCTTTGCATTATACTGTACTGCCTCTTTTGGTCCAAAACCAGGATCTAGGCTAGAATAGAGAGAGGGGCATGGATATACCTTTGATATATGGGTATGAAGAAATGCCCACTTTCACAAAACAGCAGGAAAAAAGCACTCTACAGAAAGTGAGGAAACCTGGCTTCTAGACACAGAGTTGCCATTAAGTGTCTGTGCAACCTTGGACAAAGCATTTAATTCCCAAGAGCCTCAGCGTTCTCATCCATAAAATGGAGCCTGTCCCATGGGGACATTACCTTTCTAGCCTTATTTCTCTATGATGGCCCTCCAAGCATGATGCCCTCCAGTCTAAATGAGACCACCCTCCATCCAGCATGCCCTTCGCTGACTTCTCTAGCCTCTTTGCCCCACCCCAGGACATACAGAGCTCACACACTTCAGGGACCTTGCTCATGCTTGTCCCTTTGCCAACTCTTCCCTCCCTCCCAGTCTTTCTTTATAGGCTCATTTAAATGCCACCTGCTCCAGGAAGTCTTCCCTGATCTCTCAGCTGGGAATGACTTCCCTCCACCCATCTACCCGCTCCAGTCCCATCAGATTTCATGTACCATTTGCCCATACCTCTCTGAAGCAAATGTCCTCCAAGATTATGTAATGCAGTGATCTGTGTTAGCATCTTTTCCCTCTCCTTGACTGTAAGCTCCATGAAGTCAAGGGCTTTATCTCACTTTTGTATCTCCTTCCTTGGCACAGTATTCTGTACACAGCAAGCATTTAATAAATGTTTGTTGTGAGGATCACATGAGAGACAAATGTTAGGTGTTTTGTAATTGTAAAGTGACATGGAAATGTAAATGATTGTTATTATCGGTGGTATTGCTGCATATTGTTGGAACCTGTAAATATTTTCCTGGTAAGGAGGTGAGAAGAGGGTCAGTTTTGCTTAGTAAATAGAGAACCAGTTTTAAAATCAAGATGACTTGGGTCTATGTCTTGACAGTGACACATTATCTGGGTGACCTTGGATAAGTCACTTAACCTCAATGTTAATGACAATTATCCAAGACGGTAAGTTGTAGAAACAGTGCTGGTCTACATTGGTGGAAGGGCTTCATCTCAAGGCTAGTAGAAATAAAATAAAATCGGATGGGGAGGGGGGCATGACAGGACCAAGGGGGTGGAAAATATCAGATGTGGCTAGAGCTTGAAGGCCCCTTAGAGGTCATTTATTCCAATCTCTGAAGAAATTGAGACTGAGAGAACTCACATGAGATGCCCAAATTTACCCAACCAGGATGTGTCAGAGGTGGGATTTGAACTCAGTTCCTCTTACTTCAATCTAACACTTTTCCCATTAAGCCTAACCTCAGCCCCAAAGCCCACAGCAGACTCTGCTTTCTCTGACCTCCTCAGGCAGCATGGTGGAGGGGAAAGAACACCGGCTATGGAGTCAAGAGACCTGCATTTGAATCCCAGGCTCTGCTGCTTGGAGGAGATCAGAGGGGAGTATGAATGTGGAAGTGGAAGGAACCCCAGAAACCATGGAATCCAACCCTCTCATTTTGAAGATGAGGAAACTGACACCCAAAGAGGTTGTTTGTTGCCTAAAGTTATATAGGTAGTATCAATGGCAGAATTTGAACCCAGGTCCTCTGCCTCTCAGAGAAATGTCTTCCTATTTGACCTTGAGCAAATACTCCCCCCTTTTTTGGACTCAGTTTTCTCATCTACAAAAGGAAAAAAAAGCATATTAGACAGCCTTTAAGGTTCCCTCCAGTTCTAAACCCTATAATCCATGTAGGTTACCATTTAATTATTCACTATCTATATGACTATAACCAACATCCTACAGTGTAACTATAGGAAACTATAGTTTCGTGAACCTTGTCTAACCTACAGGTACTAATTTTTCCCAGTTGTGCATTTGGAAAATTCCCCAGCTGGACTGTGAATTCCTTGAGGTCAGAAACCAACTCTCAACCTTTTCTTCTCTCTCCACAGTCCTTGGCACAGTAATGGGGACACAATAGAGTCTGTCCTTAGGGGTTGGTTGATTGAGACTCTCTGAGCTCTGGGAGTGGAGCTGGGGTCAAGTTCAGACTCTGTCAAAGGACTGTGTCACTTTGGACAAATCATTTTTTCTCATATGTAAAAGGAGAACACAGTAGATAATCTATAAGGTCTTAGAAGACCCCAAGAATCATAGACTGAGAGTTGGAAGGCCCGTCATCTTGCAGAAGACTGAGGCATGGAGAAGTTAAGTGACTGTCTCAGGATCACAAGTGTCTCTCCTACCTTGTGCAATAACTCCCAAGGAGGAGAACATAAACTTTTGTCCCTTCCCTTTCATCCTACTTTAGGGGAAGGGGTCTTTCTGGGAAACTTGGATGACCATCAGTCTCCTTGAGGGAAGGAGACTTCCTTTGTTTTTTTCCAGGATTGGGTCCTGAGGCAAAGAGCTGGAGGTAACTGCTATTTGTAGTCAAGGAACTCACAGAAATCCCATTTGAATCTTTCCTATGGTGGATGAGAGGAGATAGAAGGTTAGTCCTAAAATTAGACTTGTCACCAGCTGAGCTACAGTATGAGAAATTCCTTCCTGTGACCCAGCACAACTAGAGACTGGGAAAAGGAAGGAAGAGGTGAAAACCTCTGAATGACTGCCATGGTAGAGGTAGACGAGGAAGGGACAGAACAGGCCAATGTTCCCAGAGAGTTCAGAGAAAGTGAGTTCAGATGTCTAGGTCTTTCACTCTCCCTCCTTCACAGCTTCTCACTCTCACTCTCTCCTCCCTGTGACTTTGCCTTCTTATGAGAGATTTTGGATTGGATGCCACACCTGTCTAGACATCAGGCTCCAAGGCTGCTTCCAAGGACCTCCAAGGATGGGACCCAATAACTATCTACTTCCTACATTCTCCATAACACCTTTACTGCCCCACACCCCACATTCCTCCCCAAGATTGGGAGAAGTTCTGTAAGACAGGACTTCAGAGTTTCAGCTCCCATTCATTCCTGCCCACCTAATAGATATTGTTCATATGTGGTTTTCTAAGTTAATATGAACCCAATAGGATCCTTATGTATAGTTTAGTGGTCCCTTTTTCTACTTGAGTTTGACCTGAAATATTGTATTTAACCAGGTTTTATTACTTTCTGGTTTTCCCTTTCACAGTCTCAGCTTGAAGCAGACCCTGTTTCCCTATGCCTGTTACCTCTCTTCTGGGTCTGCTAATTGCCCATATAGGAGTATGCTGAAGCCAGCTCAAACCAGCTAGTTGGAAAGCCAATTATTAAATTTTCAGTGTGAATATTTACACCTTGAAAATGGGCAAATGCTACAAATTAGGGCTTGATTAGGACTTGATTCTCACTTAAGAAAATGAGAGAAAATATTATTAACGCCAATTAAACTTAAAAGTGTGCTGTGTGGTACATGTTGTTGTTATTTTTAATAGAGCTAGTTGTTAAACATTTATTAGCATACCCTTGACTTCTAATCACTGGTAATAACCAAAAAACAAGTACATAAAATGAAGAAGTTGGAATAGAAGATCTCCAAAATGCCTTCCAACTCTGATATTCTATGAATCTGTGAGCTACAAACTATATGCAAGTAAAGCAATCAGAAACCTGTTTGTTTCACCTTCTGAAACTGTTTTTTTTTTCCTGGAATCGTTGGTCAGCCTGGGCAATCTGTCTAGGCCTGTGAGGCCAGTCCTCAATTGGCCTCTGCTTCACTCTCCATCCCCACCCAGCTCCCCACACCTAGGAAGCCTATTCTCTTCCTTGATCTCATATTTCTCTTAACAAAGTTCTATTTCCCTCCCTTTCTAACTCTCTGCTTGGTTGCCTCCTACTTCATGCCAGAGACAGATGCTTCCCTACAGCCCCCACTGGGCAGGTTCCCAGTGTTTTCAAAATCAGGAGCTGGCCATCCTCCTGGGGAAGATAGAGAGGCCTCCCCTGGTTACCCACAATGGCTACCTGCCATAGCCAGGAACATAAGCAGAGCCACGTCATCCCATGTTCAAGTACAGACAACTGGGTCATCTCCCGTCAGGGATGTTGGGCCATGTGACAAACAGAAGGCTCCCTGTCACTTCAGCTGCCTCCACCCATGGGATTTTACCTGTCCATTTCAGCTGTGGAACATCTCTTCAATCTGTCCCCTCTTCTCTACACCTACTACCACCACCATCCCAGTATGGCACACTCATCACCACCCACCTGGAGTACTGCAATAGCCTCCTAACCAGTATTTCTGCCTTCACTCTTGCCCCACTCTGATCCATTTTCTTTTCCCAATTGAGAAATTTATTAAGCAGATCAAATAAAACATGTGTTCCTTTTCTACATTTAGAACATGTTGGGTCTCTTGGTGATGAAATAGGGCTTGTGTTGGTGTTACAAAACGCTGGGGCAGAGGTAACTTGATTTTGGAGTCATGGGACTCTGGATCACAAGCTGTCCAGCATTTGCTGGCAGCACTTCCCACGATTTGGGTCTGGGCATGAAGTGATGAGACCCCATATCACTGGTTACAGCAGAAGGCATGCACTCCACATAAATGTTATGGGTCCCACACCTCAAATCAGAGCCCAGCAAGATACCAACGTTTGTTTTATTTTCCCCAAGAGGACACTTCTTTGTTTTTAGAAAAGCATGACTATGTAGTGAATATCTTAGAGATAAAGTAAAAGGAATCATTTCACCTTCATCATCCACCTCACCTCCCACGCCTGGCACCCCAGGAACTGACCCTTGCCATCTTTGCTTCTTTCTCTGAGTGGTCTCAAACAAGTGTCTCTCTCTAGTCTAATTTGCCCATAGATTCCAACTCTTCCATCTGCTCCTAGATGCCTGAGAAAGGGATAGAGAGTCTGGCATCATGAAAAGTATTCTAAAAACTGACCAGCAGTGGGTTCTCAACTTTAAATGATCAGACAACTGCTGCCACCACCATGAAACCACTATGATCTTATGATCTGTGATCTATGATTTCACGCGGCATTGACCTGGTTTTGAGGTTAGACTAAAGAATGTTATAATATTGTTCAAAGGTATTAAAAATGTAGAAATATGGTTCTAATACCCATCTTACATCTGGACTTCCTCTCTCAATCAACAACCCACAAACTCATAGAACACAGTAACTCAATGCATTTTGGTCACTCAATGCATTTTGGTCACATAGCTTATTATTTGGTCACATGGAATCATGGAGTCATAACAAAAGTGAAACGAAAATTAAGTGCTCCCCATTGGGGGAGCCTCCACTCAACTACTCCCTGCAACTCTTTTTCCTCCTGAGCTCTCTTCTCTTAGGTTCCTAGAAAAGTCCACAAAGCACCTGATTTATAGAGAAGGGATGAAGAAAGAGGGGTTTTTATCCAGAGTTCCTGCTTTGGATCTTAGAGTTTAAACAGGAAAGAAAGGGCTACGTGGGGAAGAGATGTCTGGTCTCTCACCTCTTGCTCACACTTCTTCAGATTTCATGATAATTGACAGTCTTTGGCACCCTGGACCACCTGCCTCTTGGATCTGTTCTGCTTATGCTCCCAAACCTGCTTTTCCCATAGCAGAGACTCAAGCTTCTACCACTACCATCCCTCCTAGCCTGGTCTCGGTTGTCTGGCCACCAGTCCAAGGTATAACAGGTAAAGAAAAGAGGTCATGATCTCACTAACACAAGCATCCAGTCCCCAAAATCTCACTGCAGAGGCTGTCTGGTCCCCTATACACTAAATGGCTGATCAGAAGTCTCCTCAAAGGAAAGAGGGAACTTCTGAAATCTGTGCAACCATACTGGTCGCATCTATTATTGGCATCTCAGCTATTTCTTTCCCCCGGAATTTTTGTCCCTTTGTATTCCCGTAGAAACGAAGCTGTGCTGTAGGGGAAGAAATGGCATGAGTTTGAATACCACTGCCTAGAATTCAAGACCCTTCATAAGCTGCCTTTACTTTACCTTTCCGATCTTATCTCCTGTTACTATGTAAGATGTTTATATTTCAAGCATAAATTCTCCATATACTCATCGCACCCTCTCAGGCTACTCCCTCACCCATACTTCCACTCACACTTATGTGTTGGGTCTTCAAAGCATGGTTTCTGCTCTTCTAGGTTCTAGCACCTGTGGGGTTAATACTACTAAAATGATAACTCTCAAGCCCCCACCAGTGTGCTTCCCCTTAATAGTCAGGGAGTAGATATAACTAACCCTTAGAAAAGACATTTCCTAAGGTGGCATAGTAAGGACAATAGCTACAAAACAGTCCCCCCATAAACCTGAAGCACTTTCCCCCAGTAACATAAACAGCATCTGAGAGAAGAGTGGTCACAAACAGTGTACAATTGTAGTGCGGCACACATTTAGGGAGCACATGTGGCCAAGACAACTTATAACTCCTGAACTATTGATTCTCAATCACCTTTCTTTTCTAGCAGAGTCTTTACAAAGTTTCCTGTTGGGTTCAGTGTCTTTAATAAGTAAGTGGGTGTCTCAGCTGGGCTTTCAGAATCTGCTTCTTTTGACAGGTCAACAGGGCTCAGTTGAGGGCTAGTTACCTCTCTCTCTCTCTCTCTCTCTCTCTCTCTCTCTCTCTCTCTCTGTCTCTGTCTCTCTGTCTCTCTCTCTCAGCTATCAGAATTAGTTCACTCATGGGTCCATGGCTAGTTCTCTTTTAGGCTGTCAGAGTTGCTGTCCCTTGAAGCTGCTTCGAGGATTAAGTGACTGCTTCTTTGTATGGAGAGTGTGCTTCTACTCAACAAACTATGCCTCTAACTCTCTTGAACTGCCTCTCCAACTGCTGGATAAGATGTCACCCTTTGGACAAGTAGTTCTGTTGCTAGACTTAAAGGTCCCAAGGTTGGTGGGGTGGGTAGGGGAGAACAAAGAGAGAAATCCCATCCTCCTCCTTTCCAAGAATGATTCCCATTCAGGAGCCAGTGTCTCTCACTCTTGAATTCCAAAACTGCCATCTCCAAGGCTTAGCTATTAAAAGGCCCCAGGAGCATGGTCAGTTTTTGCCATCTTTGACACTATCCTGAGATTAAATCAACTCCCTCACTTACATACGCTATACTTCCACCAAGCCAAACTAGACAATTCTCCCTGCTCCTCCTATTGAAATTACTTCCCCCCTCAGATTTCACACTCCACTTTGTTCCTATCTCTCTGTTGCACTTATCGTATAGTATTATATATATATAAGGCATATATATAGATCTTTCTCTTCCTATCCCTTAACCCCAGACTTTAAACTCTTAGGAATTATCTTAGCTAAATTTTGTGTCTCTACTAGTGCTTTTTACACAGGATTGATTAATGAATGTTTGTTGTATTATCTTTTATCTTTATTGTATGGATCAAATGAAGTAATATATGTAAGGTTTCACAACAGTAAAGTGTTACAGAAATGTATTTAATAAATGATGAACTTGAACATGATCAAGGACTTAAATCTTTTTTTTTTTGTCTTTTTGGAGGGGTGAAGGCAGGGAAATTGGGGTGAAGTGACTTGCTCAAGGTCACACAGCTAGTAAGTATCTGAGACCAGATATGAATTCAGGTCCTCTTGACTCCAGGGCCAGTGCTCTATTCACTGCACCACTTAGCTGCCCCCGACTTTAATCTTTATACCGATTTTGGAACCATAGCCCAGCAGACTTGGGACATTCTCTATCTTTTCACCTACCCCATGTACCTGCATGATTGAGAGAGGGCAGTAATAGTTGCAGTTATTGTGTATTCAGTGTGCGTATAGTAATAGTAAGGGAAAGGGGAGAAGGTTGAGATAATCATTCAAAAAGGATTTCTTATGAACCTGGTATTGCTAGGCACTATACTAAGCACTGAGATAAAATGACAAAAGCAAAGCAGTGCCTGCCCAGAGGGGCTCCCTCTCTAATCTGGGAGGCAATATGTTCACATATAGTATAGGAGGAATAGTAGATCTCTGACCAATTGATTCTACCACACTCTCCTCCTCCATATACTCACAGCAAGTAAGAGGCAGATAGACAATGAGTATTAAATTAAATTATCTATCTACCTCACTCTGTCTCCCACCACCACCACCACCACCACTACCACCACCTAATCATTTCCCTTCAATATTTCTGTGCACTTTGTCTGTTTTTTCCCATTGGATCTGACTTGGTAGCATTTTCAAGAATCCACAATTATACATAACAGCCATCAAATCACCGTTGCCAAGAGAACCAAGGGATAGAGTTACAATAAACATAGTTTGTTAAAGGTTCACCATAAGTCGGCTGATATAAAGAGTTCATTTTACAGATGGACAAACTGAAAGAAGATGCCCATTTCAAAGGGCGATGCTGTAAAGTAGAAATAGAGCTATCCGTTGGATCAGGATTTACTTTCTCAGTGAGTTCCCTGATCTTCCTGCCTATCTGATTGCTCCTTCTGTCTCCTTTGCTAATTCATCATTCATTTCCTATCCCCTATTCATCAGTATCCCCATTGATTTAGGTTCTCTTTCCTTTTCTTTTAACACTCCCTCCCTTAGTGATTTCATCTGCTCCATCCAAGGGGTTATCATTTCTATGTTGATGATTCCCAAACCTAAACATCCAATCTTTATTGTCTCTCCTGAATTCTTATCCCACATGACAAATTTCCTGCTGCACATTTACATTTGGGTGTTTCCTTGGCATTTCTACGTCAACACATTCTAAATGGAATGCTGTTTTCCCTAAACTCATCCTTCTTCCAAAAGTTCCTATTTCTGTTTAGGGCATTTCTATCTCCCCAGTTATCCTGAATCATAATCTGAGTTATTCTTGAAATTTCCCTCTCCCCTACCTCATACCTAATTATTTACAGAATCTTGTCAATTTTGCCTCTGCTGCGTCTCTTGAAACCACCACCACCTCTCCACTCACAACCTAAATTTCATCTTCTACCTCCATATCTTTACATTGACTATGCCCCAAGCCTGGAAGGCACTCCCTCCTCATCTCCAGTTCTTAAAATACTTATTTTTCTTTAATGCTAAACTCAAGTCATACCTCCTCAGTGAAACCTTCCTTAATATCCTCCGTCATGAGTACTCTCTCCTTCCTTAAATGATCTTATTTACTTACCTATGTATACTTCCTTCCTCCCTGTTATATTGTAAGCAGTCCCTTAAAGGCATTTGATTTCTGTCTTTGGAACTCCAGTACCTAGGATAGTACCTTCCGTGTAATAGTTACTTATGTAACCCATGGCCAGGTTAATTCTGGGTTTATGTGGACAACGTTCAATCTTGCAACTTTTGACTAATCACATTGTTTGGTTCTTACTTATTTCTACCAGTATTTCTCCAGAGAACATAAGAATTTAGCTCACTTCTAGGATTCTTCAACAAAAGAAGCAAGGTCCCTCAGCTCCCATGCAAGTAGTCAGTTTAATATAAAATTAAATATAGGATAGTCCTTATCTAACCTGAACAAAAATAATAAGAAAAGATTTTCACTTAAACATATAAAGACTCTCTCTCCTTCCTCCAGAGCTATAGTACTACTCTATGGTTGCAGCCTCTCTCATTACAAAAAGGGAAATCCATTGGGGGGGACTGAAGAGATTGGCCTGAAAAGACTACCTCTGACCTGATCATAATGGGTGTGTGATCAATTAGGTGAAGAGTAGGGAGACTGGTCCTATCCCACATTCCCCAGTCATAGTTAGTTATAAGCTTGTCTCCAACATATCCATACTTACCCTTATTCCTCAATATTCCCCTAATAGTCTCCCTTCCTCTATTTTCCAAGCTCCCAATTATGCCATTTCCCTTCTGAGTATAGACACCAAAGGGTAGTTATTGCCTAAGTGCTACTCAGGCACCCATAGCAATAGTTAAGTAAGTGCCATTGGAAAAATTTACCACTATACACCCAAAGATGATCCCAAGACCATCCATCCTCCATCCAGTTGCCAAAGTGATTTTCCTAAAGTTTATGCCTGATCATGTCAATCCCCTACTCAATAAACTGAGGCAAACAGGGTAAAGTGACATCTAATCATTAGCTATTCTTTTTTTTTTTGCTTTTTTTTTTAGAGGAGAGAAGGTAGGGTAATTGGAGTTAAGTGACTTGGCCAAGGTCACATGGCTACTTTTGTGCTAAGTGTCTGAGACCAGATTTGAACTCAGGTCCTCCTGACTCCAGGGCCAGTGCTCTATTCACTGCACCACCTAGCCACCCCAACTATTCTTTTTTTAAAAATTCTCTTTGGGGGTAAGTTTTATACCGTGCATAATTATTGGTACAGTAGCACATTTATACAATTAATAAATAAATAAATATACATATATTGGGAGTTTGCCCAAAAGCACACAATCAAAAAAGTTTAGAGATTCCTTTCCTAGAAGGGTCACCTGACTTCACAGGCTTTCCTCACACAAACTAAGTACATATATATCTCTATTTGTCCTCTTTAAAGGAGGAAAGTATATGAACTAAGAGGAAAGTATATGAACCAGCCAAGGAACAATTCTCCCTGTGCTATCTACAGGGCAACTTGGGACAAAGCTAGGAATTGCCATTTTATCAAAGAGTTAACTTTGTCAAAGGAATTTCACACTTTGTTCATGTGTGAGATTCAGCAATTCTAAAACAAAGTTCTCACTATTGGGTGGCAATGGGGGTTTTTACACCTTGCAAGAGAGAAATCAGCAATGGCAGAACAAAATTGTCACGAGTAGGAATAATGAGGATGCAAGACAATGCTGGGACATCCCTACAAATGAGCCTTGAACTGAATTGAAAGTTGGAGGAGTCTTAAAATTCAGATCCAGACTCTTCCTTCATCTTGTGAAAGAAAGATTCATCATTCCAAGTTTGGGGCACAAGCCTGCCAGGAGCAATTTTAATTAAATTATTTTAATTCTAAATATCTCTTCTTAGAAAAAGAAATCAAAAATGGCAGAAATCCATCTTGCCTTCAAAAATCTCTGTGACACAAGACATTTTTAGTTGCAGTTTATAGTATTCCCAACCAAAGAGAAAATTCCACAATAAAATGAAACATAGTTAAGGAAGTCAAGGTTAAAATTCAGTTGATGGTTTTGATTCATCAAATAGAACAATAATTCCTTAACCTTGGGCAGACACCTGAAGAATTATTTTCCTAAAAGCATTCAGTTGAGTCAAGAGCAGAAATAGATAATAATCTTAGTGTTCTTAAGAGATTCTAGCTCTAATTCTGATTACTAGCTTAATACATTTTCCAGGAATTTAGAGTTCCTTCTTAAACTTTTATTCAGCTTCCTCAAAGAAAGTATTTAGTTCTTTGGTAAGGAAGAAAAAGAATCCTCAAAGGACCATTTTCCTAGACGTCTGATTACATAATGATAAGGTTTTCTTTGTTCTCCTAAGTCTGGAATGGCATTCAGATCGAAGTATTCTTCTAATATTATTTTGGAATATGTAGTCAAGGAGGGGGGAAGAGCTAGTATATTCCTACAATCTTTACAATTTCTTTAATTGTATAAAGGTTTTTCCTTAATGGATTATAGATATAATTGCTTCATCTGATTGTTCCCCCCACCCCATGGTCTTTGAAACCTTCTTGTCCTAGCCATCCACTAGTCTCTAGGTCAGTTTCCCTCCATTCTCAATTAGTTCAGAGGTTGGCTTACAGTGTTCCTCTCTGTCCCTAGCCAATGCCTGTCTACTTGAAACTTCAATATGAACAGCAATGTCAATGCACCTGACTTCTTGGGTAATCAGTCTCTTAAATTCCCGTGACCTTTATCTTTTCCATAGTCAGAAGCCCTCCACCCTGTCAAGAAGGATCATACCCTTGACCTGACTCTTACCAGTTAACTGTTCCATTTTGATGATCTAGTTCTCTGAAACTACTCTCTCTGTCCAAAACTTCCTATTCTTCAATATATTATAGCTTCCTAACCTTCAGTTACTGCCTCGGCCTCATTCTTCTTCCTCACAGTGACCTCTACCCCTCTAGCCCTCATTACCATTGCTCTGATCTTCCAACCTTTCGAATCTTGACCCTATGGCTGAACCAATTGAACCATTAGCTACTCTTGAATCTTTTGGCTCCTTGTCCTGTCACTATTCACTCTGTGCCAAAGTCATATAATCCAGCAAATGTTTGCTACAAATTTCTATCACTCAATCTCAACAAAATAAAAAGAAAATCTTGTTATTATTTTATAATTCCCACTCAAACACACTTTCTGCAGAGATTATTCTGGACCTTTTCCTTTCTTCTTAATCTTCCCACACCACCTCCTCCCCATTCCCCCTTAACAGAGAACTTTGCCTCCTATTTAACTGGAAAAAATAGAGACCATCCACGATGCGCCCCTTCTTTTCCTCTACTTTCTACCTCAAAATCCTTCATCATCTCCATTCTATCTTCATTCGCTCCAGGTTCATCAGGAGGTGGTCCTTCTTCTTTATAAAACCAGTCTCTCCACTTGCACTCTTGATTCATCCAACTTCTTTCTCTGCAGTTTTCCCTCCTCATCATTCCCTCTCTTCTCCTCATCTTTCCTCATTCACTGGCTCTTTTTCCAACACCTGCAAACAGGTCCACATTTTGTTGTTCAGTCGTGCAGTCATGTGTCTGTGACCCTGTACATAGACCAGGCCTGTACAACATACAGCCTACCGAAGGATTTTGGGTGGCCTGCAAAAAATGGAGAGGATGTAAAACAGACCTGTACAACATGCCACCTGTAGGCCTCTTTGGCAAGTTGCGAGTAGCTCGAAGTCTGTATGTTGTACAGGCCTGCTGTAGACTAAAGCGTGCCAATGCTGTCCACAGGGTTTTCTTGGCAAAGATACTGGACTCGTTTGCTATTCCCTTTACCAGTGCATTAAGACACACAGAGATTAAATGACTTGCCCAGGGTCACACAAATAGTAAATGTCTGAGGCCAGATTTGAACTCAGTTCTTCCTTACTCCAGACCTAGCACTATCCACTGAACCACCTATTTTACTCAGCCTTAAAATAAAACCTTCACTTGTCCCTGTCGTACTCCTCAAGGTATCATCCTATCCGTAGGACCAACAGTGACCATCTTGCTGACTCACCAAACTCCAGTTTTGTGGGGCAATTAGTCACTCTGGGGACAATTTCTGTGTGAGTCACCAGATGGTGCCCTAAACCCTGAGCCTGTGTTTCTAGCCCAGGTGCCTATGGCACATTTAAGTCTCTTTTCAATTCCAGCACATGTACAGATGGGTTGGCTGCCTGTTTTCCACACCACTTCTGGCCTCCTTGTTAGTGCCTTATAAAATGCAGGCTATGTTTAGGGGATGAATTAAGAAAACTCCCAACAATAATTCCTGGCATGATTAAATTCACTTGGCTCATTTTGCCCTCATTCTTACAGGATTTTAATTTCCTTCCCAACTGTGTATGTCCCATAAAGATTGCTCATTCACATATGGATTTTAAAAGTACCTTTATTAAATCAGAAACCAAATTAACGATGTCAGATTTAAAACTTCCAAGTGACAGGTGATCCGTCTAATGAAGTTTGAAATTTGAACTCCCTCCCCTACTCTTCTGTGTCTAGTACTGCTGCAGGAGTATCCACACACTGTGCTGGGGGTGGGGAGGGAAGGAGAATCACTCCTCGAGTATTTCTATACTCAGATGTCAAATGGGAGTAGAACCCTCAGCTCACCAGAATCACCTCATCCCTTACTCCGTATTAGGTGACCATTATCTACCCCAGCTCTTTAGGGACAGCACTTGATTCCTGACCAATTGCCAGGCAACACTGGAGTTTGATGTGTCATCAAGATGGTTACCATTGGCTCCATGGCTGCGGAAGTCAGCACTCAGTGCCTCTGTCTAGCCTTGTAGTCACCCAATCAACTGGACCCAGCAATCACTGCAAGTTCCCTTCCCTGGTTGCATTTCAAAGGTGCTTGGTGAGTTTCTTTAAAGCAGACTCTTTCTTTCAAAAGTCCCACTGCAGCACTACATAGAATCAATAGAGACCCTTTTATTGAAATGCCACAGGCCATGAAACCCCACACTCTCCATCTTTCAGCACCTTCAGGATGTCTGGTTCAGGAGGAAAGAAAAACTGGCTATGAATGATTATACCAATAATTTCTTATTGGCTAAATCCAAGCGGCCTTTTCTAAATCCTTATTCTACTTGACTCTTGTAACTTTTGACATTATAGACCACCTTGCCTCTTCCTCCAACCACCCTACCCTGATGAACCTTCTCTTTTGTCTTCCCTGACGCTGATGTCTCTTGGTCCTCCTCCTACTATCTGACCATAATTTTGCTTCTTTGTTGTTCAGTCATTTCAGTTGTGTCTGACCCTTTGTGACCCCATTTAAGGTCTTCTTGGCAGAGATATTGGAGTGGTTTGCCATTTCTTTCTTTAGATCATTTTACAGATGAGGAAACTGAGATAAACAGGGTTAAGTGACTTGCCAAAGGCTATACAGCTAGTTAAGCTTCTGAGACCAGATTTAAACTCAGGAAGATGAGTCTTCCTGATTTCAGGCCCACCACTCTGTCCACTGCACCATGCACCTGCCCAAGTTTGCTCCTATCTACCAAGTATAAGCATTTTCAAAGCTCTATACTGGCCCTTTTTCTCTTCTCTGTCTCTCTTCTCTTTCCCTTGATAATCTCATTAGCTTCTATTGGCTCAATTATCATTTCTATGCAGTTGACTTCCAAATCTATATATCCAAATATAATTTCTTTCCTGAAATGCAATCCCCCAATATCATTTTTCTGCTGTGCCTCTATACCTGTATTTCTCCTAGGAATCTGCAACTCAATATTTCTAACACAAAACTCATTGTTATTTCCCAAAACCCATGGACTTTCCCCCAAAGTCATCCCTCCTCCAAGCATCCCCATTTCTTTTATTCCAGTCATACCATTCTTCCATTCACCTAGGTTTGAAATCTTGGGGTCCCCCTGACTCTTCTCTCTCTCTCACCCTTTCTATAATATCAATTTCCAAGTCCTGGAAATTTTATGATGACAGCATCTCTTACATCTGTGGCAAAGACCCCAGCCCCCTTCCCTGTGTAGTGAGAGGGTGTGTCATTTGTGGCTCTAAGGGAGACAGAATCATCAGTTCTAGGCTCTTCTCCTCCCATTCTTCTCTAAGGGAGATTTGAATTCCTGCTTGGAGGTAAAGCAAGAAGTTGGAGCCAGAGGCCTCTACTCTGCTCTCCTCAGAGAGAAGGGGTGCCAGGCTACAATTATATCTATCTGCTCCCTTAAATATTATTATTATAGGCCTTCGAGTCTAGGGTATATAATTTTCAGGTTCAAGCTAATTTCTGATTACCATTTCATTACTGGGGAAAAGCAGGATCCCAAGCTTTATTTTCAAGTCTTGACTTCTCTCCTACCAAATAACAGTTCTACAATGAATATATACAGCAATTAGCAAAGAAACGTATCCAATTCAACAGCAAAACAGAAATCAGAAAAAATACACGTGAGAATATATATCAGACTATAGAGTGAAAAAATCCTCTTATTGGAAATAAGATAACTCAACTCAACCAAGAGAGTCCTAAATCTCACCCAAGAGGAAACTCCCCAAAGTCTCCAATATAGCAAGCTGAGGATTGGGACATCATGAACACTGCCAGCTCTTCTCATGTCTTCCTAGAATCTTTTCCTTCAGAAACCCGAAGTGGAGTTGGCCTCTACCAAATTCTCTCCCAAAGCTGGAAGCCAGAAGTATACAAAGTGACTACAGAGCTCTGAGCAACTTCAAGACCCCAAGACACTTAGAAGAGAACTTGAAGATGGTCTCATGAGGAACTGAAGGGCTCTCCTTTCTCCCCTCTCCCCACCTTCACCCCACCTAGCTCTCTGCCAATGAGGAGCGAGTCCTATATCAATGGGCTTTGGGCCTGGAATTACACACCTCTCCCATTATTTTCCTCATATGGCCAACCTCTTCCTCTCCCCTCAAGTTCAGACCTCGAACATCTCTTGCCCAAACTATTGCAATAGCTTCCTAATTAACCTCCCAGCTCTCTCTGCTCTTCAGTTCGTCTTCCACAAAGCTGTCCCGTAGAAGTCAATTGAGCAGTCAATTTGGAGACCTAAATCCCTGCACTGTCACTTACTAGCTGTGTGGCCTTGGGCACACTATTTCCTTTTGGGAATTCCTCTATAGAATGAAAAGGTCTCCATGGTCTCGAATATTCCTTCCATCTCTAACATTCTGTTTGATATTCTAAGGTCTAGTCCAACTATCAGTCCTCTGCCTTAGCCTTTCCCCCTTTCCATTTTTAAGGACTAGTCCTAAGAGCTGTCTCTTTTCTCCCCACTACTACCTGGGGAGATTAAAATTTCCTTTCCTTTCAATTGTTCCTCCCCCTTTAGCCATACAGTGGGTTGTTGAGTTTTGATCTCCCTCTTTCTCCTTATCTGGACCATCTCTCTAGACCAGAGGGAAGACAACAAAGAATATTAATGTACAGGCACAATCAAAAAAATCACCCAGCAGGCAGGTGAGGAAAAATACCTTTGCCAGGACAGTCAGCCTATCCCCAGGATGTGGGGAGTGGGGAGAACCCCAGGATACCCCCCAGGGGAAGACAATCCTTCCCAAATGTGCCTCTCCTTGACCCAGCGTCACCTGCTGAGCCCCCATTGGCCCTCACTAGGACCCCCTTTCCTCTTTCTATCTTACTCTCCTTTTTTTCTCCATTTAATAGTATTTTATTTTTCTCAATTACATATAAAGATAGTTTTCAACAACATTCACTTTTATAAGATATTGAGTTCCAAATTATTCTCCCCCCCTTCCTTCCCTCCCCACTCCCCAAGACAGCAAGCAATTTGATGTAAGTTATACATGTACAATCATATTAATCATATTTCCATTATTAGTCATGTTGTGAAAGAAGAATCAGAACAAAAGGGAAAAACCATGAACAAAAAAAGGTGAAAATAGTATGCTCTGATCTGCATTCAGATTCCATAGCTCTTTCTCTGAATGTGAATAGCATTTTTCATCATGAGTCCTTTGGAATTGTCTTGGATCATTGTATTGCTGAGAAGAACTAAGTCAGTCATAGTTGATCATCCCACAATGTTGCTCTCACTATGCACAATTTTCTCCTAGTTCTCACTTCGCTAAGTATCGGTTCATGTAAATCTTTTCAGGTTTTTCTTATATTCACCTACTCATCATTTCTTATAGCACAATAGTACTCCATTATATTCATATTCCACAACTTGTTCAGCCCTTCCCCAATTATTGAGCATCCTCTCAATTTCCAATTTTTTGTCCCCACAAAAAGAGTTGCTATAAATATTTTTGTAAATGTGCATTGTTTTCCCTTTTTTATGATCTCTTTGAAATACAGACCTAGTCGTGGTATTGCTGGATCAAAGAGTATGTCCAGTTTCATAGTCCTTTGGGCATAGTTCCAAATTACTCTCCAGAATGATTGGATCAGCTCACAACTCCACCAACAATGCATTAGTATTCCAATTTTCCCACATTTTCCCAACATTTATCATTTTCCTTTTCTGTCATATAAGCCAGTCTGATAGGTGTGAGGTACTACCTCAGAGTTGTTTAATTTACATTTCTCTAACCAATAGTCATTTGGAGCATTTTTTCATATGACTATAGATAATTTTAATTTTTTCATCTGAAAACTGCCTGTTCATATCCTTTGACTACATTTCATTTGGGGAATGATTTGTAGTCTTATAAATTTGACATAGTTCTCTACTTATTCTCCTTCTTAATTAAGTCTTTCTCTTCAAATCCCTAACATTTTAACAGGAGAGGTCTCATAGCTGAATGAATACTAATTTTGACCACAGAGGACCTGAGTTCAATGCCTAACCCTGCCTCTATTGATTTGAAATCTTTATGAGGGTCATCTATACACAAATTAAGGTTATATTCAATACAGGTAGGAAACTAGCTTTACAAATGATGTTCAACTACAGACTACATCTTTACTATCTTACCATTGAGTGAGGATGTAAAAAATATAAGATCCTATCATGTTTATTTATTGTTTATTATGAAAAGCATCCTGCTCAGTAGAACAAAACAGAAAAATGCTGCCTTACAGACTTTTTTTATAATAAGGTGTCTCCCACTGATATATTAAGATTATTTAGGATTCTTTGGAAGATGTAAGAGAAAAATCCCATTCAAAAATTCCCTGACAATAAAAATTAGTTGAGACACAAAACAGGGAGATGTACACTCACCAAGAATCTTCTCCACTGTGAAGAAGGAGATCCAGTACAGAACCCAGGTGAGGAAGGATTGATTTCCTGTGGATGGGGAGGTCCCCTAGACATGCCAATTTGTAGAAGACATTGTGTTGATTGCAACAAGTGCTAAAACATTGAAGATTCTTTGGGAGGAGATCTACAATCACTCAAGGAGTTTCACACAAGAAAGACCAAATAGACAAGGAATTATATTTCTCAGATATCAAAATTCATCTGAATGGGCACCTTATAAAGCTTGTCCAACGGCATGTATCTGAAACAATGAAAATGAACAATAAGCTTGGTCCAGAGTGGGAAAGGAGGAGGAGAATGGACAGGATTGCTTTTGGTAAATTGCAAAGCGCTTTTACCGACCTCAAATCTCCCGTAATAGCTTTACTGGTGTTGCTATACTTAAGCAAGAATTAAAGGTAGAGCACCCCACACAGGGCAAATGGAAAGGCACCTGGAGGGTGTGAGCAGGCTATATCATATAACCTGAGTAAAAGATGAGTAAAAAAAATCTCATCAGAGAATTTTATGATTGTGAGAGAAGATGAGCTGCATTCATGGCCAGGGAGAAGGATGACAGGTGGATGGGCAGAGGGCTCTACTGATAGCCTTGGAGCATTGGGAGAGATCAAGGAAAGACCTCAGTACTTCGGGCGGAGCCCCTGTGAAGAACGCACAGGTGGGTTATGGTGTGGAATTTTGCATAGATTAGGTCACAGATCCATTTAAGTATTCGTTACTTATCTGCATTCATGCTCTGATATCATCATCACCTGGTACACAAAAAAAATCTCCTTGTAGGAAGAAAGTTACGTGTTTTTTTTTCTTTGTATTTCTAGTACCCAGCACAGTACCTTGCAGCATGAGATGCAGTGTAGCATGTTGGGTAGAATTCTAGCCTTCAGAAGACTCGAGTTCAAATCACACACACATACACACACAGCACAACACAACATACCTACTAGTCTTGTGACTACAGGCAAATCACTTCACCTCCATGAGCCTCAGTTTCTCTATCAGTAAAACAGAAGCAAGAATAGTACCTACCTCATATGTTTGTTGTGAACCTCTAACTACTTAAATATCCATGTGCATGATTTCACATAGTAGGCTTTTTGCAAATGGTCAATTGAATGGAAAATTGATAGAAAAGATATGAAAGTGTTATTATCGTGGTGGGTAGGTGGTGCAGTGAATAGAGCACCAACCCTGGAGTCAGGAGGGCCTGAGTTCGAATTTGACCTCAGACACTAGACACACTGGCTGTGTAATCTTGGATAAATCACTTAACCCCAATTGCCTTGCCTTCCCCGCTCCAAAAGCAAACAAAAACAAACAAACAAAAAAGTGTTATTATCCCCTTTTACAAATGAGTAAACCAAGGCTGAGAAAGTTGCAACTGACCCACAGTGATCATAACCCAAGTATTCTGCTCCCAAGACCAGTCTTTCTGTTTCATCAGGCTGTCCTGGACACCCCTCTGCCTAAGGCAAGATAATGAATGTTTGCTCAAGCATTGCTTAGACCGGAGGGACTGGGGTTGAGAGGGCGAAGGGGAAGGAGGAGAAGAATGCTGAGCTATCGCTTTATTCAGGCTGACCCAGGGTTTTTGAACTCGGTCTCTGGGCTCAGAGGGATGCAGCTCAGCTGAGTTTCCTTACTCCCAGGACCAGCCGGAGGTTGGTGCCTGCAGTGTGGCGGGATAGCCACTGGAGGGAGCATGGGCCTCAGTCTTTGGGAGATGGGGAGAGCAGGTGTGGAGATAAAAAGGCTTCCTCTGGACCTGGCTTATTGGGGGCTGGAGGCAGGGGCACCTGGGTGCAGCTCTGACACTCCACCCCACTATGCCTATGCAATCCATCCAGCACCTAACTACCCTATCGTAAAATTCCTCACCTAGAGAATGAGGGGTTTGAAAGAGTCCTCTGGGACCACCCATTCCAATTTCCCCATTTCCCAGGTGAGGAAATTGAGGCCCAGACAAAAGACTTGTCTAATCAGTTGAAAAAACTGAGATCTTTCAACTTGGAAAAAGGAAGATTTAGGAGACACATGATGGGTGTCATCACGTGGCGAGAGAAGTAGAGTTAATCTGCTTGGCCCCAGAAGGCAGAGCTAGGAGTAGTGTGTAGAAGGCATAAGGAGGCAGATTTCACTGCAAAATGGAAAACTTTTGTCAATTAGAGCTGCCCCACAATGGAACAGCCGGCTTTAGGAGAGAGAGTACTCCCTCTCCTTGGAGGTCTTCAGGAAAAAACTAGATGTGTAATTGTCAGAGATACTGTAAAGAGACTCGGGTTAAATAACACCCTGGGTGAGATGGCATCTCAATCCCTCCTGGGCCTGAGATTCTGCAACTTCATGCCAAACACATTCTTTTCCTCACAAGGCCAATCCTACCAGGTCACACTTCCTGGCCTGGAGTCCTGGTGTCACCTGACAGTTTTAATTCATCAGAGGATCATAGGATTTAGTGTTGGAAAGGTCAGCCAATTATCTGGAATTAATCCAGTCCAACCTCCTCATTTTACACATAAAGAAAATGAGGCCACCAGGGTTATGTGACTTGTCCAAGGTCACAGAGGTGACCTAAGTGAGTAGCTGAACCTGGATCTAAATTCAGATCCTTTGCCCCTAGAATCCAAACTCTCCACTGCGTCACACTGCCTAACTGATGAAATGAGTTCATGTAAATCCATATTTGTGTGAATATGCTTAAGATAATATCTTGTTTACTGCCAGAAGGGAGGACACATGCAACTTGGAGAGGGTGTTATTTCAACACAGAGGTGTGTACACTCATGACAAATGTGCGTACTCATCAAAGCTCATTTGTGAACAAGCAAGGAGAGACAAATCAGTGCTGAAAGGACCTCTACACAGAGGGAACACGGCAAAGTGGAGACAACACTGGACATGGAGTCAGGAAGAACTGAATTCAAATCCTGTTTGAGTCACAGACAAGTCACTTAACTACTATGAGCCTCACTCAGTTTACTCTTCTGTGAAATGGGATTAATACCTATAGTGTGTACTTCATAGGGTTGTTGTGAAAGTCAGATAAGAAAAGGTAAGTAAAGTGCTTTATAGACTTTAAAGCACTATATAAATATCTTTTGTTGTTGCAAAGAAAAAAGTTCTAGGTATAGGACCAAAGAAGAGAGAAAAAAGTTCTGTTCTGTCCTGGACTGAGAAAGAGACAGCAAAATCAGAGAGAAGGCAATCAGGCGTTGCAGCCAGCCAGACAGAGAAGAACCGAGACTGAGAACAAGTTTCACCTGAGAGTTATACTTGATTCTTTCCCCTCCTTCAGCTTTCATATCCAAATCAGTTGCAAAGTGTTATAAAATCCACCTCCACACCTCTCACATCTGTCCTCTTTCTCTCCACTTGCGTTACCACCACCTTAATTCAAGCTCTTTACCACTTTGCTCTTGGACTCCTCTTGCTAACTGGCCTCCCTGCCTCCATTCTCTTCCCTCTCCCATCAATCATCCCACACGGTGGCCAAAAACAATCTTACAAAGTTACAGATTTGATCGTGGCCATTTTCCTGCTCAAAAAAACCTCAGTGGCTCCCTATCAGCTTTAAGATAAATAAAAAACTGTCCAGCCTTAGTTTTCAAAATAAAATGGACACCTTTTTTGTGTGTGTTTTTACAGCACTTTCATTTCTGAACATATTTCTCCCTGCCTTCATCTCCAGTGAGCCATCTCTTATAACAAAAACTTTATGAGAGAGAGAGAGAGCAAAAGTAGATCAACAAAACTAGCCAAAGCATCAAACAAATCTAACAGCATCAGTATTTAATAGAGGCAGCTAAGTGTCACAGTGTTTAGAGCCCTGGACCTGGAGTCAGGAAGACCGGAATTCAAATTTGACCCCAGGCACTTCATAACCATGTGATCCTGGGCCAGTCACTTAATCTCCGTTTGCCTCAGTTTTCTCAACCATAAAAAGGGGACGATAATAGCACCTACCTCAGAGGTACCATGTGGAACAAATGAGATAATATTTTAGTGCTTAACACAATGCCTGGCATGTAGAAAGTAGGCAACTAATAAATGCTTGTTGACTTTCTCTATGAAATATTCCATGCCCATAGTTTCTCACTTCTCCAAAGAAGAGAAGAAGGTGCATTTTCTCAATTCTTCTCCAAGCTTCTCAATCACTAAAACCACAGAACACTCAGTCTTTTTTTGCTGTTATTTCCACTTACATCATTGTTTTATTGTCATAGTCATTATATATCTCATTTTCTAGGTTCTGCCTGTTTCTCTGTTCATATGTCTTCCTAAGTTTCTCTGAATCTTTTGTGTTTAGAGTTTCTTACAGTGCAGTGATATTTCATCACCAAAAAAAAGTGCCCGGCCTCTCTTCTAGGGGCCTTCATAATCTGGCTCCAACCCTACCTTTTCAGCCTCATATCACACTGTTCCCCTTCATGCACTCTTTGTTCTAGCCAAAGTAAACTATTTGCTGAACTCTGCATTCCATCTGCTGCCTTTGTAAATTTGCACACATCATCCTTCGTGCCTAGAATTCTCTTCTTCCTCATTTCTGCCTCCCATATTTTTTACCTCCCTTCAAGGGTCAGCTGATATATCAGCAACTAAGCAAAACCTCTCCTGATCTCCCTCTCTCCTCAAATAATTTTGTTTTTACCTATCTGTGTACATGTCATCTCTTTCAATAGAATATAAGAACCTTGGATGCAGAGGTCTGTCTCATTTTCTGTCCTTGGATCCCCAGAGTCTAGCAACAGGGCCTAGCATAAATTAGACACATAATAAATATCTATAGAGTTGAGTTGCACCATACAACTATTTTGTATATCTATAATTTGATCAAATGCACACTCAGGATTTCTTACACTGTAAATAGTATTTTGTCTAAAAACAACTGATGGACTTAAGGTGTTATGGCACTGTGCCTCCTCTCTGTCCACTAAGGGGTCTATCTACTCTGGACCCAGTCATGTCGTCTGAACTAGATTTGATCTCAGAGGAGCCTGACCACCTAAAAGAAAGGTCAGACTCTGCACCCTGGATAAAATGACTTAAAGGTTAGGTTTGGCTTATGCCTAAGGCTTTCCAAAAAATTAAAAAGATATTTGATCCACAATGTAAAAGAGGTATGTGGAAGGTGTTTATTTCCCATATGCAAAAGAAATGCTTAACACTAAAGGTATCTATTAACAGAAAGACTTAAGGTAGGGCACATTGACTTAGCATAACTACTATTACTCTCTGCTATTGGTTAGAGACTTAAACATCAGACCATGAAGCAATTTGCAAGAATGTTCAACAGGCTTTTAAAATTTCCCCTCAGCTTTGTAGTATCCAAATAATTTTATCCCAGTAAATACCTTCTGGCAAACCATGCCTGAGAATTTAGCTCCATCTCCCATCACTGGTATTCTTCCCAATACTACAACTCTCAGATATCAACAGACCCAAGATCTCCATCCTTTTGAATTCACATGGTTACCGCCCAGGTTGAAGGTATCCATCTCAGGTTACTCTTTGATAATTTATAATCAAGAAGGAGAAGACATATCAGCAATGGCATCCAGGGGCCCTAAAACTTAGGCCTAGGCTCAACTTACCCACCTGAGTACCTGAAGGTATTTTTGGGGGGGTATGGGAAAGGACAGCCATCTTTTTCCTCCCTCCTCCACCTCCAGCAACAGATTTGAATAAATCAACAAGCTCTACTGACAAGAAGAGAAGAGAAAGACTAATGGTAGATCATTCTCTCTTAAAGATCCAGTAAGTCAACAGCTTCTCTTGCTCAGTAGCCAATAAGGAGATTGCTTCATCCTCCCCATAGTACCCAAGTTCTTCAGCACCGAGTAACATATGGCCAGAAAGAAACAGCCTTGGCTTTGCCATCTCCAAAAAGCCTAAGTGCTGAGTTGGCATGTGGTCAGCTAGAGGAAGGAGGTTGGCCTTCTGTCTCCCTGTTACATTTGCATTTACAATAGTGCTCTCAGTGTGATGGTACACAGTTAGGACAATCTAATGGGGAGAGCGGAATATTAATAGACCTGGGTTCCAGTCTTAGCTCTACCACTAATTATGATCTTCAATTAGTCACTTAATCTCCTTCACTTTATACTGTAAGATGGGGATAATAATTTCTGATCTACTTACTTTGCAGGGTCTGGAATGTCAAAAAGATTCATAAGAGGTTGGGGTGATTAGGTGGTGCAGTGAATAGAGCACCAGCCCTGGAGTCAGGATGACCTGAGTTCAACTCCTGCGGCCTCACATACCTAACACGTACTAGCCCTGTGACCTTGGGCAAGTCACTTAACCCCATTTGTCCTCCTTCCCCCTCAAAAAAAAAAAAAAAAGATTCACAAGTGGTAACAACAATGGCCTAAATGCAACAAGATGGATTTTTTAAAAGCTTTTAATTATAAATTTAATAATTATTAACAAACAAAAGTAATCAAATAAACAGGCAAAATAAGAAATGATGTCTTGCACAAGCTCTTAGCGTTTTCAACAAAGTAAAATAAAATAAATTAACAAGAAAGAAGCAAACCAAAAATATGTTTGCTCTTCATCCTTTTTCTAAGTCTGCCTGGAGTTCCACTCCCTGAGATCTTTTCCTTTTTTTTTCTTTCGTCTACGGTACACCTCCGCACTCCCTGGAACAGGAGTCGTACTCATGGCCCTGGGACAGGAGACCAAAGTAGCTACTCAGAGTGTTACGTCCTGAATCAGCCACTAGGTGGCAATCTAAGCTAGAGCAACCAAATCTAAAGCAACTGGATATGATGGTGGTGCAGGTTGGGCATCCTCTTCTAGATGGGCATGCCAGGTGTCACCGCATTTGTTGAAGTAGCAGCACTAACCATCTACCCTGACTGTTGCCTTGTTTTGTTCAAGCTTGTTGCGAAAAAACAAGCTTATATTTTAAGTACAATAGGATGTAATATGCAATCTGACCAGCAGGTGGTGATATAGCCAAGCCACCAACCAATTGGTTTCCTCAAAGCGTTATCCTGGGGCCACTGCACCCGTCTTTCCAAAGGCTGCACTATCCCCACTGTCCACCAGGGGGAGCTTGGTCTACCGCTCTTTAGCCCACCTCATTCTCCCAAGAACCAAAGTTTGCCAAGCTCTTTAGGGAGCAAAGATTTAACAGTATGAAAATGAAATAAAGCTCCAAATGGAAAAAAGTGGGACCACCCATAGCCCCCAGCCCCGAAACATAGGAAATCTCTTTGGTTTCTAGAATTAAGGCAACTGATTTTTTTTTAGGGTCCATTTTGTTTACTTACAACACAATAAAGTTAGATTACAAAGAAAATGTCAAGTGTTCCCCTCTTATGGAGTGCTTTGTCCCCTCTCTTTATTCCAGCAGCTGCCAGACCAGTCCCACCCCATTCCTGCCTTGTATCAATTGTCAGACTTAGAATGCCAGCACCATGGTCTCTATCTTCATCCTTGCCTCTATCACAGCTTTGCAGGGTCTATCCCAGCTCTTCCTTATTGTACATAGCTTTAATCAGAGAGCCTGAGTAGCAGCAGCAGAAAGTAGATACCGGTAGTCATCTGGCCCACCAGAAGCTCTCCATCTCTCCTCTCCTCCTTGTCTCATGGAATGGAAGGGCCACCAGTCCTTCTTGCCAGAAAAAAGACAAAGAGGAGAGGGAAAAGTGTGGGCCTGCACACAAAATCTCACTCTATCCCCTTGAGAGTCTTCCCCTGATCTGAGTATGTACTCAGGCGGCCCTGCTCCCAATGACTCAATGACTCAGTTTCCCCTATAGAAAACCTCAAGTTACCACTGATTCCCACAGAGATGAGATACATTGTTGAGTCTGCTACTTGCAAGCATCCAAAGACCATCAAGCATCCCAAGTCCTAAGCTACTAGTCTAGTCAGGGAACATATGCAAACTCCCAATTTATCTCTGGCCTCACTATCTTCCTAGTGCAACTCTGGATTGAAGTCTAGGGGTAAAGATATTCCTGAAATAATTCATAACTCCTTTGGCTCACTGTGTCCTTATTCCAAGTCAACTCCCCACTGGGTTTTTCTCCTGCCTCTGCTGTGACCCTGAAGATGAATTGACTTGGTTGACCTTTAAATTAAATTGCATTTCTTGATTTGGAACCAAAAGTACAAAAAATTTACAATTTTCTAAAACGCTCTGGAGTAGCAGCACTCTGTCACTCCTGATAAGGTCTGAATTTTCAAATCCTCCTACCCTATCTTTGGATTTCGTGTCTGCTTTTATAGATACATTCAAAGAAAGGCCTTTTTATTAAGCCTTGCTTGGTCCCAGAATCACAAGGTTGGAGAGAAAACTGCCTCACCATCACCAGCTCCCACATCGGGCAACTGCCACGTCAATAGCATTTTTGAGCTCCTGACCGATAGGTAGGTGAATCCAAGGTCATAGCCCTTCCTAATGCCACCGCTTGTCTAGCCAAAGTAGTGACCATTTGCTGAAAACCTGATATAGCTTAAACCCAAGAGGGAGAGAGTCTACTAAGAGTACTTTTAATAATACTGCTGGAGACAACTGCAGAGGAATCATGATAAAACATTTCACCTCCCTCTAGACAAAGAGGGATGGACTCAGAATGCAAACTGAAGCATGTGTTTTCTTCCTTCCTTCCTTCTTTGCTTCCTTTCTCCTTCCCTTCTTCCCTCCCTTCCTCCTTCTTTCCTTCTTTTCTTCCTCCCTTCCTTCCTTTCTTTCATCTTTTCTTTTTCTTTCTTTCTTGCTTGACCAAGCATAGCCAACGTAGGAATTTTGTTTCATTTGACTACACATTTCATAACAGCTTTTGTTTTCCTTGCTTTCTCAATATGGACAGTGGGGAGAAGATGTGGGAAGGATAGAATTTAAACCTGGAAATATAATAAAATTGAATTTTTAAACTATCAAAACCAAGATATAAAAAATAAAATAAAAGTACTATTGAACTCGAGACCTATTACAACGCTGACAGTTGTCCTTTATCATAGCCAATTGTGGGCCTTCATAGCTCAACAGCCCTGCAGAGTTCTCTTTGTTGTCTAAAGAGACAGAAAGTACAGGGGAGAAAAATAGTTGCCCTTGCTCAGTGGGAAGCTTTAACAGTGAGTGCCACATCTATAGACCTGTAGTAAATATGTATATATTTCAGATTCTGTTGGTCTTGCTTTGAGTCACTTTATATAGTTCTGTGAGCTTGACTTGGATTCCTGGCAAAATTTCAGAACATGCTTTTAAAGAAATGGCAGCAGTGATAGCAAAGAGCCCGAATACTTTCATCAAGAGTAGGTCATGCCAGACTAACCTCATTTTTCCCTTTCACAGGGTTACTAGACCGCTGGATGAAGAAATGCTATAGATAGTGTTTACCTTGATCTTGGAGAAGCATTTGAAAAGTCTCTCATGCTATTCTTGTGGGAAAGATGGAGAAATGGAAGCTAAACTCTAGAATGGTTAGGTGGATATAAAACTGCTTGAATCCTACTCCTCATCCTTTGTTTCACCCAACTGGAAACCAGTATTGGGTGGGATATCTCAGGGAACCAGGATGATTAACATTTTTGTCAGTGACTTGAATAAAGGCATAGATCAGTGGTTCTCAACCTTCCTAATGCCGCAACCCTTTAATACTCATGTGTGGGCATATGTGGGAGTATTTGCATGTGGGCAGACCTGCCTGGAGACGGATAGAGGAGCAGTGTCTCAGTTCCTAAGATCATCAGAAATATTTGTTTTCCAATGGTCTTAGGCAACCCCTGTGAAAAGGTCGTTCCACGCCCAAAGGGGTCGCGACCCATGGGTTGAGAACCGCTGGCATAGATGGCAGAGGGGATAGCAAATTTGGGGAGGACACAAGCTGGGAAGTAGAGCTAATATATTGATTGATAGAGTCAGAATCCAAAAACAACAAGTTAGACCATTGGGTTGGATCTGATAGCAAGAAATATAACAGCATTAACTGTAAAATCTTACACTTCAGTTCAAAAAATCAACTTCACACATACACGCTGGAACAAGTGAGGCTAGAAAAGGAGATGGTGAGGGGTTTAGTTGACTGAAAGCTTTATATTCAACAATGTGATCTCACAGGCAAGAAAGCTAGTGTGATACTAGGCTGAATTAAGAGAGGCATGCATAGTATCTAGAATTAACCTGATGCCAGCCTGGCTGTGCCCTGTCAGACCACGAGTAGTATCCTGTGTTTAGTTCTCAGCGCCATACTTTAGGGAGGGCATTGACTAGCTGGAGAGAATTCAAAAAAGTTGGCCAAAATGGTGAGAGGCTTGGAGATTCAAAAGAAAGGATTAAAGGAACTAGGACTATTGTGCCTAGAGAAGAGAAATCTTGGAGGCAGGAGTGTTTGTGCCTAAGGGGAAGCATGATAACTGTCTTGAAGAGGTGTCATGTTTGGAAAGGGGACTAGGATTTTGTTTTGCATGGGCCCAGAGAGTATAACTAGAAGCAGTGGGTGGAAATTGCAGAGGCAGATTTAATGATGTAAGGGCAAACATCCCAATGATTGGAAGGGGCTGCCTTGAGAGATAGTGTGTTCTACATTTCTAGAGGTGGGTACATAGAAGTTGGAAATTATAAAAGTATGTAGTTAAACATACTAGTAGCAAGCACTCATTTGTGTTGTTTTGTGTAACTGGGTGGAATAGTGTGTATTTTATGCATTTGTGTCTTTGTCTGCTTTGCTACAACAGTATGTTCCAAACAAAGAGTGGCTAGAGGTTGTAAAAGAGATTCTTGGTCAAGTATGGATGAGCTTGGGTGATGTGTAAGGTATCTAAGGAGTAGCTAGGTGGCACCATAGTGCATAAAGTGCCTGCCTGGCATCAGGAAGACTCATCTTCCTGAGTTCAAAACTGGCCTCAGATACTTACTAGCTGTATGACCCTGGGTAAGTCACTTTACCCTGTTTGCCTCAGTTTCCTCATCTGTAACACAAATTGGAGAAGAAAATGGCAAATCACTTCAATATCTTTCAAGAAAACCCCAAATGGGTTTACGAAGAGTCAGATGTGACTGAAAAACGATGAAACAAAAACTATTTTTATTATTATTACCAACTAGTTTATTATCCTCTTTTGAAAGAAGAGAAAACTGAGTGATTTTTCCATACAGGTAGTCAGTGTCTCCCCTTACCTACTGAACCACCTCGTAGCAAAAACCGAAAGGAGAAAAGGTGGAGGGCAGAAGCATCTTAGCAAAACTAACCAACATATTGACTGAGTCTGAAAGCATATGCCTGCACTTCTCAACCTGTGGATTATGTTCAATTTGTGACAATGAAAATACATCCTGCATATCAGATAGATTCATAACAGTAGCAAAATTACAGTTATGAAGTAGCAACGAAATTAATTTTATGGTTGGGGGTCACCACAACATGAGGAACTGTATTAAAGGGTCACGGCATTAGGAAGGTTGAGAACCACTGGCATATGCCATATTCCACAGCCATATTCTCCAGCCTCTGCAGAGAAGAGAGATTCATTTTCTCACCATGGAGCCTCCTTTTTTAAGGTGGTAACAGATCAGCAGCTTTGAGAAGTGTCCCATTTAGGGGTCCATGTAGTTTTTCATGCCTTCTCTCCACTTCACCAGACTCCCTTGGCTCTCATCCTTCCAGCCTAGACCCCCTAGGAATCTTATGTTCACACACCACCTGACTCTTCCCGTGAGCTACCACCTTGGGGCCCGAGCAGGGTCCATTTCGAATGATCCACTCAATTAACTAAGCTTATTACCTTCCACTCTTTTGCACCAAATTAGCTGGCTTAATTAGGGTTGCTGGGCCTGCTGCCCTCCCGGCTCCCTCCTTCCCATCTTGCCAGGGCTGTCTCCAGTCAGCAGCTGCTGTTTTCTCAGTGGCTCAGCTCTGGGCTCTGCTGCTCAGCACTGACTCTGCTCACCCCACCCTCAGCCCAGGCCCAGAACAATTGTGAGCTCTGTTTAACCAGCTTCCATATAGATCCCGTCTTCTTCAATTCAACAAATTCATTTCTCTGCTTTTTCCAAACCACTGCCACCTGTCCTCCTACTATCCTCTCCTACCAGAACCTGGACACCACCCTTGGGACCCTGGGCATGGATGGGTGAGCTTTCACTTTTCCCCAAAACTAGGCCTCCATGTCAATTGCCAAGGATTTCCAAACCATGCTACTGTGTACTAATAGCTGGTATTTATATGGTAATTTAAGGCTTGCAAAGCATTTTGATAATAATAACAACAGCAATAATAATAATATCTAGCATTTATGTAGTGCTTTAAAGATTTCAAAGTGCTTTACAAATATCCCATTTTTATCCTTGCTATAACCCTGAAAGGGAAAAGTTATTATTATCTCTATTTCACATATCAGGAAACTGAGGCAGACAGAGGTTAGGTGACTTGCTCAGGGTCACACAACTAGTAAAATCTGAGGACTGGATTTGAACTGAGGTCTTCCTGACTTCAAGTTCAGACCTGATCTGTAATGCCACCTGGCTGCTTAGAATATTCCTATCTTTACTACACAATGAAGTAGATATTATTATTTCCATTTCACAGATGAGGAAATTAAGACTGAGAAGTCTGCCCAGGGTTGTACAACTAAGTAGGTAACTGAGGCAGAATTTGAATTCAGATCTTCCTGACTTCAAGTCCAGGCCTCTATTCCCTTGCCCCATTTTGGCTCCTCCTCATATGTTGTCTTCCCCCACCAGAATATAAGCTCCTTGAGGGCAAGGACTGTCTTCCTTGCTTGTACTTGTATCCCTAGGGCTTAGCATAATGCCTTGTAAGCCCTTAATAAGTGCTTTTTCCTTTCTTCAGTTCCACCAGCATAGGTTAGCTGTCAACTGCGTACCATTGTGCTAGACAATTGGGATAGAAAGTCATAGAACAAACAAACAAAAGGAAAGATTAGCCCAACCATCCTAATAATACATGAGGATGGAAGCCATCTGGGGCCTCTTCTTCTTTCTCTGTATTTTCTTTCTTGGTGACCTCGTCAGATCCCACGGATTTAGTTATTCTTTAAATTTATATAAATATTATCCCTCTTTTTATGTTTCAGGACACTGTATTACATCTTCTGTATTTGACAATACATTCTCCTCGCCCCGCCCAGAGAGCCATCGTTTATAACCATGGATATAGAGGGGAAGAGAGCTCAGCAAAGTTAACCAGTGTATTTCCCAGATCTGACACTATACGCCGGGCTCCATACCAATAGTCCATCATTTCTGCAATGTGGTGGATTCTCATTTTTCCTCTCTGGAGACATTCTTTGGTCATTATAATTTCACAACATTCAGTATTGATTATGTCATTATTGTTCTTTCCATTTACATTGCTGTTTTCCTGGTTCCATTTATTTTTAACCAGTTCATATATTCCCATGTTAATAAGTCAACATTGTGGTCTCACAATAACACAAGTCAACAATGTGATCTCATAGGCAAGAAAGCTAGTGTGATATCAGGCTAAATTAAGACAGGCATGCATGGTGTCTAGAGCTAACATGGTGTCAGTTCTGGCATAAACAAGAATTTATTAAGGACCCACCATGTGCTGGGCACTAGGCCAGGAGATACAAAGAAAAGCAAAAATACTGTTGCTGCCCTCAGGGAACTCTAAGGGGGAAGGCAACATGTGAAGAATTATGCAGTACAAATGGGAGGTAATCTCAGGAGGAGAGTGCTAAAATTGAGGGGGACTAGGAAATACATTTTTCAGAATATGGAATCAGAGTACAGAATCAATCCAAGGAAGCTATGGAATCCAAGAGACAGAGGTGAGGAGACAGGGCATTCCAGGCCTGGGAGACAGCCATTGAAAAAAACTCGAAGACAGGCATTGAAGTGTCCTAATTGAGGAACAACAAGACCAGTGTCTCTTGATCATAGAAGAGATAGAATGGGATAAAATGTGAGAAGACTGGAAAGGTAGGAAGAGTTACGAAGGGCTTTAAAAACCAATCAGAGAATTTTTTATTTGATCCTGGAAGTGACGGGGAGTCACTGGAGCTTATTAAGGGGGACATGATCAGGTCTGAACTTAAGGAAGATCACTTTGATATCTGAATGAAGGGTGGACTGGAGTGGGGAGAAAGTTGAGGCTGGGAGACCCATCAGAAGGCAATAATTCAGGCGTGAAGTGATAAGGATCTGCACCAGGGTGGCGACAGGGTCAGAGGAGAGATGTGTATGAGAGATGTTGCAGAGGTAGAAACCAAAGGACTTGGTAAAAAATTGGACAGGGTGGAAAAGAGTGAGGAGTCAAGTGACTTGCCTAGGGTCACACTGTTAGTACTTCTCTGAGGTTGGATCTGAAATATGGTCTTCCAAGGATAACATCTAGTTTGTGACTTGGTGTGACTAACAGGATTGTGATGCCCAGTAATGGGGAAATTAGGAAAGGGTAAGATTTGATAGGAAAGTGAATGAATTCAATTTTGGGCATGTTGAGTTTTAAGACGTCTCGAGGACCTCAGGTTTGAAATGTCCAATAGACCTTTGGAGATCTGGAAGTCAGAAGAGAGGTTAGGGATGGATAAATAGATCTGAGACTCATCTGCATGGTGATTATAATCCTGTCTGTGGGAATTGATGAGACCACCAAGCAAAATGAGAGGAGAGGAGGGGAGGGGAGGGGAGGGGAGGGGAGGGGAGGGGATGAGAGGAGGCAGAAGAGGAGGGGAGGAGAGGTGAGAGGAGTTTAGGACATGACCCTGGGGGACATCCACAGTTAGTGAGTGTGATCTTGATGAAGATCTATCAAAGCAGACTGAGAAGCTGAAGTCAGACACGTAGGAGAACCAGGGGAAATCAGTGTCATGAAAATCTCAAGGGTAAAGAGTACCAAGGAAAAGAGAGAGAGTATCACCGGCTGCGGAAAGATTAAGAAGGAGGAGCATTGAGAAAAGACCATTTGATCTAGCAGTTAAGAGATCACTGGTAACATTGGAGAGAACAGTTTCATTTGAATGATGAGGTCAGAAAGGAGACTATAGAAAATTTAGAACAGAGTGGGAGGAACGGAAGTAGAGGTACTTATTGTAGCTGGCTTTCTTAAGGAGTTTAGAAGCAAAAGGGAGGCAATATATAGGATAGCAGCTCTTGGGGATGGATGGATTAAATGAAGTTTTTTGTTGTTGTTTTTTAAGAATGGAGGAAACATGGGCATATTCATAGGTAGCAAGGGAGCAATGAATAGACAAGGAAAGATTGAAGATTAGTGAGAGAACAAGGATGAATGAGGAACAGAGGAGAAAAAGGAGCTCTTGGTGAATGGCTTCAATTTTTTTTATTAAGTATGAAGCAATGTCCTCAGCTGAGAGATTTGAGACAGGAAGAATCAGGAGAGGCTCAAGGAGAAGTATCTTCCCATCAAGGAGGCAGCTTGCATGCCTGTGGTAATGCAGGGTAGCAGAAACAGCCTAGAATCCAGTTTCCCTGAAACATAGAGTTTGTGAAAGGAAATAATGACAAATTAGGCTAAAATAATAAAAGGGAAGAAATATTGTTGAATATGCTAGAAAGGTAAATTCAAGCCAGATTATGGAGTGCCTTAAGGGCTGAGCTAAAAACATCTTATTTTACTCTAGGAACAATCAGGAGCCAAATGACTCAGGACTCTTTCTATTAATCACGACTGCTACTAATCCCAGCTCAAAGTGTTGATGGGTGACCATTCTTACTGCCTCCAGGGTCTGTATTTTAAGCAGGGGCTTCAATTCCTCAACCTAGACAGAGAGACAGGCAGAAGACAGACGGACAGTCAGACACAGACAGATAGACAGATAGATGATAGGTAGATAGATAGATAGATAGATAGATAGATAGATAGATAGATAGATAGACAGATAGATAGATAGACAAATAGAGGTTTAGATATAGCTATAGATAGATCTATTCTTCTAGTAATGGTGTAATAAAAGGAACATGTTACTTGAAAATTCCACCCCAACATCTCATAGACAGTCCTTCCCCCTCCCAGTCCTCTTCCAATCTTTGCCTTGAAACAAGATACAAACCCCGCCTGAGAAAGTTGACCCAGACGAAGACATTGCCACAAATAGGCATTTGTTCAAATGGGCAAACTGGTGGGACCTCGTTGATGGATGAGAACAATTCCTTAGACAGCGCAATTCAAGAGAAATTCTGTAGGCAAAAACTAGCTTTTGAGCAGGCATTCAGGTGACTAAGAAGAGAGCACTTTCTTTAAAAAAAAAAAAAAATGAGTGGCAGCTAGGTGGAGAAGTGAATAAAGCATCATCCTTGGAATCAGCTGAGTTCAATTTTGACCTCAGACACTTGATGCCTATTAGCTATGTGATCTTGGACAAATCTCTTTACCCCAATTGCCTTGCCTTCCAACCTCCAAAAAAAAAAAATGTACTGATATATTTTGTTTTACATCACATACATTTCTCCACATCGTTTCTCTAATTCCTCCCAGAAAAATATTCCCATACAACTCAGAATATTTAAACAGAGAGAAGAAACTTTCAGTAAAACCAAACAATACAACACAAAGACTAGAAATATATACAATGTCCCACACCTGTGAAGCTCCTACCTGGGAAAGGAGTGGGAGACAATGTCTTCTCATCTCCCTCTTCTTTGTGGCCAAGTTTAGTCTTTGGAATTTTGCAGCATTCACTTTCTATTGTTTTGTGGTGGTTGTCTCTTCCATTTATTGTAATCATGGTGTGAATTATTTTCTTTTCTGCTTACTTACTGTTCATTTTCACTTCTGTTTACTTCAGTTCATGTAAGTCTTCCCATGGTTCTTCATATCTATCATATTCATAGTTTCTTGTACCACAATAATAATATTCCAAGTCATTCATGTGATATACATAATTTGCTTTGCTAGTCCCCATTCTCTATGGGTATCTATTTCTTTTTCAGTTCTTTGCTTCCATAAAGGGTGCTGCTATAAATATTATAGTCTATTTGAGGATTTTCTCCTTATCAATGACCAAGCAGAACATTTTCTACTGGGAGTATTGGGTTGGATCTGGGGCACCTGGACAGAAAAGATGTTGTTTCCTCAGTGACCAAGAGAGCTGAATGAAATATCCTTAGCTATCAACCAAAGGCAGAAGTGTAGTAGAAACAGAAAATAGAAATTGAGATGACTATAAAAGCCACATGTACAGACTGACTTAGGTCAAGATGCCCTGAGCAATTTGAAGCTATACCTGTAACTGACTTCATCCATTTATAGCTCAAGGTTCCTTTCTACTGTAATTTGTGTGCCCTAAACAGCTGACTGAGGATGCTATAGAGGGTTTGCAGGGGAAGAAAGAACTATGAGAGAAGTGCAAAGGGGAAAGAGATTGATGCTGCAACCAGTCTTTGGAGCAAAAACTCATCCATGGATACAAAAGAGTAGAGGGGCATTCTAGAGCTAAGGAACTGTTCTCTAAGGAGCCTCTTAGTAGTGCAAGGACTTTACTCATAGAGAACCTATTCGGTTATCAGATTGCCTTCCCTCTTTCCTCACTAAAGATCAAGGGTATAGCCGGGTTATGACAATGAGCACAGGTCATTGGATTTGGATGGGTAGCACAAGATTCTGTGTATTCTCAAAGGGAGACTTGGGAAACTCATAGCAATGAGTTTCTTGACCTGCTCTTGGACTAGGGAAGCAGACAATCTTAGGCCACTCTCCAAATATATCAGGTTCAGCACTGCTATTAGGATGGAGAAAAGATTAGGGATTTGAGAAGAGGGTGGCTAGGTGGTACAGTGAATAGAACACTGGCTCTGGAGTCAGGAGGACCTGAGTTCAAATCTGACCTCAGACACTTAATACCTATTAGTCGTGCGACCTTGGGCAAGTCACTTAACCCCAACTGCCTCTACAAAAAAGCAAAAAAAAAAAAAATAAGGATGGGGACTAGAGTAAGGAAGGGCCAAAGCAAATGGGACAAGATGTTTTTAATATCTAATAATAGTTTTAGAGAGGATTGAAAGGAGGGATAAAAATGAGGATAAGATGAGGGATGGAGGTAGGATCAGCCTATGTCTGTGGTTAGGGTTCATTTAGTGGCTAAGGCCAAGGCTCAGTCTGGCAGGGGCTGCCATTCAGTCTGTGGCAAGATTGAGTATTAACCTGTGACCAGGGGTTTGTGTCAGTCTTTGGCTGGAGAGTAGTACGAATAGCTATAAAGTAGACTGGCTGTGATAGTTGATCTACTTAGCTTCTATGAGGAACGGTTAATATTGTCAGTGTTTGCAAACGCATGTCTGAGATGTTCTCTGGCACTGAGAAACCAGCGTGTGGTTCTATGTGTTTATCTTTGCTCCTCAGTCTGTTGTTATGTGAAAATGTGGCTTGAGAATAATTTATATATTTATAAATATATAGTATTTTATATATATATATATATATATATAGTGCCTACTATGCATCAGGTACAGTGAAAAGCACTTTACAATTATTATCTCATTTGATCTTCACAACAACCCTCAGAGCTAAGTTTTATTATCATTTCCATTTTACAGATGAGTAATTGAGGCAAAAGAGGTCAAGTGACTTGCTAGGGTCACACAGTTAGTAGATGTCTGAGTCTGTATTAGAACTGTGGTCTTGCTGACTCAAGGCCCAATTCTCTCTTTGCTGAGCTACCTGTATTCAGTTATTTAAATGGGGAAAGAGGCTACTAATACAGAGTGCCCTAAAAGTCTTAGTGCTTGAGTTACACTAAGACTTTTGGGACACTGTATTTTCCAAGGTTTCCTTGTCTCTCTTTCACTAAAAGAGTCATAAAGATGAAGACATTTACTATATAGTATTTTTTAGATTTGGAAACCAAATGTATTCTCACTCTTTTGTTTTTCTTTTGTTTTGTTAGAATATAATCTCACTGTTTTGTTTTCTGGGCATTTAAAAGGAAATTTTACAAAAGCCCAGTCTGTGTTACATGAGAAAAAATGAAAACTTATTTTCACCTCAAAAAGTAAATCATTTAACCCTTCCAGGCCTGATTTCCTCATCTGTAAAATGAGAGGGTATAGTCTAGGTGATTTCTGAGGTCCCCCCATCCAACCTTTTAATTCAGGATCTTAAGGATTCCCATGTTCCCATGGCTATGTTCAGGGGTAACTAAACAGAGAAGGCCAAATTCTCTTCTACAAAGACGGCCTTCAGCAGAGAAGCAGCTTGGTTCAGGGGCCAAGGGAGATATGTTCTGAGCTAGACCATTCTGGATTCCATAAACTCTCCTCACTGTGTGCCTGGGATGTTAACTGCTGACCTGTGCTGGATTTGTGTCTCCCTAGTCCTCACACTTGGAGTGCAGGAGGCTGGCAGTATCGTAGCCAATTTGGTAGCTATTTCTGTTTTTCCTGTGGGAGAAGAGATCAAGAGAGATCTGAGGCAAGGTCTTGCCCCTTAGCTCATAGTCCCAGGGCAGCAGTGGGGATCTCTCAAGTCCTGAGCAAGACGGGGCAAGAGGGGACAGAGGGGAAGAGAGAAAGGTTCAGAAAAGCAGAGACAGACACGAATAATGTTAACTGACGTTTATGGAGCCCATTGTTGTCATTTAGTCATCTTGCAGTCATGCCTGACTCTGTGCGACCCCATTTGGGGTTTTCTTGGCAAAGATACTAGAATGGTTTGCCATTTCCTTCTCTAGATCATTTTACAGATGAGGAACTAAGGCAAATGAGGTTAAGTGACTTGCCCAGGATCACGCTGCTAGTAAGTGTCTGAGGCCAGATTTGAACTCACGATGAGGAGTCTTTCTGGCTCCAAAGCCCCAGACTCTATCCAGTGTGCCATCTAGTTGCCCTTTAGAGTTTGCCATTCTCACATACATTAATTTATTTATATCAGCCTCACAACTCTGAGACCGACCATGCTGAAAGAGTTGTTCTGCCCACTTTAGAGATGAGGAAACTAAGCCTCAGAAAGGTTAATACACAGCTAGTATCTGTCAAAGCCCATACATGTTTTCTAAGACCCAATGCACTGCTCTTTCCACTGTATGTAGCAAGAAATGACCACAGACCCTGGATATTCCAGAATAGTCCTGTTTTTATATATTCTATAGAGGAGTGGGCTGGCTCAAGAGATTTGTTGTTGTTCAGTCATTTCAGTCGTATCCAGGTCTTCCCAGCCTCATTGGAAGTTTTCTTGACAAGAAAGATACTGGAGTGGTTTGCCATTTTCTTCTCCAGCTTATTTTGCAGATGAGGAAACTGAGGCAAACAGAGTTAAGTGACTTACCCAGGGTCACACAGCTAGTAAATGTCTGAGGTCAGATTTGAACTCAGGAAGTTGAGTCTTCTTGATACCAGGCCTGGTGCTCTATCCATTGCACCAAGACAGCTAATTGTTAAATTGCCAATGTGAGAATTTACACCACTGCAATTCAGGGTCTGATTTATTTTTTTGTTTATGGGACTTAAAAAAGTGATGAAGGGCATGTTAACAATGCAGACTAAACTTAGAAGTACGTTGTAGGTTTTCCTCCCTTCTCCCCTATGGAGAATTGGTTGTTAAATATTCATAAGCACCCCTATAATTTTATTCTATGGAAGGAACAGCATAGTATGATGGATAGTAATAGTAAAAGTAATACTGAGATAGTAACTTACAATCCCTATGCCTTGTGAGTGGACAGACACACACCGAATTCAATCAGCATTTATGAAGCAGCAGGGATACAAAGGGGATGTGGCATTGTGGACAGGCAGCCTGACCAGGGAACAGGAAAACTCACCTTCAAATCTTGCTCCAGATGCTTAATAGCTGTGTGACTCCGGACACATTATTTAATCTTTCTAGGCCTCAGTTTCCTGATCCATAAAATGAGGGGTAGGACTTGTTGACTTCTTTCTAGCCCTCAATCTCGGACTCTCTGAAATAGTCCCAACCTCAAAGAACTTACAGTCTCCCGATTGATAGAAGGGAATGATGGTGGGAGCTTTCAAGCATCCTTCTAGGCACTTTTGCAGGTGACCCAAAGGACAAAGGAAAGACAAATAGTAGGAGTAAGCAGGCCACAGTGTATTATCAAAGATGACTTGTGTTGGAGAAATGGAGTAAAAGGCATCAGGGTAATGCATCATGGCTTAATGAAAAGACCTCTAATCTGGAATCGGGAGATCCAAGTTCAAAATTCCCAATTTACGACTCACTACCTGTGTGGCCTTGTGCAAGTCACGATGTTTTCTCTGAGCCTGTTTCCTCCTCCATAAAATGAAGGATTTGGACAAATGATCTGAAAAATGAAGGCATTGGATCGCATGATCTCTGGTAATCCAGTGACGTCTAAGCCATCTTCCAGCTCTAACATTATATTCTAAGTATAACAGAAAAGGACGTGGACCATTTGTGTGTCTATGTATGAGATATCAAATGGATAAAGTGTGTATCCTGGTATTCACAAAAGATTTTAAAAACCAGAGGAAGGTTTCCAGGGTGGATCCCTTTAGGGAGTATTGAAAGAAATACATGGATGAGAATTGACCAGGATAAGAAAGCAGAAATAGGTCACAATCTGCACCACTGGAGAGACCATCCACCCAGAGGAGGTCATATACGCATCCAAGTACTGAAGAATTGTAGGTGGCAGCTCTGTCTACAGTTTGACTTTGCTTGAAATGTATTTGAATTTACTTAATTATAAACTTTTGTTCTGGCGTCAAAATGAGTGAAACATAGAACTCTCACTAGAGAAGCACAGCTAGGATTCTGCATCAGAATCCCAATATCCAGTAGGCATACTTCTTCCCCATAACTTGAGGTCTTTTGACAGCCCTCAGTGTCTTGCCCTCCATACCCACCCCCCACAGCCTGCTTTCCCATACTTCTGTGACCTCCCTACCCCAACCTATTGCCTTTCCCTCCTCTATTTCCTCCTAGGGGATCAAGAGTTATCAGTCATGCTGCCCTACTGGGACCAGATTTGCTAGTAAACTGACCACTTCCGTCACCCAGTATGGTTCACGCAATGACCAAGGCTTATGCTTCAAGGCAAACCCTTCACCTCCACTCTCACCATTTAAACTGAATTTGTCCTGGGCACCGGATTCCTAGTTACTGCTCTGGTGCAAAGGTTATGAAAAAGAAAGGCTGCATTTAATGAAGTTTTTCAGGATGAATATCCTTTGTTAAGCCATGTGTCCTGATTTTTGGTTTGGAAAATAAAGTTTCTTCAAAGAAAGAAGAAACATGCATTCTAAACCTGGCTCTAATACTTAAAAACTATGCAAAAATGAATATCACTTTACCAATCTGTGCCTCAGTTTCTCCATATGACAAATGGTAATAATATATTAGATATATTATGCATATTATATATAAATATATAATTATGTTTTATATAAATATATTATACATAATATGCAATTTCTCCACAGAATTATTGTAGATTAAGGAGTATGGAAATAGTAATTATTATTATTAGACATATAAAGAAGGGGGTTGTTGATTCCTCATGGAAAATGATGAGATATTGCTTCCTATGCACACTGTCTTGGAGGAATATTCGAGAGCAAGCCAGAATTGTTTCCATACTCTCCTTACAAAACATTCATCTGCTTTGCACATTCAGTCAGTATCATAGAGTCATACAGTTAGGCCAAGAAGAAACCTTAGATACCTAATCCAACCCCTTCTACTTTTTTTTTTAACAGAGGAAAAACTAGGGCCCAAAGAGACAACATAATTTGGCCATGGTCACATGGCTAGTAAATGAAGGAGACAGACCTTGAATCCACTCATCTGGGCCCCAAGCTCATTTTTCCCTACCCTATCCTTTTTGGGTTCCAATTACTATACTGTTTCACTACCCCTAAAAAGGCTTCTCAGTAAATGGACCAAGGTGGAATCTTCAGGTTATATGGCTCCATCAGTGGCATTGGTTGGGGGGAATATGGTGGAGACAGGACACTTTTAATTAATTAACCAATCATGAAGTACTTATTAAGAGCCTACTATGTGTTAGGCTCTTTATTAGGCACTGGGGATAAAATTCCTGCCCCCAAGGAGTTTACATTCTATTTCAGTGCCCAGGCTTGGCGCAGTCCCCATCATAGTCTCCCAGGAAGATCATGCTTACTTGATGTCAGTCAGATCTCAGGCCCTAGATCCCTATGACTGAATTTTTAAAATACTAATCAGATACCTATTCTGTGCTAAGCACTGTGGATTCAGACATCAAAATGAAAAACAGTGGCTCCCTTGAGGTTCTTACTTTATAATGGGGTAGGAATCAACTCAAGGGGATGCTTCACACCATCTAGAAAGTTTTCAGATTAGAAGAATTCCATCAATAATCTGCTTCTTTATCTATAATCTTCCTTATCTATTATTAATAATCAATAATAAATGTAATAATACATTCAAATAGCACTTTTAAGATTTAGAATTTGTTTTCTTCAGGGCAGCTAAGTGTATAGAGCTTCAGCCCTGAAGTCAAGAGGATTTGAGTTCTGATCTGGCCTCAGACACTTACTAGCCGTATGACCCTGGGCAAGTCACTTAACTCCAATAGCTAACCCCCAAAAAAGAATTTGCTTTCCTTACAATAATCATATGAGGCTTGTTGTTCAGTTATTTTTACTCACATCCAACTATAACCCCCATTTTGAGGTTTTCTTGGCAAAGATACTAGAGTGTTTTCCATTTCCCTCTCCAGCTCATCTTACAGATGAGGAAACTGAGGCAAATGAGATTAGGTGACTTGCCCGGGGTCATACAGCTGGTAATCACCTGAGGTCACATTTGAATTCAGGTCTTCCTAACTCCAGGCTGGGCACTCTATCCACTGTGCCACCTGGCTGCCGATCTTATGAGGCAAGTGTGCTTTAATAATTCTGTAGGACTTACTCTGCCTTGCCCCATCGCTTCACTTGGGGTGGCACCATTGCAGATGTAACTGATGTACTTCTGTACCATCACTAGGTGAGCAGGGGTCCTCTGCTGCCCTGCTATTTCTGCTGGGTTGCCCAATCCAGACTAAGTTGCTCTCTCTGTGGGCCACATCTCTGCTAACCTCTGGTTACTCTCTGCTACCATCTGCTATCATCTGCTGCTGCTTCAGGTCCTCTGCTCTCTGCTGCTACCTCTTAGTACCTCCCTGAATTACAGTTGCCATGTTGTCCCTTCCTCAAAGCAGAAGGGGATGGCTCTGTTAGCCATAACTTTAAGGATTATTGTAGACTCAACCCAGCCACGCATCCGGCAAAAGCCAGCAGAAATCCCTTAGGTAGGTTTACATTGTTTGTCTTTTGAACACTCTTTTCCTGTCACTTGGGCTCTATCAGTCCAAATTCTTTTCAGAGTTATGGTCTAAAACTCCTTTAAACTACTATTATACCCCTAAGTCTAATTCAAGTCATCCCTGGGATTCTATTTAACAAAACTGCAAACGAACTAGTTTGACCAGGTGTGAGGAGATCCCTTTCAATTCTTATCATGCCTCTGGCTGCCATGCAAATCAGCTAGGGAACTGGATGGAAAGGGCTTAGTGGAGCTGTTAAAGCCAGTGAGCATGGCTCTGCTTCCTCCCTCCCCACTATGAAGATTTAAAAAAAAAAAAGGGAAAAACAATCCCTCTCTCAAAAAGCTTACATTCTTTTGAAGCTGGGCTCAGTTCAACTATCTCTTCATAGCATCTGGGAAGAAAATGTATGCTAAGCATATGTAATGGCACAAATGTTTGCTTATTTAAAATAATAATAGTGCATTAAAGCATGTATTTAGTGCTTTAAGATTTGTAAAGAGCTTTACATACGGTATTTCATTTAATCCTTGTAATAACCCTGCAAGGCAGATGCTCTTCTCATGCACCCTTTTACAGAAGAGGAAACTGAGCCTGAAAGAAATCAAATGACTTGACAAGGGTCACACAGCTAATAAATGTCGGAGGCAGGATTTGAACTCAGGACTTTCTGACTACAAGCCCGGTGCTGATGGATTGTGCCAACCAACTGTAAAATGAAGACAGAATTCAAATGTATATGGCACTTATTGGTTCACAAAGCACTTTCCTCACAACCCTATGAACTAGGTTTATCTCGATGACTCTATGATCTCACTAACATAGATAGTCCTTCCATCCATGCCTTCTCATCCTCTTCAGTTTTTGTCCATGTCTCACTCTTATCTCCACAATGTGCTCTCCACAGTAGGTCTCGATATGCAAAGGACTTCCTTGTGTTTTCTTACCATTGCATGGGTAACATGTGAGCTAACGCTCACTCTTACTATATGACCAACTACTAGGTTATATGTATCATTTATGCCTTTCTGTATACACAATTCATCTTGATATCATGTTATGTCACCCTGAGTATGTCAATTAACTCTGTTTGCCTCAGTTTCCTCATCTGTAAAATGAACTAGGGAAGAAAATAGCAAACTACTCCAGTATCTTTGCCAAGAAAATCCCAAATGGGATCGCAAAGAGTAGGAAATGATTGAAAAATGAGTAGCAATTATGCTATAGCCCTATCAGGCAGCTAGGTGGCACAATCTATCAAGTGCTAGGCTTGTAGTCAGAAAGACCTGGGTACAAATACTGCCTGGGAGACTTTCTCAGTTATGTGACCCTAGACAAGTTACTTAACCTATCTCAGTCTCAGTTTCCTCATCTTTAAAATGGGAATAATAGAAGCACTTGCCCTCAGAGGGTTATTGTGAGAACCACATGAGATAGCATATGCAAAGCACTCTGTAAATGTTTAAGTGTTATATAAATACTAGTTATTATTATTTATTGATATCATATGTCTCTCCATAACCATTTGAGTCAACTTCAACCTTGATTCTTTGAAGACTATGACAGCAATATAGCATTACCAGAAACATACTGACATTAAATGCATGGGTTTCATTTCTAGGAGAAATTCTGGATCTTTGCAAGGACTGTACCATTTCTCAAATGCCATCAAGCCTGCTCCCTTCTTTCCTTTCAGTTCTGGGTCCAATGCATCATCCATCCACAGTGTCTTCTAAGATCTCTATTTACTTATGAACTAGTTCAATCAACTCTCCATCCAACTGCATGTCACAGACTGAGTAATAGGCATTCTTCAACCATTTGAGTTTGCCCATGGGGCTTATGAGGCTGAGCTCCTCTGAGTAATTCTGAACCTCATATAGGAGGTTCTTCAGTGTTCTAGGGTTTGTTAAAATCAGCACATCATCCACAAATATAACAATATCATCTATAGGAAATCCCTCTTGCCATTGAGTTCTATTTCGGATGTTCCCCATGACTGCAGCAAACACCTTTGGCCAACATACATGCTCCTGTTTTAGTGCCTTCCTTGATTTTAATTATCAGAAAATCTTTAATAAATAAAAATTATTTCTGTTGTTATTTCATCTCAAAAAATCTTATATGATCTCAACACATGCAGGGGAGACACCTTGGTGGAGGATAGTTATGTTTTCTTTGACTGAATCAATTGATTATTTTTTCTAGTCAATACACAATAAGCAAAGTGGCATCTTGTTTTCTCTGTGTTTTTCTATACATTGTGTGACAATAAATATGTGGTATGAAGTAGGATATGATTTGTAAAAGCATACCTGTTCTCTTTTCCTCTTTTAATCAAAGATTCCCTCAATACGTGTCTAAATTACTCTCATAAAGATTTTATAGAGGTGGGTAAATAGGCATAGGGACAGTAGTTATTGACAGCCACCTTTTTATAATAATAATAATACCATTTTTAAAGTATCTACAATTGTGACGTCTATAAAGTACTTTGCAAACTTTAAGGGCTAAAGGATATCAGTTATTTCTATGATCACAAAATGTCCATATTTTCAATAGTGTGCTTTGAATGTTTCTATGTGGTTTCAAGTAATGAAATATCATAGTCTCTGAGGAATTGAAGTTGAAGGTCACTCAAAGGGGAAGAGTCTCATGATGGGCATGAGTAAGCTGTAAATATATTTACCAACAAAGGAGTTTTTTCAAAAGGAGCTGAGTAAGGAATGTCATCAGGGTGCTGTGTGACTCAAGAAGGAGGAAAGCTGGTCATAGGGGAGGGCAATGATCTGCGCACCAGTCAACACCTTCCATTGGTGATCACATCATGTCAAGAGATCTAAAAGGTCCCTAGCATGTTGGGGGAAGCCCCTTGGGAAAGATTTACAGGAAGACATGGACAGGACTCATATAGGACAAGAGGGAACAGAAGGCTTAGGCTCCATCCCATGGAAAAGAGTATCCACATCAATGAGATCACAGATACATCAAAGTGTCACAATAATATCGCCTGGAATGTCCTCCATTAGTTCAGCATCTTCACTCTTTCAAATATCTTCAGGATCCTTTCTTCAACATCCTGAGGACTATATTTCTCTCAGGATGGATCTCCCCTGTGTATACTTGGTCAGGTCCAACTATTTTTCCATATGCTAAGGATTTTATTTAGGGTTATTCAATGTCTGGGTATGATGGTTCCATTGCTATTGATGGATAAGATAGTTTGTTATAGAAATGACAGATATTTCCTATTTGTCATATGTATATACCTCTTGAGAGTAGGGACCATTTCATTTTTATGTCAGGATTTTTTTTTTTTTGCTTTATGGAGGGGGAAGATAGGGAAATTGGAGTTAAGTGACTTGCCCAAGGTCACACCGTTAGTTTTGTGTTAAGTGTCTGAGGTCATATTTGAACTCAGGTCCTCTTGACTCCAGGACCAGTGATCTATTTACTGCACCACCCAGCCACCCCAGACTATTTCATTTTTGTCTTTTTCTCTCCAATACCAAGCACAGCACCTACCACACGGTAAGCAATTAATAAATGCTTATTGATTAATTCAATTCCTTCCAGTTTTATCCTCAAAAGTTCTTGGGATAACCCTTACCAAACTTTCTGCAAATTCATTTTTCCTTCTACTCCTTCTTCTGGTTTTATGAGTCAACTCTTTTTACCATTCTTTGTAAGATGAAATGGGTTCAATAATACTCAAAACCCATTTTATAGATGAGGAAATGGGCTCAGTGAACTTAAGTAACCTGCATATTATTGCACAGCTAGGAAGTATCACAGGCTGAATTTAAAACTACTTCTCTTGGCTTTGGTCTAGCATTCTTTCATTCAGGATTCTTTGGAGGGTTTTGGGGGAGAGCTCAATCAAGTCCCTGCTTTTACTCTGCCATCTTGGTTCCACCTCGCCCCTTCATGATTCTTGTGAATCATTTCATGGAGCCTCTCTCCACCTCCCTCATTGGGTTGTTGTGAAGATCACATGAGGTAATAACATGATCCTTCCCCTTCCTCCTTCATTTTTAAGTCATGTGGATTTTACTTATACAACATTTTTCTCTAACAAGTTTCCTTTTCTCCAGTCCCAGCACCACCACCCTAATTCAGACCCATATCTATCCTATCCTTTAAAAAAAAAAATCTTCCAGGTGGCTAGGTGGCACAGTGAATAGAGCACCTGCCCTGGAGTCAGGAGGAAATGAGTTCAAATCAGGCCTCGGACTCTTAATACTTACTAGCTGTGTGACCTTGGTCAAGTCACTTAACCCCACTTGCCCAGCCCTCTCCCCTCCAACAAATCTTCACCTGACCCTACTGTCTTCCAAGTTATTAACCAATATTTCTTCTCAGTTTCATAGCCAAACTTCAAGAAAAGACTGTTAACACTTGTTGCCTCCACTTTCTTAACTCCTCCTCATGTTCAACCCCTTGCAATCTAGCTTTTGATCCCACCACTTAACTGAAACTGTACTCTCTCTCTTTCTCTCCATCTCTGTCTCTGTCTGTCTCTGTCTCTCTGTCTCTGTCTCTGTCCTTCTTTCTTCCTCCTTCTCTCTGAATCTCTTTATTGCTAAATTCTAATGGCCTTTTCTTAGTCCTTAACCTTCTTGACCGCTATATTTGACACTATTGAACTCTCCACTCCTGGATCCTCTTTCCTCTGGGTTTTCATGACATCGCTCTGTCATGACTCTATTCCTACCTGCTCAATTGATTCCTTTGGTCTTCTTTATAGGTTTATCATCCATATCCTATATGCTCTGCATGGGTATACTCCATGGCTTTATCCTAGGCTCTCTTCTTTCTGTATCCTCTCTCTTGGTGATCTCATCAGTTCCCATGGATCTATATATCTAGATGACTCTCAAATTTATGTCTCCAGCTCCCATCTTTCTCCTAAACTCCAGTCCCACATCTCTAACTGCTTGCCCAATATTTCCACACAAATGTTACATAGGCCTTTCAAATGCATGATGTTTAAAATAGAATTCACTTCTTTACTCTGTAAGCCTGTCTCTCCTCTTAACTTCCTATTTCTGTCATTGGATACCACCATTCTTCTAGCCTAATAACCATCCTCTTCTCTTCACTGTTTCACATTTCCTGTATCCAATTAGTTGCCAAGCCTTGTTAATTCTACCTCCTTAGCATCTCTCACATCCATCCCCTTTGGTATATTTATGCAAACACCTTAACCCAGGTGTTCATCACCCCTACCCTGGACTATTGCAAAGGCTTCCCAAAGGTATCATTTCTCTCCTTGCAATGTATCTTTCACCCTACATCCAAACTGATATTCTGAAAGGCCAGGCTGACCATGTCACTAGTTCTGCTCAAGAAGATTCAGTGACTCCCCATTGCTTTCAAAATAAAATTCAGACTCCACAGTTTGGTACATACATCCCTTCACAGTCTGATTCCAGCCTATCTTTCCAATTTATTCTCAATACAGATGCCAAATTAATCTTTCTAAAGCAAAAGTCTGACCATGTCACTCCCTTAGTCAAAAACCTATTGCTTCTAAGATAAAATGCAAACTCCTCAGGGTAGGGCTTAAGGTCCTTCACAATCTGACTATACCCTGCATTTCTAGCCTTATTTCTTATCATTCCCCTTCCTGTGCCCTGAATTCCAGCCAAACAAGGATGATTGCTGTTTGAAACATTCTATCTTCCATAACAATAGCTAGCATTTATATACAGCTTTAAAGTTTGTAAAGTATTCTACAAATGTTACCAGATTTGATCCTTGTAACAACCCTGTGAGGCAGGAGCTATTATTAGCCTTTCCCTTTTTACAGATGAGAAATTAACAGAGGTAATTTGGAAAGGTTAAGTGACTTACCCAAGGTCACACACAGTTAATATGAGAGGAATAATTCAAATTCAGGCTTTACCCAAACTACAAGACCAGGGTCCCATCTATTAGAACCTAGCAGACTTCTCCTGTGGCAAGTTACCCTCCGTCACTGGGACTTAGTCTCTCCTCAGCTTTGCTTCTTATAGTCATCATCCTTCTTCAAGTCACACGGTCATACATGAAGCTTGCCCTGATTTCTACCTCCTCTCCAAATACTCTGCTGTTTTGCTGTTGTATTCCAGCGTGTCTTTTCACGTAGTGGCATTTAATAAGTCATTATTAACTGAATAAATGAAACATAATATAAACGGCATATATATGTAGATATGTGTGTATGTGTGTGTACAGTGGAGAGGAGGAGTGGAGAGAGAGAGAGAGAGAGAGAGAGAGAGAGAGAGAGAGAGAGAGAGAGAGAGAGAGAGAGAAACAGATGGTGGAAGGAAGGACGGTTAACCTACTGAAGGAAGGGAACAAGTGTTTCAAGCATTTTATAAGCTCTGTCCCGTAGAAACAGTGAATCTGCCAATCACAAATTCTACTTATCTATTCATTAGGACTAGTACCTTAGAGAATTTTACTGGACAACACTTTGTTAGCCTAGTTCCAGTTACCATAAGTACTTGAAAGACATGAAACTGCATTTCTTAGAAAACATTCTAGAAGGGGTGAGAACTCATCCATTTGGAGTATCTCTCCCTCAATTAGTCCTAATAAGCAGCCTGCTAGCTCAGGCAACCCAACTCAGAGTGCTTCCCTGCAAGGGTCTAGCATCCATTCTGAGATGAACAGAGAAGTGGCCTCTTCCTTGTCTCTGGAATGGCGGGTGCCCCCTCCCCCCATGCAGCAGCTGGCTGGATTCCCTAAGATGGCTGCCACAGCTGCTCCCTGAGCTTGAGAGAGAGAATAAGAGAGTAAGCAAGCAAATGAGCCAGCTGATAGAAATGGCCACTGGGGTCTTCAGCAGACAATCCCCCAGGGCTGCTGGAGAAGGTCAAGGCTTGGGAGGGATGTGCAGGTGACCTGCTCCTCAGGGCCTCCCAGAAAAAAAGGAAGACTGGCCTTCATGATTGGAGCATTCAGGGGGCTCTGCTGCCTAAGAGAAGAACTGGGATGGATTTACAGTTTATCACTGTCCAGCACTAACCACCTGCTCCCTATAGGGTGACTTCTTAACCAAAGGGCAAACCAACACCAAGCACATGTCAATGTCAACAGTCATTTATTAAATTCCAACAATGTGCCAGGCATTGTGCTAGGCACTGGGAATATTTGTTGCTGTTCTGTCATTTTAGTCGAGTCTGACTCTTTGTAACCCCGTTGGGGGTTTTCTTTTCTTTTTAAATTTTTTTTCACTTGAGGTTTTTTTGGCAAAGATGCTGGAGTGATTCACTATTTCCTTCTCCAACTCATTTTACAGATGAGGAAACTGAGGCAAACGAGGTTAGGTGACTTGCCCAGGGTCACATAGCTAGTAAGTGTCTGAGCCCAGATTTTGAATTTAGGAAGAGGAGTCTTCCTGATTCCAGGTCTAGTGCTCTATCCACTGAACCATCTAGCTACCTCTACTGAGAATATAAAAAGCCTCCCCTGCAAAAGTACATAATCCCTGTTGTCAAGGAGTTCACATTCTAATGTGTAAGACAAAAAGCAAATAATTGTGTACATGTAAGATATATACAGTATAATGAAGGGTAATCTCAAAAGAGAAGGGGTAGTAAGAGGAAAGGAAGTCAAAGGAGGGAAAGAGAGGGAAAGGGAGGGGAGAGGAGACTTGGTTTCCTACAGAAGGTGAGATCTGAGTTAAGTCTTGGGAAGGGCAGCAAGGTGGTGCACTGGAAGAGTCAGGAAGACTCATCTTCCTGAGTTCAGATCTGGCCTCAGACAAATTACTAGTTGTGTAATCCTGGGCAAGTCACCTGACCCTTTTGCCTCAGTTTCCTCATCTGTAAAATGAGTTGGAGAAGAAAATGGCAAACCACTCCGGTATTTTTTGCCAAGAAAACCCCAAATGGGGTCACGAAGAGTCAGACACAACTGAGAAATGATTGAACAACTTGAAGGAAGACAAGGAAGCCAAGAGACAATGAGGAGGAAGAACAAACATCTCAGGCATACATACACTTGCCTGCACAAAGGCACACAGAACATACCTATAGGGCCATATCTGGGGTGACATGATTGGAGTTTTGTCCCAAGATTGCTATATCTCTGTAACTGTCTTCTGACCCATTGTCTCTGACCTTTGTAGTCTTCCAGAGCTATCAATGGCTCCTGCTCCCTTCCCCAGTGCCAGGCTGATTGATCTACTCTCCTTCAGGGTCTTATCATGGAGGCCTTCCTGGTACTTCCGTCTGCTACTTCCAAATCCTCCAGGCTGGATTCATTCATTGTCCCCTGAACACACCATGGTTTTTCTGGATGTTTCTTATAATAACATCCCTCCATCACTGGAATGCCTCATCTCTTCCTCTCTACCTGTCTGAATCAGACCTCACCTTCAAGATCCAACTCAAATTCTACCTCTTCCATGAAGCCTTCACTGATTACTCCAGCTCACAGTGAGCTTGGCCCACACTTTCTGGGGAATGTCCTCTCTTTTCTGGCACAAGTGCCCCCAAGGTGGACCATCTTTTGTGCTGCCCCACCCCTTACCTCAAATGAATTCACCTCAGACCCAAGACGTTCTAGTCATGGCTCTGCACCACATAAACTACAACAGGACCTAGTGCACAGTAAATGCTTGCTAAATCCATGAGGCTCACAGAAAACCAAAAAGAACCTCAGAGAGAGCTAAAAAGAGCCTGAGAGAGCATCTGATCCAATCCCCACATTTTATAGATGAGAAAATTGTGGCAGTTAGGTGACTCAGTGGATAGAGCATGAGACTTGAAGTTTGAGTTTGAATCCTGCCTTGGACACTTACTAGCTGTGTTACTCTTTGCAAGTTGCTTAACCTCTCTGTGTCTGTTTTCCCATCTGTGAAATGGCGCTAATAGTAGCGCCTACCTTTCAAGGTCATCATGAGTATCAAATGAGGTAACATCTGCAAAGCATTTCGAAAACCTTTAAGTACTCTATAAATGCTAGTGCTTATTATTAACAGATGATCCTTTTATAAAACTTGAATATTTGTCAAGCGTCTTCCTCACAATAACCCCATAAATCGGGTAGTGTAGATATAATTATTCCCACTTTATGGATGAGGTTACCAGGTCTCCTTGGGGCAAAGTGATTTGCTCAGGTTCATATAACTAATAAGAAAGAGTCAAGTTCAAGACTGGATTTTTT
>CM053590.1:100793815-100861895 GCA_028646515.1 Pseudochirops corinnae
CCTGAGAACCCTGGGTGCCTGGAAGTTTTCTATTTAAATGGAAATAAAAATCTAGTGACTGTTTCCCAACTGCCAACTCCAACCCCTTCTATATGTTATGTAAACTAAGAAGGAAACAGTGCTGGCTTGGAAAGAATAGGTTTTTCTGCTTTATTAGACTGGTGGCCTCATAGTTAACCTTATCCTGTTATGGGTATAAGAATCTGTATAGTTGCCCCTGAGATCAGAGACTCCTGAGAGAACAATGTTTCCAGAATGGTGCTGGCAATGTAAATTAAGGACTGGAAGGGGCCTCAGGGTTCATCTAGTCCAACCTTCTCACTTTACAGATGAAGCTCAGAGAGAAGTCATTTGCCCAAGGTCACCTAGATAATTAACATCAAAGCTAGGATTCGAACCAACTCCAAATTCAGCCTTCCTTCCGTCACTGCACCAAGCTGCTTCCCATATCTCTGATGAGACCTCACTTTGCTATCTACACTTCTACATTCTCCCATTTGATACTCATACCCTAGTGAGATATCACTGTCTTCACTTTACAGATAAAAGAATGAGGCCCAGGGAAGAGACATCTTGTATATGAGACATCCAAATTGTATCTGTTGATCACATAGGATCACATAGAGTTGGGACTAGAAATTAAATCTCCTGACTTCTATTGTCCATTATTCCTTATGACCTTGGACAAACAACTTTCCCTGCTTTGGACCTCAGTTTCCCTACATTAATTCATTCCAATTCTTAACATTCTGTATTCTATAAGGTACCTTCCAAAGCTATGATTCCTGTCAGAAGTTGCTCAGTGGACTACTGTATTTTTCCAAGGGTGCTATATCTTGATTAGCTTGAAGGGATACCTGAACCTCTTTCCCAAAAGCCTTAGGAAGTGAAAATGAATTATGGAAGTTATAAGGAGAGTGTATATGAACTCACTCAAATCTTTTCTCAAAGGGACTTTTTGACAGGTAGCATCCTCTCCTGATCCAAGGATTATCACTATTTCCACTTCAGCTGGGATACCAGATCTCTATTTACTGTGTGACCTTGGGCAACCAAGCCCCTCTGGGCTTGCACCTCTCCATTTGTGGACTTGGGACAACACGGATAACTTAGGAAGTAGGAGGAGGATGAAGGAGGGAATTGTGTGAAGAAGGTCCAGAAATCCCCAGTGTTAGCATTTCCTCCCTCTGGTTATTCTGCTCTGGAGGCCCCTGAATTCCTTGGGTGTGTCTCTGTGTATCAATGAATGTGGCCTCTGAGTTTTGTGTGTGTTGTTCCCAATGAGTTCACAACAGCTCCAAGTCTTCCAATGGCTGGTGTCTCTTTCTGGGTCTGCATAGCCTAAAATCATCAAAAGACAAGCTAAGAGAGAGGCAAGCCCTGAACAAGTCTTTCATAGAGTAGAAGAAATAAGACAGTCCCAGTTCAGAGTACTTCAGTGATTCCCCATGACCTACAGGAAAAGGTATAAATGCTTTAGCCTAGCATTCAAAGCTTTCTATAATCTGGCACCACATTATCTTGCCTCCTGATATATTTGACCTCATGATCCAGCCAAAACCTGCTCCCTGTCCCTTGACTACACTATGCCCTTACCTGACTTCTGGTCAAAGGCTTTCCCTCAAATGCCTTATCCTTTCTTTGAATGATTTCCCTCCTTCAAGAGCCAACTCAAATTCTACCTCTTTGATGAAGCCTTCCCTGATTACTCCTGCTCAAGAGTGAGTTCTCCTACTCCTACAGTACTTGACAGCCACACTCATTTGATTCATTTATTAATTTGTGTTAGTAATTTTTCTGGTATGCATATCTTAACTCTCCACCTAAATAGTATAAGTTCCTTGAAGCCAGGAACTAAATATTTGAATTCTCCCCAAAAAAAGTTGAACATAGAGTATAGATACTCAATAAATACTTAATACTCTCAAAATTTTCTAATTGCCTAAGACCTTAAAGATCATCTAGTCTAAACTGTTCACTGTAATAATTTTAAAAATAGTTGCCATTTATATAGCATTTTAAGGTTTCTAAAGTGTTTTCACATACATGCTCCAATCCCCACATCAATCTGGACAGAGGAGGATTGTGGCTAATTAGTAGGAAATCAGAACCCAGGTGTCCTACTCCCAGCCCTGGGGTCATTCACACAAACATTAGTTTGATTGGGTGACATAATGTAGGAAGGTGGAAAGAGTGTGTGTGTGTGTGTGTGTGTGTGTGTGTATGTGTGTGTGTGTGTGTTGGTGTACAGGTGAGAAAACAGTATGTGTTTTGAGAAAATGGATGTGAATGCATGCTCATCCACTTTTTCCCCCTTAATAGAATTATCTCTAGATTTTTTTTTTTTTGTCCTCAAGGCCCAAGCATTAACCTGGATTTCTCTAAATGCCCATTAGTCTGTGATACATGTGAATTTCCAGCCTTTGCTAACTTTTTCAGGTACTGTTTATTCCATTGCCTGTACCTGTTGGAATATGAAGTTAGAGACAGTAGGTCAGCAGTGAGGAGACTAAAAATCTTGGCTATTGGCCCTGGGAAAGTCATTTCCATGCTCATCAATTTCTTCATCTGTAAGATGGAGTTAGACTAAGTGACCTCTAAGAAATCTTCCAGTTCTGATATTCTGTGTGAGATGAGAATGGACAGACAGAAGGAATGATGAGTCTTTTTGTGTCTGTACAGTAGTGTCATCCAACATTCACTTAATGAATGGCCTATATATGTGGCACTGTGCTAGATTCTGAGGAAATGATGATAAAAGACAACAGTCCCTGCCCCTAAGAGCTTATTTTCTACTGGGGGACCCAACGTGTAAACATAAGGTCTACCCGATCACTGGAGAAGAGAGAGAACCCAACTACCAGAGAGATCAGGAAAGGCTTTCCATAGGAAGCAACGCATGAGCTAAGCCTTAAGGGAAGGCAGGGAGGTGAAAAATGGAATTTGGAGCTCAGGGAACAGCAAATGGGCTAGTGTGGCTAGAATGTAGAGTGTATGAAGTGGCATCATTACAATAAGCCTGTAATGGTGGCCTGGAGCCAGATCGGAAAGGGCCAAGCTGAGGACTTGGTATTTTATTCCAAAAGGCAGTTAAAGCCATTGGAGGTCCTCGAGTAAGGAACAGAGTGGTCAGTTTGTGCTATAAGATTCTTCTGTCAGATGCAGAGAGTATAGAATACAGAGAGGAGAGATTAGAGAAGGGAGGCTGGAAGTAGATAATCCAGTTAGGAAGCTGAAGGCAATCATCCAGACAAGGGGTGATGCAGGGCTAATCGAGGTGGTCACTGTGTGAATGGAGAGAAGAGAAGGAATGTAAGAGAGGCAGAACCTAAGATTTGGCAATTGATTAGATCAGGATGATGGGGAGTTAAAAGAGAGAGAAGAGTTAAAAATGACTCCAGAGTTACAAACCTGCATGACTAGGAGAATGGTGGTGCTTTCAACAGAAACGAGCATGTTTGGAGGAGAGATGGGTATATCAATTTCTTCATCTGTAAGATGGAGTTGGACTAAATGACCTCTAAGAAATCTTCCAGTTCCGATATTCTGTGTGAGATGAGAATGAACAGACAGAAGGAATGATGATGAAATAGGAGTTTCATTTTCAATATCCAGTTGGAGATGTCCTGACAGGATATTGGTGACAATGGAGCTAGAGCTTCAGGAGAGAAACTAGGGCTGGATCTGAAAGTCATTTACATAGATGTGCCATAGTAGAAAGAGCACTGGACTTGGAATCTGGAAGGTCTCAGTCCCCTGAGCCTCAATTTCTTCATCTATAAAAAGGGAATAATAATAGTATTTACCCCTCACGGCTTTTGTGAGGACATAATGAAATAATATATTAAATACAAATAATAAAATAAAAAATAATAAGTGAAATGCAAAAATATATGAAATGCAAACCTTCAAGCACTTTATAAATGCATATTTTTATTATTATTACATAGAGATGATTGAGGCTGATGAGATCACCAAGAGAGGGTATAGAGAGAGAAAAGAAGAGAGCCCCAGTTGGAGTGTTGGTTGTGTTGCTTGAATGATAATCAAGTGAAGGAGGCTGAGAAGGAATGGACAAATCAGAGTAGAACTAAGGGAGAACGATGACTCAAAAACCAAGAGAGTATCCAAGAGAAAGACTTGGCCATCGGTGTCAAATGCTGTATAGAGTCAAGAGGAGGGACTCGAAAAAATCATTATGGATTGGAGCTGGGGACCCACTGAATATAAATAACATTTTAAAATGTAAATAAACAGTTATTAAGCTCCTACTGCATCCCAGTGCAGAGATACAGAGCTTAGATAAGGTGATGTCTCCACCTCCTAGTCTACTAAAGGGATTTAATATATACACAAATAACTATAGCTATGAAACACAATCTCTTATTAAATATTTGTGTTTATTGTTACAGGGTTAAAACACAGGTGCAGATAGGGTAACAATGTAGGCCATTTGCTTATGTTCACACAGCTAGGAAGTAGGATACATAATAAGTGAATAAGAGACAGGCAAGGAGTTTGAAGACCTCGTGAATGAAGCAGGATCCTTACCGAGTCAGTAGATCTAAGAAGGCTTCAGAGACAAGGTGGTATTTTAACCAGGTTTTGAAAGATGAGAAGAAATTTAGCAGGCAGAGATGGGCCAGCAGGAGCATTCCAGGAAAAGAGAATCTTGCCAATAAAGTCACAGGGTCAGAGAAGTACACAGGAAGTTGGTAAATAGTCCACCATGGCCAAAGCCTAGAATTTGTGATGGTGAATAGTGTAAAATATGACCAGAAAAGTAGGTTGTAGCCAGATGAAAGAGGGCCTTTATCATTCATGGGTGAATAAAAGGAAGTCAGGGGGTCTGAGCAAAGGGGTAATGTTATCAGAGCCAGGTATAAGGACGAAAAGTTTGTCAGTGGTATGTAGCAAGAACTGGAGGGAGATGGGCTCCTTAGAAGGCTTTGAAATCTAGATGAGTAGCAATAAAGGGCACATCTAGGATGGGATCAGTGATTCTGGTGCCTAAGGGTCTAGGGTCTACCTGAGGCAAAGGCAAAAAAGATACTGGAGAAAAGGCTGGAGTCAAAATCAAGGGGCAAGCAGTTATCTGGAGCTTCCAGTATCCCTCTTCAGCCATGGCCCTCTCACCTGCTTCCTAGAAGAGAGACTAGAGAGCTGTTGATTTTTTGCCATTAATCATAAAGAAGGTGGCCATTTGAGATATTACAGAAAAATGGAGGAAAACTCCTGGTGTGGGAATTCCCTTCACTAATATATAGTAACCTGTCTATGATTTAGTAGTTGTACTAAAGTTTCCTAAAAACTTGGACAGTTGAAAGACACAAAAAGACAGCTGGAAGAGACCTTGAACAGTAAATCCTAGGATGTTGCTTCAGGCACATGAAGTTAAATGATTTGCCTAGGAACACCCCACTAGTAGATCAAAAGCAAGATTTGAATCTAGGTCTTCCAGACTCTAAGGACAACAGGTTCTGTCTACAATGCCATTGTTTTACATTTTTCTCATACCTTATGCTTTTTAAAGCACATCCCCATAAAGGTAATGTTCTCCTGATTTGACAGATTTGATAATAGAGGCTCAAACAGGTCGTAACCTGCTCATGGTCACACCTAGTGAAGAGCTAAGACCCCAAATAAAGCCTCTTCCTTAGTCCAGGAATCCATCCTTGAGATTCTCTCCAAAGGAAAGCCAGTAGAATTGCAGATGGAGATACTTGGGCAACAAAGAGGCATGATCGCCTATCAAGACAGGTTTCTCCAAGTCTTTGACGTGCTAGCTAGTAAAACTGTGAAATAAGGTTAAATAGAAAGGTAAGAAAGGGAGCAATTGGTACTGGATCCTAGGGACAGCTTAGAAAAGTCTTTCTTCAAATCTGAGGTAGTTTTCTCAGAAGCCAAGCATGACTTTGGTCCTCCTAAGCTGTACCAGGTACTGAGGATACTGAGATGAAAAACACAGCTACGTGAAGGATGGATTGGGGAGGGGAGAAGCTGGAAAGCAGGCAACACTTATGAAGCTAAGTCACTTTTCTAGACCAGAGATAATGAGGGCTTGGCATGATAAAGATAATATGGCAGTAGCAGGTCAAGTGAAGAGGAGAGGATGGTTTCAGAAGGTCATGGAGACACATTCTAAAGGCCAAAGTGGTTGACCAGATGTGGGTAGAGCAGAACAGAGAAGAATCAAAGACATTTCAAGTCCAAGTAACAGAAAACTGGTTGTTTTGTCAACAGAAATTGGGAAGTTGGAGTGAGGAGGTTTTTGTAGAAAGACAACAAATTCAGGCTTAGACATGTTAAGTGTGAGGAATTGGGGGAACATCCAGATGAAGGTATGCAGAAGGCAGTAGGAACTGTGGAGCAGGCCCTTGTGGGAGGAATTGGGGCTGGATATATTGATTTGGCATACAGCTGCCAAATGGATATTAATAAGACATGAGTCTGACTCTGTCATGCCCCCACCTTCTCAAGAAGTTTCACTGATTTCCTATTGCCATTGGGCTAAAATACAAACTGAGATTTAAAGACCTCCACAATCTGAATCCAACCTATGCTTCTAGTGTGATTTACCATTATTCTCCCTCATACATTAGATGTTCCAGCCAAAATGGCCTTTTTCCTACATATTTTCCTTCCATGCCTTTGCACAGGCTCTATCCTGCCATGCATACCTGGAATGGTCTCCCTCTACACATCTGTCTCTTGGGATCTCCAACTCCCTTCAAGGCTCTGTATCACCTCTGACACTAGACCCTTCCTCATTCCCCATTCCCCAGGTGGTTGGTTCTATCCCTCATTCACCATTAAAATTACTTTGTATATGATTTGTATTTACTTCTCTGGGTATGTATCTCTTCAGTACAACGTAAGCTTCTTGAGAGCAGGGACCATTTCATCTTCACCTAGAACATTCAGGTGTTCTAGGTGAATGTAGACATTCAGTAAATGTTTGTTGAAGGGGTGAGAGTCACCTATGTGGAAGTGATCATCAAAGCCATATGTATGGGTGAGATTGCCAGTTGAGAGAGTGTACATAAAGGAAAGAAGAGCCTTGGGGATATACATACTTATACCTCTATGATAAGATCTAGGATTTAGAGTTAGAAAGAACCTAAAAGATCATTTCACCCAACAACTCATATTTTATAGATCAGAAAAGATCACATAAATTACTTCAGAGTCAGAATTTGAACTCAGGTGGGCTGACTCCAAATCTGGTACTCTTTATATTGTATCATCAAAGACAGATCAGTGAAGAGGACAGAGAAGGAGTAGTTGGATAGGTAGGAGAGACAAGAGAGTGTCATGGAAGCTAAGAGAGGAGACAGCATCAAGAAAGGAAGTGACCAGTTCCACAGATATACAAGAAAGATCAAGGAATATGAAGATTGAGAAAAGTCCACTGTCTTTGACAGTTGTCATTAGCAACATAGGGGGAAAAAGTTTTAGTTAAGTGAAGGAGTCAGAAATTAGCATGAAGGGATCGAGGAATGAATTAGTTGATGATGAGGAAGTCATGACAGGGAATGTAGACTACCCTTTCTAGAATTATAGTAGTAAGAAGAGGAAGAAAGAGGAGGCTCACAGGGTCTACAAGAGTTTTTGTAGGTATATATTTTTTTGGTGACGAGAAACCTAATCATGTTTCTAGATAGGGGTGGGGGGAAGGGCAGAGAACTGGTAGAGATTTAGGAAGGACCAAAAATGGTGAACTGGAATGAGACCCTACGGGAAACAGAAAGTGGTCAGATTAAGGGCAGAAATGGAGGGGTTAGACTTGGCAAGGAGAGCCAACCCATCCTCTGAGACTGGAATGCAGATGAAGAAGACAGGTAAAGAAAGATATAGGGAGGTTTTGAAGTATGGAGAAAGAGAACTGAAGAAGTTTATAAGGAATAGAGTCACTCTCCTCAATGAAGGAGGCAGAGAATTTGCTAAGAGAGAAGGGGTGGAGGTGAAGTTGACTGTTCAAAGAAAGAGGGAAAGGTCTAGAACATCTGCTTAGGAAGGCATGATAGGAGTCAAAAATTAAAGGAAGGATTTCAATATAGTGATAACAATGCAGATTAGTATGAGTTTGTAATGGGACCCATCAGTTTTGTGACTTTTGCTCATAGTGCTGGTGGCTCAAGAATCAGAGTAGAGGAGTTAACCAGTTTTAGGTCTTAATGGGGTGGAGGTCAGGGATTTGAGAATAGAGGGCCACTCTCTATCTCATTGAAATGGCATTCAAGGCTATAAATGAAGGGAAATCAAGTCAGAACAAGGATGACAAGTTGAGAGAGCAGGGAAAGACTGAGGGACTGAAGGTCATGATGAGGGTAAGCAGCAGGCTCAAGAGCAAGGAGAAAGCTATAGAAAGATAGGAGATTGTGATGAGAGAGGAATTTCAGAGTTCGGGATCTCAGAGGCGATGCTGGGAGTCCAAGATGCCTTGCCTCCTCTTGTAGGTAACCATAGAATTGAAGATTATGAAAGCTGAGGGGATTCATAATTTGATAGGCCAGGGTGTGGTATAGTAGATAGAGTAATGGATTTATGCTTAGCCTAAATCTGGTTTCAAATCTGGCTTCTGATTATCTTTAATGGATTTTTATTAATATCTTTTATTTTTACATCACCTAGATTCTCCCATATCCTTCCTCTTCTCCCCCTACTCCAGAGAGCCATCCCTTATAACAAAGATTTAATCCAAAAAAGAAAGAGGAAGAAGAGGAAAAAACTCAGCAAAACCTATCCACACATCATTAGATGCAAAATTGCCTCTGACTCTTCCAAGCTGTGTAACCAGGGGCATTTTGCCTAACTTTGGACTGCTTCCTCATCTGTAAAACAGGGTTAATGATACTGGCAGTATCTATCACGTGGCTCTTAGGAGACTCAAATGATGTAATGTCTGCAAAGCAATTGAAATCCTCAAGCTCTGTAGAAATGTCCATTATTTATTATTATTATCATCATCATTTTTACCCATATGACTATTCAAAGGGTCCCTGATATGAACATGGAAGTCATAGAAGATGGGGACAGTGATTAATGAGGAGGGAACATTGGGAGCCAAGAAATGAAATCAATGAAGAAATGGGGAGTGGTCTCACCCAACTTTCCCCATTGGGAGTTTGGGTCTAGTTCAGATTGTCCTAGAAGGTGGTAAGGCCAGGTGAGGCCCAGGGCCTACTAGGTTTCTCTGTATCTTCAGTGCTCCCCTCCCTTCTAGTCACCTGGAGCTGTGTTAGATGCAACTGTGAAAGACAGCATGATGTGGTAGAAGGAACTTCACCCATAATAGCAGTCACATACACTTGTCCAGAGAAGGGAGGATAGAATCACAAGAGTTAGATCTGGACAGACCTTAGAAGTCTTTTAGATCAACTTCATTCATTCATTCATTCATTCATTCATTCATTCATTCAACATGTGAGAAAACTGAGGTTCAGACAAGTTAAATGAGCTCCCTAATTGCTTGGCCATGTGCCTAGTAAGTGACAGAGTAAAGGTTCACAGTGGGGCCTTCTGGCTGCAAATCCAGTCCTCCTTTCCCCACACCATGTTGTGGTTGGTGCTAACTTGCTCTGTATGGGTTGGGGAATGAGAGGAGAAGAGCTGATAAAATAGGTGTCTCTATGTGCTTTCAGTACTGGGAATTAGGAGACCTAGATTCCAATCCCAATTCTGCCACTTAACTTTCTGGGTAATGAAAGACAAGTAACTTCCCTTCATTGAACCTCAGTTTCCCTCTCTGTAAAATGAAAGGCTTGGACAGGATGTTCTCTAAGGTCCTCTTCAGACTTAAAATTCAGTGATATGGTCCTTGGAGACTGAGCCCCGAAGTCAAGTCTGTTTTCCCTTGCTTTATTACCCCACTTTGGGGTTAGATTTGGATCCCTTCTTCCTCCTAATCAGTTCATTAACAAGAGTACTCACTTAATAACTCTGCTTTATGAGGCAAGGCTTGGACTCCAGTGTTATTAATTGGCTGTTGATTTCTGCTTCTGGGCTATTAAGCCTCTGGCCAATACTGAGAGTTGAAGAGCAGGCAGACCCCAGGGGAAAGTTTTCCAAACCTGCCCCTCCCCTGCTCCATTTTGTGCCTTACCAGCTGGAGTTCATCGCTGAGGTGAGCATTCTCTCTTTTCTTCGTTCCCTCACACCCTCCCTGTACTAACTTCTATTGAGCTACTCTTTTGTGACTTACAAAGCATTATTCTTACAATCACCTTACTTACAATCACAACAATGAAGTTAGTATACTGATACTCTCATTTAATAGATGAGGAAACCAATTCCCAGAGAGGTGAAGTCACTTTTTTAAAGTTTCAGGTGGCAGAGCTAGAATTCAAACCCAGGTTCTCCAGTTCAAATCCCTGTCCTCTTTCCACTTTTCTGTGATGTTTTTCTGCCCAGGGCTAGACAAAGCAATGCAAACCAGAAGAAGGAGCATGTCACTGGGGTATGGAAAGCCCAGGAGAGTCCACCAGGGAATCAGAACATCTCAGATCCCTAGAAGGGACCTATCAAATCGTCTGGTCCAACCCTTGCTCTGTTCATGCTCCTCTATGATGTTCTCAGCAAATAGCTGAAGACAAGGACCAGCATCCAGAGGGACGTACTAGTGCTTGACAGCCTCCATGTCTGGGAATACATCTCAAGTGGTCTTCCTGGGGCCATTCTGGAGCTCTAGAACAGGTTCTATCTCTCTTGAATGAGACCTGGATGTGTAGAAATCAAGAATGGGAATAGTCTGTTGGTTAATTATAATTAATTCAAGGCAGCCACTAATAAATATTCTGGATAATAGCAATGGAATCGAACTGTCTTCTTCAATTGTATGTTGAAGAGAGAGAAGAAGTTTGTAAAAAAAAATAATAATAAGTGGACAGGATACAATTCCCAAATGGTAAATGCAGAGTGGTTTTGTTAGAGACCAGACACTAGGAAATGACTGAGTAAAAGACCTGGGGATCTAAGTGGACCAAAAGCACTAAGTGCTTTGAAAAGGAAATCAGGTCTCCTTGAATCTGGGATGTGGTGAAAGGAATATGATGTGGACCCAGTGCTATGCTAGGCTTTACTATAACTGTGGGAGAAGTGAATAGAGAATACTCGTAATAATAGCTTTCATTTCTACAATGCTTGAGGGTTTACAAAGCTCATTCTTAACAACCTTACAATATAGGTAGTACACTAAAATTCTCCACATTTTCTAAGACAATGAAAAACCCAGAAGATCAAAGTCAGGGCCAGGATTTGGACATAGTCCAATCCCAGTGCTCTTGCCACTACACTACTGTCTAGGTCAGGGACAATTTATAAAGAGCTTGAATGCCAGCCCAAGGTCTGGATGTGATAGGCAACTGGAAGTCATTGAAGATGATCAGTTCTGTGCATTAAGAAGACAAATCTGACAACATAGGCAGGGTAGATCAGAGGGAGAACAGACTAGAATCTGAGAGACCAATTAAGATGATGTTATGCTAGTTCAGACAAGGAGTAATGAGGGTCTTGTCTATGGCAGACACTGGAAATGGAGTAAAGAAGATGGATGAGAGAAATTTTATTACGTATTTCAGTTCAAACCCCAAGACAGATCCAAACACTAGAGGACCCCTGATGGGGAGGGGGAGCTGGACTGGCCTCCACCCAGGATAGCTAATCCCAACCTAAGATCACTACTTCAGACCTAAAGCAGGCCCTAGGTCATCTACCAGCAATGGCAAACCCTTGATTCCTCCAGACCCCTGGATTAATGGGAATCTCTAAGGTCACCCTGAAATTTTGATGAGGACTGTGGCATTCAAAGGTCCTTTGGTGTCTCCCCTTCCCTTGCCCCCAGCCCCCAGTTCAGCTCTACTACCCTCCAGACCAGAAGAAGGGTTGTTCTGCCAACAGGCTATTAGACTTTGTCCTCTGTCCCAGGCAAGAGAATGGTCCAATGCCTCTGAGGCTGAACACTCCCAACCTGAGAAAATACAGTAGATTTCTAGGTTGGGAAATAAACTTGGCACAAGGACACAAGATGCATTTGATGGGGAAACTAGAAATCTGGCTGTGACATGCAAGTGAGAGGCAGGTTAATACATGTCAACTACATATATATATCACATCCTTCCAAGGCTATTAGATGCCAAGACTGCCTGTGCTTAGCATAACACCTGGCACATTGTAGGAGCTTAATAAATATTTACTGATTGACCTTCTCTATGCCTGAGACTCTTTCCCTATTGTATATTTACCAGTCAGTCACCACTGAGATTCTGAAAATTGAAAGTATAGATTAACCACACATACACTTTTTCCTTTTCCTTTCTGGTCCTATGACCTGGGAGGGTCCCCTCACCTCCACCCCCATCAAGGGCTAGAATCTGCACCTAGTGAGGCAAGAACCCCTTAGTAACCAAGGAAAAACACAGGGAGTATATGTTTTTCTTTTCTTTTTGTATTATCCCCCACAACTCCTCAAATGGTGCCCAGCACACAGGAGGCACACAACCATGATCTCATCATGGGAGAGGATGGGGTATGTACAGTGACTGAGTCACCCCCAGAGCAGGCAGTAGGACATCCCCTGGAACAGATAGCAGTGGTCAGTCCCCTTGGGAGACAGTAAGATGTGCATGATGATGGGGTCTCTCTCTCTCTCTCTCTCTCTCTCTCTCTCTTTCTCTCTTTCTCTCTCTCTCTCTCTCTCTCTCTCTCTCTCTCTCTCTCTTTCTCTTTCTCTTTCTCTCTCTCTCTGTCTCTCTTCCCTTCTTTCTCTTTTTCTCTTCCCTTCTCTCTCTTCCACTCTCTCTTTTTTCCTTCTTTCTCTCTTCAATTCTCTCTCCCCCTTCTTTCTCTCTGTCTTCCCTTCTCTCTCTCTCTCTCTCTCTCTCTCTCTCTCTCTCTCTCTCTCTCTCTCTCTCTCTGGAAATCAGCATCACCTTAAGTAATACATGCTCAAAGACATGGGCATGGTCAGGCCCCTAGGGGATCAGGGTCTATTTTGGATTTCTCTCCCAGGAAGCGGCAACAGTCGAGCGCTGACAGGAAATCAGTTATTTTTACAGCCACCAGGTGGCCCTGGGCTAAAGGGATGGGGGTGGGGACAGGGGTGCTGATGAGATGAGAGGTAGAGAAGTCAGTGGTTTCCCCCACTTCCTAGGATCAGAGACATGCAGCTAAATGAGGCCTTGAAAGTCCACTAGTCTAAACCCTCCCCCCATTTTACGAATGAAGAAACAGGCCTAGGGAAGTTGTGACTGCCCAAGGTCATATAGGTCTAAGTGGCATGACAGGGCTTCAAACTCAGGTGACATGACTGAACTCAGCCATCTCTCTACTACACTGTGGATGCTCTCTTCCTTCCTTGTGCCCCCTCTGGTCTCCTCTCTTCATTCCTCTGCCTAATATTAGGGTCTGAATCAAAGAGTAAGCTCATTTATCATGGTCTTCACCCCTGAGCCCACGGCTTGGCATACTATGACAGCTGGATAGTTCAGTGGTTAGAGTGCAGGGCCTGGAGTCCAAAAGCCCTACATTCAAATCCAGCCTCAGGCACTTATCAGCTATGTGACCATGGGCAAGCGCTTAACCTCTCAAAATCTCAATTTGCTCAACTATAAAATGGATGTAATAATAGTACCTACATCCCAGGACTGTGTGAACATCAAATGAGGTCATATTTTTTAAATGCTTAGCAAGTGCCTGATATAGACTATGTGCTATATAAATGTTAACTATTATTGTTATTGTTATAAATCTCATCACAAAAGTACCTGCATTTATACATCCTTTCCTAACCCTGTTCCCCCCAACCTTCTCCTGCCATGGAAGCCTTGAACTCTACCCCCAGGCCAACTGTCTCCAGTATGTTGTTGGTTAGTCATTTCAGTCAAGTCTGACTCTTTGTGACCCCATTTGGGGTTCCATTTGGGGTTTTCTTAGCAAAGATACTAGAGTAATTTGCTATTTCCTTTATCCAGCTCATTTTACAGATGAGGAAACTGAGGCAAGCAGGGTTAAATGACTTGCCCAAGGTCACATAGCTAGTAAGTGTCTGAGGTTGGATTTGAACTCAGGGAGATGAGTCTTCCTGACTCCAGGTCCAGCACTCTATCCACCGTGCCACCTGACTGCCCGATTTCCGATATAAATGAGTTTTTGCTTTATTTTTTTCCAGAGCTAGGCTTCCACACCACTTCCTGGCCATCTGCACATCTTACAGTTGCACACATGGCCTCCCTCCCCCTCTCAGCTCCCCTTTATTTATTGTCTTAATTAGAATGTAAGCTTCTTGAGGGCAGAGACTGTCTTATTACTTGTATAAGTGCTTAATAAATGCTCTACCTATTTAGATGTTTGATAAACATTTGATGAACAAATGATTTAGAGGGGATACCAGGGTAAGAATAGCTCAGTATGTAAGCCTGCTAGTTTCATCCCTTTGACACGTCATTACCCAAGTATTATTTCCATTTCACAGATGAGGAAACTGAGGCTTAGAAAAGTAAAAAGACTTGCTGAGTCACACAGCAAGGAGATACCAAGAACCAGGCTTTAAATCCCACTATACCTCAATGCTTCCCAGGGCTTCAGTTCTAGGCTTACTGTAGGACCTTGCCTTGGGCCCTAGGAATCTTAATGTCTTTGATCCCTGAATCTCCCTTTCCTGCCCCAAATCTGGACCTTCCTGGCTGCTGAGCCAGATTGGCTTCCTGGGTTCAGGCATCTCCTAAGGCCTGTCTCCTCTCCTTCCTCTCATGCATTTCTTGATGCCCTCTCTTAGCATGTTTGCTTCTCTCTCTCCCTTCTACTTCATATCTACACATTCCCATCCTTGGGAGTATATCTTCTAAAGTTTTATCTACAAGGGAAACAGAATATACCAGGGGAAGGGCGTTAGAAGTGCTGATACAAGAAACCTACCTCATCCCAGACTAAGGGGCCCTACACTTCCCAAGCCGATGTGTACTTAAATTCTCTCCAGGCTTAGCCTGGTTATCCAGATTTCCCAGGGGCCCAAGCACTATACCAGCCCCCCAGCCCTCCCCATTTCAGACCCCAGGAGAGCCTGGCTTATCTACTTCAGATCACATCCAAACCAAACTAGAGATTCAGCCTCCTGAGCTCTCTGGTCTAAGCTCATTGGTCCCTTCTTCCAAGTCCTAGCTCACTCTCAGCCAATCAGGAGACCTCCTGATAGCCTGGGAGGCTCGTGGTATTCCCGTCACAGTAATCATTCCTAATAACACTCAGAGTTAAGTAGGGCTTTAAGATTTACAAAGAACTTTCCTTATCCACTGGGGGAAGTAATTCAATTCACCAAATGTTTATTAAAAGTGTGCTACAAACAAAGCACTCTGCCTGGTGATAGATCAGTATACTGACAATTAAAATAAAGGGGGTAGTGGGAAGACCCAAAGTACTGCAGTGAGCAATGTAGAACCCAATAGGATTCCTGAGGCCAGCTGGTCCAGCCCCCTGAACTTATGTCCATGTCATTGCTCCTCAATAGAATGCAATCTCCTTGAGGGTGGCACTGTTTCAGTTTTTGCCCTTGTGTTCCAGCACAAAGCACAATGCCCGAAACTTGTTGCTGAGTCATTTCAGACCCCATTTCGGGTTTTCTTATCAGAGATACTGGAGTGGTTTGCCATTTCCTGCTCCAGTTCATTTTACAGATGAGGAAACTGAGGCAAACAGGGTTAAGTGACTTGCCCAGGGTCATACAGCTGGTACGTGTCCAAGATCACATTTGAACCCGAGTCCTCCTGACTCCAGGGCAGGTGCTCTGTCCACTGCACTGCCCAGCTGCCCACCTGGAACATAGTGGAAGCATAACAGATATTTATTGAATAGAATTTGACCTCCGTCATTTTACCATTGGGGAAATTAAGACCTAGACAGTGCGAGAAGTTGTCTAACGTGGCAGAGGTGAAATGCAAACCCGTGTCCTCTGACTCTGCACTTATTGACCCACAATGTGAGAAAGGAGAGAACACTAACTAGCAAGGGACGTTCAGATAGGGCAAGATGGGGAACACTCCATGGGGGGGGTGGCACCTCAGCTGACCCATGAAGGAGAAAAGGATTCTGAACAGTGAAAATGAGAAAGAAGGGCATTCCAGGCATGAGTGAGGACTCCCAAGGAGGCTGGAGATGGCATATGGAGCTCTGGACTAGCCAGAAGTCCAATCTGCCTAGAAAAATAGGGCAAATATTATCATCCATCTTACAGAGAAGAACACAGGCCCACAAAATTCAAGTAGTTCACTAGTCATCACACTTAGTGTCAGAATTAGGATTTGGATCCAGATACATGAGGAGTGGTAACCTTTGGTGGTAGAAAGAACACTTATTGAAAGGGGAGTCAGAGGCTTGAGTCCTGATCCTCCCTTACTACCTGTGTGACCTTAGGTAAGTCCCTTGTCAATGGGGTCCTCCAGCCAGCCAGATCAGCCCCCAGCAGTGAAGGAAACAGGAGGGCTGAAGTTTCAATGCCAGGCCTCTTCCTTCCCCGCCACATACAGTTTTTCCCCAGTGACTGCCTCCCCCTAACACCCTCTGGACCTTAGCTGAGGAGCTCAGCCTTTGGAAAGTCAGTCCCTGGGTCGCCAAGTCCATACTAACTTTCTGTTGTCCATCCAGCCCATTGTCAGGTTCTGGAAGATGGGTGCAGGGATCCGTGAGGAGGAGGGAAAAAATGCAGCCCCTGCCCTCAGGAGCTCGAACCCCAGGTGGGGAGGGAAGATTGACACATGAAAAGTTAAACAACATGCAGCAGTCTGTGATCCAGTGCCAAGATGAGTGGGGACAGACAGTGAGTGCTGTAGGAATTCAGAGAAGGGAACAACCAGTGTGGGCTGGAGAGTAGCATCATAGGATTGAGAGCTGGGAGGACCTTAGAAATCATCTAATCCACCCCCTTCATTTTTCAGATGACAGAACTGAGGCCCAGAAAGAGGAAATTAGTTGCCCAAGGTCACATAGGTAGCAAATGGTAGCCTGGTCCTTACACCTGAGATTCAATGAGTCTAATTCATGGAAGGTTTTGTGGTGGGGGTAGGATGTGATCAGGCAATGGGGAGAGAAGAAACACATTCCAGGCTGGAAAGTAGGGTAACCAAAGAGCCTGGGTTTAAAAAAGGAAAAAAAGGAGACATCCTGGCTTTCTCCCTGTTCCCCTACCTCCCAGCTACCCCTGAGGGTGAGAACTGGAAAGGATTTCTCTGCATGGTCTTTCTTTTGCATCCATCCCGAGCCTTGATTACCCTTCCTCCTGGTACAGAACTGGGCACTTAAAAGGCATTCAGTGTATGTTCCTTGAGAGATATTGTGGTGTAAAGTGGGAAGTGGAAAAGTTTGGGATTCCGGACAGCTGGTTCTAGTCCCAGCTCTACCACTAATTCACCAAGTGACCCTGGAGAAGTCACTTGACTTCTCTGAGCCTCAGTTTACACATCTGTAAAATGGCAGTGTTAGACTGGCTGACCGTAAGTATTCTTCCATTCTAAGGACCCTTGCAGTTCTAACATTTTATTCTAAAATTCCTTCCAGTTTTTGACATTCTATGATGCTGCAGTTGATAACTTTTCTTCCCTTTGCCTCTCTGTGAATACCCTACCCACCCATTGCATCCCTTTGTGCCTAGCACCCAGTGCTCCAGACCTTCAGGACAACATGTAATGAGACCCTCTGGTGTCCCTCTAGACCCCAGACCATCAAGGGAGAAAGTACCAAGTATGGGGGAAGTATCTGGGGAGTCAGTTCCCAGGCTCTGGGAGTGACAGCTGCAGGAAGACATAGTCACCAGCTATAAATACCCCAAGGATGTGCTGTGCAGGAAGGGGGGTGGACTGTTCACAGCCTCAGGGAGGGTGGAGCAAGGTGAAGGTCTGGGACCACAGAAGGACTGGAGCTCAGAGCTGATCACCGAGGAGGACCCAAGGAGCTGGTGATCTAACCCAGAGACAGAGCAAAGGGAGGGCAGGGACAGGCAAAGGGAGAGAGACGCAGATGAGTTGATGGGGAGGGTAATAGAGAGAGAAGCCTATAACCCCAGTGCACATTAATGGGTAATGAAGCGTGCTGGCATAGAAACCAGGAGCCCTGTTCTTGTCTCAGCTCTATCCCTGAGTGACCTTGGGCAAAGGCACTTACTTCTCCTCTGGTGGCCTCAGTTTCCTACTTTGTAAAATGCAAATGTTGGTCTCAGTGATCCCTTAGGTCCCTTCCATTGCATTATTCAGTGAATCTGAAACTGGTTTTTCTATTGCCTTTGTAAGCCCAGTGCTATGTGTGAGGCCAGGGCTGGCTGCAGCAGGGAATTGAGATTTTAAGATAGCTCCACCAAGGAGGCCCAAGCATTGTCCTTTTGCCCAGATATCATCCGAAGCATTAGCAGCCTGGCCCACAGGGCTAGGTAGGAAGAGAAGTGTTAGAAGTCTTAGGTGGTTGCTCTTGTCCTAGGCCCAGTGCTGGAGTCTACTGAGCCACCTAATCGTCCTGGCCTACAATGGGATATTGGGAGATACTCAGGCAAATGGTAAGAGGGAGGGTCAGACCAGCTACCTAGATGGTCACAATGACTTACTAACTCCTTTTATTGAGGAGATTTGTTCTATGAAGTTTGGATTCAGCAAAGGGCTGAATTTGAGGACCTAGAGGGCCACATGTGGCCTGGAGGTCACAGGTTCCACACTCCTGATAGAATATAAAGAGCTCTAGACTTAGATCTGAGTTCAAATTCCAACTTTCAACAGTGACTGTGTGACCATGGGCAAGTTTTTAACACCTGTCAGCCTCAGCCTATATCCTCATCCGTATATTGATGTGATTCTTTCCCATCCCCCAAATATTTTGCAGCAGAGATGTCTTTGGGGTAATAGATGGCACATCAGAATAGGAAAGCAGGGGGCAGCTAGCTAGGTGATGCAGTGAATAGAGCACCGGCCCTGGAGTCAGGAGGACCTGAGTTCAAATCTGGACTCAGATACCTGACACTTACTAGCCGTGTGACCTTGAGCAAGTCACTTAACCCCAATTGCCTCACCTTCCCCCCTCCAGAATAGGAAAGCAGTGTAAAAGGAGCAGGGTTGGTTGAGTCAGATCCTGGCTCTGGCACTTAGAAATTGCTTGACCTTACTGTGCCTCAGTTTCCCTATCTGTAAAATGAAGTGGTTGGACCAGATGTTTTCTAAGGTTACTTCCAGATCTAACATTCTAGGCTTCTCAATTGGTGCTAATAAGGCTTGTGCTGCCTATCAGGGTGGTTGAGAGGACAGTTCTTGATAAACCTTAAGGCACCAACAATGAATTACTGTTGTCATCATGCCCCTTCCTCTGCTCAGCCTACTAAACTCCAGCTCTGACACAGAACAAATAAAACATGTGTATGTACACATTGTATATGTGCATATATACGTATGCATGCATACACATACACATGTGTGTATGCCTGTGCATATGCATGTATGTGCTTGTATATCTTTTGTAAGTATCCTTTCCCTGTCCTGTAAGCTGTTAGAGCCTTCTCCTCCTAGGTTACCTTCCATCCACCCTGAATGTATCTTGCATGTACCCATGTAAAGACAAGCTATTCCTTTATTAGACTAAAAGCTCCTTGAGGGCAGGGATTCTTTTTGCTTTTTCTAGGTCTCCTCAGTGCTTCTCACAACACCTGAAACATAGTAAGCACTTAATAAATGCTTGTGGCTTGATTGCCAACATTCCAGACCAGCCCTACTATGGGATTGAGACACAGCTATTGCTGCCAAATCACTCTTGTCATTGGCCAGTCCACTTGGGATCTCAGTTTTCTCATTTGTAAAATAAGAAGGTTGGACTAGGTCATAGGGTCCTAATTCGGAGCTCAATCCCCAAGGTCCTTGGCAGCTTTAACACTGTATTCTGTGTTATGAGTAGATACCTCCAATGGTCTTTGTTATATGTGCCAAGAGCTCTGTGAGTTCTACCATTCTTTATGGTCTATGATTTCATGGTCCCCTATTCTTTGCACCTCTTGACTCCAAACCATGACCTCTTTGGGTCTCTCCTTCTGTACAGCCTCAGCAAAGTTAAACTTAGTGATTCTGGGAGCTGAGCCAATATCAATCCATAAACATTTATTAAGTACTCTGTGTGCGAGGCATTGGCTAAGTGCTGCAGTTACAAATACAAATTAAAAACAGGCAGTCTCTGCTCTCAAGGAGCTTACAATCTAATGGAGAAAGACAAAACTCAGAAAGAAGCTAAAGGGGGAGAAAGGTGGAAGGAAGGAAGCAGGAAAGAGGCTACCGGGCCTAGGGGCACGATGGAGAACTCCAAAGAAATCCCAAAGCTGGTGGTAAATAAGGAAAGACATATATAGCTTTCTCTTTAAATAGAGGCCCAGTGACCCATGACCCTGCCCTCCAGGCAGAGGATCCAATCAGAGGGTCAGAGGATACTGATGAGATCTGAGTACCCAGACAGATTCAATCTTACAAGATAATGAGATTTCCTGGTCATGAGTTTCCTGGAGAAGGCCTATGTGCCTGGTTTGACATCCATTCCCAGTCAGATATCCCTGGATCCTCCCAGGTGACCCAGCCTGTGACTTAACCTTGCTTATCCTGCCTTCTCTGCTGTTAGAAAAGTCAGTGAGAATGAGACATACACTCAGGGAGGCCAGGAAAGGAACATTTCCCACATGTGGAGAAGCCTTAGGGGGAAAGGGAGAAAGGGTAGAGCCGTCACCTTAGCCACCTACCTGCCTAAGCAGCTAATGAGTCAGTTATCCATCCCCAGGTACAGAACAAAGACAGCATGTTTCTCCAGGGATATGATAAACTAACAGAAGTCTTAGAACCTTGGCATTCCCTCCTCTTTTTGTAAAAGGTAAAGGGTTATGGAAAGCTGGAAGAGGCTTTAGACATGGTCAGAACCAACCTTCCTTACTCTTGTTTTATAGATGAAGAGACAGAGCCAAAGACTGGGTCACTTCCCCACTAAGGTTCTCAAACTCCCGTACTCCTGGGCTCCCCAAGCAGAAAACAGTGACAAGAATCTTTGAATGTTACTGCTCATTTAGTCACTGAGTCACAGAATCCCAGAGTCAGAAGCAACCACAGAGACCAGCTTCATCATTTTGTATTTGGTGAAACTGTGACCCATAGATGTTAAGTGACTTGTCCACGGTCATACAGCTTACAAGGGGCAGACCCAGGATTTGAACCCTGATCCTCTTACCCCAAATATAGCATGTTTTCTGTTCCATTATATTTTTTCCTCATCAGAATTGTTCCTTTTTTGTGTCCAAACATCTCATTGTACAAATGAAGAAACTAAGGCAAAGATAGCTGAAGGTCATGCAGCTACTCAACATTTGAGCTGGATCTGATCCCAGCCAGGTCTTCAAATTCTAGTCTTCTGAATCCACTCCTAGCAGCAATCTATCCGCTATACCAAGCTTCCTACCGTGTGCCTGCCCTTAGGATCTGTAGGGGTTGGAAGGAGGTCAGACAACCCCGATCCCTTCTTCCTCAGACAGTTGGGGGTGAAGGAGCTGAGCCAGCTTAGTGCCCAGGTGAGGAATCTCCTCTGTGGGCATCACAGCCCCCACTGCCCTCCTGGCTTCAACTGGCCGCCTCCTCAGAGTGGGTTGTTTCCCTAGACCGAGTGCCTTCATCCGTCCCAGCCTCTGCAGCATCTGTGGAGCTGTGAAGATAGCAATGCCGGGGAGCCCCCGGAGCCCAGCCTGCAGCTTCCCCCTCCCATCCTGGCACAACTCTAGGGCCTAAACCCAGCTCTAGCCTGCCAGCCCTAAAATCAGACGGTACAGGCATCATCAACCACTGCTCCACTCTCTAGTCCCCATCTGCCAGTTAGCCTTCCTTTAGGTATAGTGGAAAAGAACTGACCTCAGAGACAAGGAGCCCCAGGTGGATCTAGGCCGGGTCTCCTCCACTCCAGGCCTCCATTTCCTCATCTATAAAATGAGGAAATTGGACTGAATAGTCTTACTGTTCCTTCAAGCTTTAGCATCCTAAGGTCCCTTCCTGCATAACAGTCCACACTTCTGCAAGTCTAACGTGAAAGAAAATAAGTCAGTGGTCATAGATGGAGGTACAGGAAAAAAGCAGAAATATTTGTGCCTCATTCCCAGTTCCTTCATCTCTCCATTCATTGCTTCATTAAATATGTTTGTTACTTCATTAAACTAACTTCCCACCTGGAAGGTGGGATCTCTCGTCCTCCTTAAATCTTCCTGGAGTCAGTCAACAAGCATTTATTTTTCTTACTTATGGTATGCCAAGCACAGTGCTAAGTGCTATCTGGAATCCAGATAAATAAGACAGTCCCTGTCCTCAAGACGCTTCTAGTCTGTCACTCAACATCTGGTCCAGGCACTGGGCTAAGCATTGATGATACAAAAATAAAATTTTTTTTTAAAAAGGCAGAAGATAGTGTCTGACCCCAAAGAGCTCACAAGTCAAATGGGGAAAGACAACATGTTAAAGGGAAGCAAAAAAGTAGGGGTGGGAGCATGATGATGGTAGGGAAAGGGGGAGGGGGATGAGGTAGGAGGTTATGACTTACACAGCTAAATATAAAATAAAATTATTGGTCCCTCCCAATGAAAATTGATCTCTTCCTTCTTAAGTCTTACAGTCAGTCAACCACAGCTTATTAAGTGTTTTCTGTGGCACTTGAATGAGATCTGACAATACAAAGAAAGACAAAAACATAGGTCTTGCCTTCAAGGAGCTCACATTCTAAGACAGGAGAGGCAACAGGCAAGTGCCTCTACATACAAGAGTTTTACAGTGTAATTAGAAGATGATCCTAGAAGAAAGGCCCTGGCATTGAAAGGGGGACCAGGAAAGATCTCCTGCAGAAGGTGGGATTTGAGTTGAGTCTTAAAAGAAGCTAGAGAAGCCAGGAGGTGATGAAGGTGAAGGTTGAAGAGGGATAGCATTCCAAAAGTAAGGGGCAGCCAATGAAAAAGATAGAGTCGGGAGATGATGTGTAGCCAATGGATTGTAGACTGTGAATTGAGAAGGAAAGTGTAAAAAGACTGGAAAGGTAAGAAAGGGCGAGGTTGGGGAGGGTTTTAAATGCCAACAAAATTTTCTATTGTGTCTTGGAGGTAATAGGGAGCCAGTGGAGTTTGTTGAGTAGGGAGAGGGGGTAGCATAGACAGATTGGCACGTTAGGGGGAAAAATTCACTTTGGAAGCTAAGTGATAGATGGAGACACCAACCAGAAGAATGTTGTAATTGTCCAGATGTGAGACAGGAGCGCTTACATTAGTGTGTTAACTCTATGAATGAAAAGAAGGGAACGTATATGAGATGCTGTGAAGGTAGAAAAAAAAAATAGATTTGGCAAAAGATTGGCTGTGTAGGGTAAGTGTGAGAGAAGCATCAAGGCTGATACCAAGGTGAGGCCCGGTGACACTGAGGATGGGGGTGCCCTGGATGGCAAATAAGGCCACTGTGGCTGGCTCCCTCATTAGTGCCCTTCACACTCTCTTGTTTTGTGCTTATTTATGTGTACATGTCACATCCTCACTAGTAGACTGTGAGTTCCTTAAGGACAGAAACTGTTGAGGTTTTTTCCCCTCCCATGTCCTTATTCCTAACACCTATTTAACACGAATGTCCTCCTAGCGGCAGATGGTTATGAATCTTGGAACACCACACAACCTCCAGAGAGTCAAAAGGGTAGGTGATCCCAAGGACACTGGAGAGATCCCTGGTGGGAACAAGGAGGCTGCAGTGTATTTCCAAGGATGACCTACATGCAGAAATGCTATAAGGGAAATCATCCAGGAAAACTATTTATTGAAAAACGGTGTCTGTACCAAGACTGGGGGATAACAGATGGACAGCCTGAGCGCTTCACTGATAGGCAAAATAAAATGGGGAGGGGGGAAGGTCATTAGCACTTCATGTAGATGCTCCACAGGAGATCTATGAGAGAACTCGAATAAGAATCATAAAGGATGGGGAGTGGAGAAGTAGGAACCCCCATCAGCAGTGGCTTATCAGTCGTTTCAGTCATGGCTAACTCTTCATGACCCCATTTGGGGTTTTCTTGGCAGAGATACTGGAATGGTTTGCCACTTCCTTCTCCAGCTCATTTTACAGAGGAAGAACTGAGGCAAACAGTGCTAAGTGACTTACCTAGGGTCACACAGCTAGTAAGTATCTGAGGTCAGATTTTAACTCAGGAAGAATCTTCCTAACTCCAGCCCAGACACTCTGTCCGTTGCACAGCCTACCTATCCACATGGGTAGAGGCAAGAATAATAGCCAGCTGTAAGATAGCATTCTAAAGTTTGCAAAGCTCTTTACAAACATTACCTGATGTGGTCCACACAACAACCCTGAAAGATAGATGTTATAACATCCCATTTTACAGATGAGGAAACTGAGACTGAGAAACAAGATTTGAACCTCAGGTCTTCCTGTCTTCAAAGCCAGAAGTCTATTCATTGGGCCACCTAGGTCCTCTGAAGTACTGTAGTGGTATCCTCAGCACAGTACCTGGCACTTAGAAGGCATTCATTAAATTTTTGTTAAAATAGGTAGAATCTTGACATGTTACCATCATCAAGGAAACATTTATTGAATCTGAGGTGGAGAAGGCACTGTGCTAAGTCCTAGGAATACAAAGAATAGTGTGCTAGAGTAGAAAGATCCCTGTCCGGGAGAGAGACCTGGGTTCTCATCCTGGAGCAGACACCATTTCACTGAGTGACCTTGGGCAGGTCATTTCCCCTTTTACAACTTCACTTTCCTCACCTGTAAAAATAGGTATAATAAGTTCATATTACTACTATGAAGATGAAATAGGGGATGAGGAAACCCTTGGGAAGTTGTAAAGCGCTCTATAGATGAGATTATTCTTATTGTATCATGAGGGTCTTATGGCTTAATTAGAGAAGACACATAAATACACATAAATAGTGAAGATTCCTAGAAGTGTTACCACAAAACTTTGTTAGGTCAGAGACATATCAGAGGACTTAGGGAAACTCTCTCTCTTTGGACATTCCCTTTCTAAGCTAGAAATTACACAGAACTAAGTAACTCTTAAAATAAATATCATTGTTTGTGGCAGGCTGGGGCTTAGATGCAAAGAATAGTATTGATTTTTTTTTTCTTCCACATTATGCGACATTCAGATTCCTTGCCCTGCTACCAGGCATCATGACTTTCCAGAATCCTGGGTTACTTCCATCATCCTCCTTTGCCTCTCCTACCTCAGTACTGTTAAACACTGTTGGAAGAAGTCAGAGCCATGTTAACTGGGCCCACTAAGAATTGCCTAATCTCGTCTAAGCTTTCTCCACTGCCTCTCAGTCTTTCTGCTGTTCCGTAGTTGACTCTTTCATACTCTCTGCTGTTATCTATTGGCTTTTTCCCCTTCACCTACAAACTCAAGTTTGTTGTTTCAATCACATCCAACTCTTCATGACTCCATTTGGGGTTTTCTTTGCAAAGATATTGGAGTGGTTGGCCATTTCCTTCTCCAGCTCATTTTACAGATGAGGAACTGAGGCAAACAGGGTTAAATGACTTGCCTAGGGTCACATAGCTAGTAAGTGACTGAGACCAGATTTAAACTCAGTCTTCCTGACTTCAAGTTGGGCACTCTATCCACTGAGACACCTCGCTGCCCCAAACTCAGGTTTACCCCATCCTTAAAAAACTTTTACTTAACCCTGCCATCCTCTGAAATTATTGCCTTTTGTCTCTTCTTCCTTTCATAGCCAAATTCTAAGAAAAAGTAGTCTACACACTGTTTCAGCTTCTTCACCTCCTACTTACTTCTTTGGCTCCTTGCAATCTGGTTTCCAACCCCTCCAGCCTACTGAAAATGTCTTCTGTAAGACTACCAATATTTTTAATTGATCAGTTTTATTTTAACATAGCATATAAACCCCATCTAAGTCACAATTATACCTCCACAGCAAGCAGTCCCTGAAAACAGTTAAGCATAAAAAACTGAATATGATTGACAGCTAACATAACCTTATACCATAGTTGTTTACTGTTAGTTTAAATGAAGAAAAGTTGTGTGCTTTACTTTACTAGATTAGAACAAATGACTATCACTAGTAGGCTGGCACCTAAGTGGTGAATTCTTTGGCCTTAGCAACCTAAAAACAAAGAAGGAAAAAAAAGGACCCTTTCTTCCTCTTGCTCCTGCAAGTAATGGTAGCAGAATCTTGGAAAAGGTGACAGCAGGTATTAAGTTGCACAATTTTTAGACTAGATGTCTATAAATTTAATTGCTGAAACTCTAAATGGGTGATCTTTGTCTTATGACCAGTGAGCCACCATACTATTGAAGGAACTGAATCATATCTATAAACATTCTCACTATAAATGAAACCTGAAGATAAAAGGAGGTTTCAGATAATTGGGAAGATGGCTCATGAGTTCTCTTTGGAAGACCAAATAAAGGAATTGGAAAAAATTCACTCTATCTTTTGTCCAAAGCAGCAAGAAAGGGTCATTTGGTCATCTCAATCTGCAGTGATCGTGATAAACATTTTCCAAAAGGCCACCATGAAATTATCTTTAGCTTATCTGCCAACATCTCTTCCAGAAGATATGATTGTCCAAAATTCTCATGAATGATTCAAGAAAACTCTTCAAATTAAATTAATATATAATACTTTGATGAAAAGGTAGACATGGGAAACATGGCCAAAAAAAAAGTTGGAAAATGTGGCACAAGATTAAGACATTTTAAAAGCCAAAGGTTTATAGATTATATGTCTACATAACACAAACACTTTCTTCAAGAAGAGAGCCAAGAGGTATTGGACATGGCTAGCAACTAATAACACCACAAAAACTAAAATTGATTTTATTCTGACAGATTAAAAATATCTGGTTACTGATGGGAAGTCATTTGCAAATCTAATCTCTGTGACTAGTCAGATAATCAACCTATTAGAATAAAGATCAAGGTCAATACTATATTGTATTAAAGAATCTAAAAATTAGAAAAGGTTTTAGTGCACAACAAAAATAGCTGGTAACAAACCTACTTAAACTATTGTCGTAGAAAACGGGAAATAGATAAAAGAACAGGCACTGAAACAGCTCTCAGCATTTCTTAAGGAAGCTTAACTGATACAAATCAGTCACTACAAAGAGGTCAAAATGTGGCAACCAAAGTCAATACCAGGTTCAGATATAAACCTTTTTGTAAAATCTCACAAAAGGTTAAATGGATGAATAAAAAAGCATCTATTAAGCACTTATTACATGCCAAGCATTGTACACAAAAGGAAGGCAGCTGAGAAATTATTAATCACTGATTTACATGACTACTTTGCTAACTCTACCAAATCTTTTTTAAATTAATTAATATGTGGGGCAGCTAGGTGGCGCAGTCAAGAGAGCATGGGCCCTGGAATCAGGAGGACCTGAGTTCAAATTCGACCTCAGACACTTAACACTTACTAGCTGTGGGACCTTGGGCAAGTCACTTAACCCCAACTGCCCTGCTTTCCCTGCTCCAAAAAGCAAAAAATATATATATTAATTAATATGTGTTTTCATGTGCAACTTTAGTGAAGAAATGAAGAGAGAACAGGTAGACTTTCCCAAATGATAACTATAAAAGACCACATATTTTAAAAATCCCACAACTGATTGAAAAGTATAGAGAATACAAAATCACCTTGCTGTAGTTATTTTTTCTGTTGACTGGGGAAAAAAGCATTTTGTTTAGTAGAACAAAATGTTGTCTTAAAAGTTCTACTCCAATAAAACGTCTCTCATGTGCTTATTAAAATTATACTGTCCCAGGTGAAATTTAACAAGGGTAAACCGAGGCAATTCTCTGAGCAAGATAACATTTATTAGCAGAGGCATGCTGCCTGTCAACAAATAGGTTAATGGATTGCCTCCATTTATGCCAGAGATCCTGAGCAAAAATTGCCCTTTTATAGGTTTGGGGGAATACAGAACAAAGAAGAGAACAGAGTAGGTGACATACTGGGATTAAGGGCAACATGATTGGTCACAGAGCTGAGGTGGTTGGAAATTTGGTGATGGGGCTAGCAACAACACCTTCCTTTTCCCCCATGGCTAAGAAGCACTCATTTGTTTGAGTCGAGGTACAAGGTCAAAAGATAACAGATCAGTTGTGTTTGTAGAGCAACCAGACATCCTTGAAAGATAGTTTAGTGGTATAAAGATACTAGATCTGACTCTCTTGTGTTCACACACATCCCCCAAAGTCAGCTCAATTCTTTGAGGCAAGAATAGATGAGTTGATTTATGGGAGAACTGGATTTCTAAAATTAACTCATTACAGGCCAGCTGGATTCTGAACTAAGAGTTGTGACTTAAGTAATTACAGGACAAAAGTAGTTAGAGGACAAAATCAATTCATTGCAAATAGGACCAATAAATAAATGATGCCAGATCAATCTTGATCTTCTCAACACAAGATTCCTTAAAAGAAATAACAACAAAAATAACTTTGTTTAATGATCCTCTGATGACTAATATCAAATGAGGCAACAAAAAAAAATAGACAAAGGTATTTGCCACTGTCATGAAGGATGCTGAAGATAAAGTCCAAATTGGATTTCCTAGATATTGAAGCCTTATAGATGCTCCTGTTTTTGGATAACATTGTACTTATTAGATTTTCTTAAAACACTGCAGAAGATCGAGAGCCATAATCATTCAGTGGAGTTTGACTTAACAATTCACATAGGAAAAACCATGTGGATGGAGAACACATCTTGTCTAGACTGTTGGATAAACAACCCACAGAGCTGGTTCGTCAGTATGTATATTTGGACACTGCAGATGAAAACTGTATTGGGCCTAGAATTCTTTAGGAGAAAGAATGAAAGATTTCATTTGGGAAATTGTGCTGTAATTTAATAACCCCAAATTTTGCCCTGAAACAAAGATCAAACTCTTTTTTAAACACAATTATTCTTCTGCTAAAGCTACATATAGCAATTAATCTTAGAATGAAACTTGCAAGTCACCCAAAAGGCAATAAAGAAGTCTATGGTGGGCATAAATAGTCAGTAGCATTCCTTCCAAAGATGAATCATTTACATAAAAGATATCATCAAAGAGATGTATAACTAGAAAAGGGGATGGGCCAGTCACTCAGCAAGAGCAAAGGCCTTGTAAGGAGACTTCTGGTTCTTCTTCTTTCTTCCCTAAACTTTGGGCCTTTGTGTTATAGAATCATTGATTCAACCACCAACTCTCTCCTGCGCATCTCTGCCCGTGTGTCCAATGAACATCACAAACTTAACATGTGTAAAGTAGTACTCATTATCTTCTTGTTCTCTCCTCCAAAAGTCCCCATTTTTGTTGAGGGTTCCACCATCCTTCCATTTATCCAAGTTTTTACCTTCTGGGTTATCATTGACTTTTATATTTCTCTTACAACCTGTTTCCAATCATGTTTGCCTAATCATGTTCGCTCTGCCTCTTACATCCATCCCATTCCCTACACTCAGTATAACCCCATTAGAGGAAAGCCACACCACCTCTTGCCTGAACTACTACAATAACCTTAGGATTCATCTCACTGTTTCCAATCTCTTTCCCTTTTAGTCCATCCTCCACACATTTCCTAAAAATAATCTTCCTTAGGAGCAGCAGTGTAGCACAGTGGATAGAGTGCCAGATCTACAGTCCAAAAGACCTGAGTTCAAATTTAACTTCAGATACTTACTGTGTGACCCAGAGTAAGTCACTTCTGTTTGCCTAAGTTTCCTCATCTGTAAAATGGTGATAATAATAGAAGCACCTGCCTCCCAGGGTTATTGTGAGGATCAAACGAGATAATAATTGTAAACCACTTAGCTCAGTGATGGCACATAGTAAGCGCTATATAAATGTTAGTTATTATTGTTATTGTTGTTGTTACAATGATGATGACGATGGTGGTGGTGATTGTGGTGGTGGTGATGGTGATGATGGTGGTGGTGATGATGATGGTGGTAGTGATGATGGTGGTGGTGGTGGTGATGATGATGGTGGTGGTGGTGGTGGTGATGATGATGATGGTGGTGGTAATGATAGTGATGATGGTAGTGGTGGTGATGATGATGATGATGATGATGATGATGATGATGATGATGATGATGGCAGCACTAAATACTCCCATGCTCAAAAATATTCAGTGGTTCCTTGTTACCACTAAGATAAGATACAAACTGCCCAAATGAAATCATAGATTCAGAACTGCAAGGGATCTAGGTCAACCCCCTCATTTTACAGAGGAGGAAACTGAGACCAGAAGAGGTTAAGTGACTTGCTCAGGTCTTTGCCTTTTAGAATGCATAGCTTTCTTCATGGCTCAGCTCAGGTACCACATCTAAAGGGAAGATCTTTTCTGATTCCCCTGGTTGTTAATGTTCCCTTTCCTCCAATCTTTGCTATGCATTTACTTAACCATATAGGAATTGTATCCATCAGCAAAATCTAAGCTCCCTGAGGACAGACACTACTTAGTTTTTGTCTTTATATCTTCATTATTTTGCAGTGTACACAATTAATGTTTGTTAAATATAATTTTAATAAAAAGTATCCAACATTATTCACTCTTCTTTTTATAAAGTGCCTTCCTCACAACCCTGCAATGGAGGCTAAGTCTTAATTATCCTCTTTTTGCAGATGAGGACACTAAGAATCAGAGAGGTTAAGAAATTTACCTAAAGTCACATAGTTCAGAAAAAGCAAAACCTGGATTCAATGTAGGTCTCCTGATTCTAGGTCCTTTACTCTTTCCACTACTCCATATTGCTTTTCTACATGCTTAGCAACAAATGACTGAGATCCATATACAGGTATACCTCGGAGATTATCCAGGTTCTGTTCCATACCACTGGAATATCAATAAAGTGAATATCACAATAAAGCAAGTCATATGAATTTTTTGGTTTCCCTGTGCATGTAAAAATTATATAGTCTATTAAGTGTGCAATAGTATTATGTCTAAAAAAACTTCCATTGTATATAATGTACAGTGTAATAAAGTACTTAATTTAAAAGTACTATTAAAATGATTTTTAAATATTACTTTAAAATGCTAATCATCATCTAAGCCTTCAGCAATTAATTATCTTTTCACTGGTAGAGGGTCTTGCCTCAGCTGCTGACTGATCAAGGTGGGGGTTGCTGAGAGTTGGAGTGCCTGTGGCAGTTCCTTAAAATAAGACAATGATGATGTTTGCTGTATTGATTGACAAAAGATTTCTCTATAGTGTACAATGCTGCATGAGAGCAATTTACCCACAGTAGAACTTCCTTCAAAATTAGAGTCAGTTCTCTCAAAACCTGCTGCTGCTTTATCAACTAAGTTTATGTAATATTCTTCAATATTGTTATGTCTCGGGGAATAGGGAGGCCTGATGAAAGGGAGAGAGATGGAGGAATGGCTAATTAGTGGAGAGGCCAGAACATACACAACATCTATGAATTAAGTTTGCTGTCATAATTATATGGGCACTGTTCATGACACCCCAAAACAATTACAATAGTAACATCAAAGATCACTGATCACAGATCACCGTAACAGATTTAATAATGATGAAAACATTTGAAATATTTCGAGAATTACCAAAATGTGACACAAACATGATGTGAGTACATGCTGTTGGAAAAATGACACCAATGGACTTGTTCAATGCAGTTGCCATGAACCTTCAATTTGTTTTTTATAAATCACCGATATCTGTGGAGCTCAATAAAGTGAAGCATAATAAAATGAGGTATGGCTGTATAGGATTTAAGATGTGAGAGTTTACTGTGGGCTAGGATGATCAGGGGAGACTTCTTGGCAGAAGACCTTAGTTGATTCAATTTCCCTCAACCCTTCCCTTCCTCGTTAACCTTATATATGAGGAAATAAGGAAAAGAAAAGAGAAATAACTTGGAAGTGAGATGAGGTAAATCTTAAAAGGCAAAAATCTTAAAAGGCAGAGTAGTAGTGAACTATGTTTGAAGGGTAGTGAATAATTGCATGTAGGCTATTGCAGAATATTAGCACATGGGAGTTCTGGGAGAATAAGGTTGAATTAGTAAGGTGGGACCAAAATCTGCCTGGGAGAGGAGTGTGATTCAAATGCCTTGCAAAGAAGTGTGTGCAAAATACTGCTGACTGAATTCAAGACAAAAAAGGTCCTGGTTCTTGCTGTCAAGACATTTATGATATAATTGTCAAGACAGATACCCATAGAGCAGAAGTCCTTAACCTAGGATCTCTGAATTTTTTTTAAATTTTTATTTTGATAACTGTATTTTAATATAATTGGTTTCTTTTGTAACCTTTCGTATTTTATTTTATGCATTCAAAAACATGATTCTGGAAAGGGGTCTATAGACTTCACCAGACTGCCAAAGGGGTTCAGGACCCAGAAAAAGGTTAAGAATGCTTGATCTAATCCAACCTCCTTGCTACACAGATGAGAAAACCAAGGCCCAGAGAGAAGTGATTTGCTCCAACATACACAGGAAATTAGGAGCAGAGCTGCATCACCTGACTCCTGGCTCAGGGCTCTATTCTTTCATTGCACTGCATTTTTGTTTCCTGATGAAAAGTGCCATGGACAGAAGATATGACAGCCCCCAAAGAAGAAAAATTTTTAAATCAGAAAAATTCATATGATAGGTTTCAGGAAATCCAATTTCAATAATAGGCTTGGGGCAAAGGACAAAAAAAAAAGCTGTGGGATGGAGAAAGAAAAGAAGTCCTAGAAATCTGGGTGATCTCTGAGGAAATTGTCCCAAGGGTCAAAAAGCTGATTGATTACCGTGGGGCAGAGAAAGGAAATCCAGCTGGGAAGCACAGGCTGAAGGCTGGTGTCTCGGAGAATGTGAAACAGTAATAGGAATGCAAATCGTGTGGGAACCAAACCAGGTCGCCCAGGAAACGAGGAATCAGCCTGTGCTTCTAGGGTCAAGACCAGGAATGCCAGAATCAAAAAAAAGTGGTGGGGAGTAGCTTTCCAAAGACATAGAGAATAATTGTTACAGAAAGATACAGAAACAGGTGAAATACTTCCCCCCACCCTTACACACACAGAGAGAGAAAGCTATTAACTGTTGATGTTAGAAGTCTATAGTCTTTTCACACTTAAAAAGTAGTAATAACACCTCGTATTGTACCTATTTAGCACTTAGTGAACTCATCAAAATGGGCACTACTCCTGAAGAGAGACAGGGCAAAGGAACAGTCAAGTTAGAAGAGGGACCCCACTGGTTGATTTCGTAGTTGGGTTTCCTCTGATCTATAACACCTAATTCCTTACTGGAATACATCAGTGGGTCCATTATCTCACAGGGTGGGCCCCTGTCTCCCCACCCCCATCAGTGCAGCTTTGAATTCACATCTCAGCCTGACCCATTCTTATCCATGTCCTTTCCCATGAACAATTCTACTAAGCCTTGTGATGATGCTGCATCATGCCCATTTCTATAGCATAGACAGTATTCCAGTGGTCACCACTGTAATCAGTGACATCAGTAGTGAACCCTTATTTCTTAGGATAGATCTGCCAGGAAATGGAGGGGACATACCCTGAGGAAGAAAGAACTGAATGAATTCACTAAGCCTGGTCTGTAATTTTCTTTTCTCAGTTTTGCCGTTGGCCTTGGAACCGACACCAGATTTGCCTGGGTAAAAGGAGTTAGATGACTTACCAAATCTATTTTCCAAATACATTATAGTCCATAGACATTATTTGCCCTTGAAGTGTGGTTGAATTCACTTGTGAATCCATCTGGAATCCAGCATCCCTGTGAATGTTCTGTCTGATGTCTCCTTCTGAAAGCCTGAGGCAACTTAAGAACCACTCCAATATAGGAAGAAAGTGCTAAGCTAGTCCATTTCAGTCTCTATCAGAAGAGCCAGTGGGTTTAGATTGCCACAGAAAAGACTCAAGTTAGCTATTGGGAAAAAATTTTATTTTTAGAGTCTTTAATTACTGGACTATATAACCAAGGAGGTCTGTGTAATCAATTTCCATTCTTATGGGTCTCTGTTTATAGCATAAAGTTCCATATACCTGAACTGCTTTCAGCTTAGAGCAACCTTAGTCTTATAATGTCATTTCACACCAGATGCCTCCTGCCTAATCTCAGGTGGGCATGGAGGAATGACAGTGATAGAACTGAAAGGCACCTTGGAGATCATCTTGTCCTGTACCCTGCTTTAAAACTGATAAAACTGAAGGCCAGAAAGGTCAAGTAATCTTCTAAGATCACAAAGCTAATGAGAAGTAGAGTACAGACTTGAATACAGATCTGTCTCTAAACAAGTGCTCTTTCCACCACCCCATGACTCCTTTCCTGGATAGAAGGGCCTTCCATGGTGCATTTGATGGGCATTGAGACTAGCTTAGCTGAATCTTAGGGCACATGTCAGAGAGTAGAAGGACATGAAGCTGGAAAAGGAGATTAAAATCAGGTAACAGAGGGCCTTCAATGCCAGGCTAAGGAATTTGGGCCTCATCCACTGGGTTGGTGGTACTCAAAGTACGGACTGGCAACCGCTGGGAGTTCTCAAAATCCTTTTGGGGATTCCAAGAGAACAAAGTGATTTTCATAATTATAGAACATTTTAATTTCTAATATGGTAAATTTTGATAGATGTAACCCACGTAAACAAAAGCCCTCTGAGCAATCCTAAATAATTTTTTAAGAATATAAAAGGGGCCTGATACCAAAAGTTCGAGAACCACTGGGAAGCCATCGGAAGTCTGGAGGGTATAGAGAGACAGGATCAGAGGTTTACTCTCTAGGGTGATCTACCTGTAATAGATTGGGAAGAAGAGACAGAGAAGACAGACTCAAAGCAGGCAGACCAGAGAGAGGGCCATAACAGTCCAGGTAAGAGCTGATGAGAGCCTGGCAGAGAGGAATGAAGAAAAGAAATGGATTCAAGAACTATAAGGAAGAACAGGATTTGGAGACTGAATGGATATGGGGAGAAAGAATGACTAGGATGTCCGAGACAGAGATACTCAGAAGCCTGAGAATGACTGGGTGAATGCCATTAATAGAAATAAACTTTTTTCCTAATTCTAAAGGGTGCATTGGAGAGCGAGAGAGGAGAAAACCAGGGGTATAAAGAGAAAAATGGGGTATAAAGAGAAAAATCAGGGTCCTGGAACTTGGATGAGGATAGAGGTAGAACCAAAATTAAGGGCGTCCAATATACAAAGAATAGCTTAAAGGATTGGAGTGAAGGGAGTAAGAGGCACTAGGTTTCCATTTAAAATTGTACTCATTTGTACAGCATATACAATGGGAGAAAATTACAGCAGAAACTAAGGAACGAAAGCCCTTGTCCCTAAACCACAAAGTCAACCTCCAACCCACTAAGGTGCCCAAAATGTTTCTCCACCCACTTTTCCAAGCTTTCTAGAGCTTCTATTACTCTATGGGCTCATGGCCCCATATAGTATTATTGAAGAAAGAATCATAAGATAAAACTGCATTTCTCCTCAGGAAGGGAAGTCGCTGTCTGGAGGTCTGCAGTTTGAGATGACAGGGCCAATGTGGAGAGAATGGAGGGAGCTGCCCCCACTGTCCTTCTGCCTGTACTCCTAAAGGTGACAGGCCCATTTTTTTGTTTAAGTAAATTTCATAAATACTTTTTTTTCATATCACAGTTAATTCTAAGTATGGTTACACACACACAACCTTTCTCCCCCCAGAACTAAACCCTCCCTTAGAACAAAGAATAGCAGTTAAGCAAGAACAATCAATAGAGTGACCTAGTCTGATCAATGTATGTGGCATTCTGTCCCTGTATGCCTCCCAACTTCCTGACAGAAGGAAAGTATGTCACATTATTTGTTTTCTGGAACAAAGATTGTTTATTACAGACACTCAGCATTTCAGTGTCCTCATGGTGTTGTTTTAGTTACATTATTGACATCATTGTGTATATTCTTCTGATTCTGCTTGCTTTACTACACATCAGTTTATATAAATCTTCCTATGATTCTCTGAATTCCTATTCATCATTTTTTTTAATGCACCCTGATATCCCAATATATTTGTGTACCACAGTTCATCCATTTCCCAGTTGATGGACACTCATTTTAGTTCCAGTACTTTGTTATGAAATAAAAGGCCACTATGAATATTTTGGTATATTTTGGACCTTTATTGCTGACTTTCACCTCTTTGGGGGGATTTGTCTAGTAATGGAATTATGGGTCAACATTTGACCCCGAGTTTAAACATATTAGTCAGCTTGCTCACATAATTCCAGATCATTTTTCAGAATAGTTAGTCCAAGTCAGAGCTCCACCAAAAATATGTTAGTGTGACAAGTTCATTTTAATTAGATTAAGACATTTTCTTACCCAGAAGGCATAGTTGGTATGATTAACCCACCACTTTCCTTTATCACCTGAAAGAGGGCAGAGGCCCTAAGGGTGAAAGTTACAGGAGATGAAACACCCAAGGTTTGACCATCATGTCTGCCAGACAGCTTTGAATACTAAGCCCCAAACTCCTTGGCAAATTTGTTAAGAATCGTTCCCTCTTCTAGAGGGCAGAAAAGAGAGTTAGAGGTCTCTCACTCTCTGCCAATAGCAGAGCAGATAATAATGTATCAGCCTGCCTTGATGATGATTCCATCCTTCAAAAAGTGGAGAAATCAATGGTGGAAATTGCTATTCTTGCTCTGATTCTCATCAAGGAGGAAATTGTAGCTGAGGTGGAAAGATGGGAACCTTAGGGGGAAGTGACCATTCCATCTTAGAATCTATAATAGAGAAAGAAAAGAAAGCTTAGTCTGCTGTTTAGAGAAAGAAAGATCCCATAGACTAAAAATTTTCAGTGAAGTCAGCCCAGAAAGCATAAGGGGCTCTTAATGAAATTCTGATGATACAAAGTAAAGCAATTCTGATGAGGAAGAAAAGTGAGAGCCATCAATATGGATCAACAAAGAATTCATTAACCAGCTTAGATTTTAGAAAGATGTGAACAGAAGATGGAAACAAGGGCAGGTTATGGAGAATGAATTGAGGAGTATGTGATATTGGTCCGGTAAGAACAGTGCTAAAACTCAGAATGAACTGAGACAGTCAGGGAAGCTGAGGGCAACCAAAGGTTTTAGTTTATTTCTTTTGGATGGATTTCTTTGGTAATTTGTTTATTTAGCTTTATTGGGATAAAGAATAGGACCAAAGAAGAGATAGGACTGCTAGGAGGGATGGATGGGAAAAAAGATCGTGGGCAGTGGAGAGAAGGTGGCCCAGGACCAGCTTTTACTCTGTATCTGTTTTCTCTGATAAGGGCGATGCTCCTGGGACTAGAGAAGAGAAAGCAAAAATGGCTAATCATGAATTGAAAGATAATTAGTGAAAAGGAACAAGGGGAAGAAGCATCTGTTAAACACTTGCTATGTGCCTGGCACTGTGCTGAGAGATTTACAGATATTTCATCTGATTCTCACAGCAGCCCTGGGAGGTAAATGCTATTATTTTATCCTTTTAAAGTTTTTTATTTTATTTATTTTTCTGTTACATTTTAAGTTCTGGACTATCTGTCTCCTTCCCTTCCCAACCCACACGAGAGAAGGCTACTATTGGACACAGATGTGTGTGTATATATGTGCGTGTATATACACACACACACACACACACGTATGTGTATGTGTGTCTATATAGACACATATGTATCTATATGTACATATGTGTGTATATCGTGTTTGTGTGTAAAACCGCTATTTATCATTTCTTTCTCTAGCATCATCCTTTATAGCTGACCTGAGTATTAGTAATTCTCAGAATAACTTCACCATTCACAATTGTTCTTCGAACAACGTTGCTGTTACTACATACAACGTTCTCTTGGTGCTGCTGAATTTAATCTTTATTATTTCGTAGATTTTCCCCATTTTACAGCTGATCTGTCCATGATGAGCTCAGATCAGCAGGCCCAGATGAACTGTTTCCCAGAGCAGCAAGAACTGGCCAGTGCCACTGTTAAGCCCCCGTTGGTGACTTTTGAAAGATCTTAGAAGAGAAAAGTGGCCTCCAGAGGACTGCAGCAGGGCAAGTGCTATACCACGTTCCAAAAAAAGGAAGAGAGTGGATCCTGCTGATTATAGGCCGGTGAACTTGACTTTGATTCTTGGTGAAAAATTATCAAACCTGTCATTAAAGGGATGGTTAGTGGAAATCTAGAAAAGGAACTAAAGAAAGCCAGTTTTGCTTCATCAAGAACAAGTCATTCTATACTAAGCTCATTTCCTTTTTGAACAGGGTTATTGGCTGGAAAAATCAAGTTGTTATTTTAATCATACCTTACCTAGATTTCTGTAAAGAATTTGGTAGTCAGGGCAGCTAGGTGGCACAGTGAATAGAGCACCAGGCCTGGAGTCAGGAGGACCTGAGTTCAAATGCGGCCTCAGACACTTAACACTTACTAGCCGTGTGACTTTGGGCAAGTCACTTAGCCCCAGTTGCTCTGCCCTCCCCCCTCCAAAAAAAAAAGAAGAAGAAGAATTTGGTAGTCGCTCATGCTATTCTTGTAAAAAAAGATGGAAAACTGAGCAATAGATAATTTTTAATTTATTCAGTTAATGTTAAAAAACAGGTACATAACCATTACTACATCACCATGATTCTCATTAGAATTTTCCTTCAGAATAAATAAATAGGTAATAATAATACTAGTAGTAGTAATAAGACATGCTAGATAATATAAATCTAAAATCCATACATACCTATAAAGTTGATATCTGTTTCGAATTTTAAAAACACAATAAAAGCAATAATTTAATAAATAACTTTAATAATACTTAATTATATGAGTACTTATTGTTAATGCTTTAATGTTAGTACTTATTAACTGTTAATATTTTAATAATAACACTTGAAAAGGAAAACACTCACTTCTTGATTAAAAGCTAAGAAATAAGAGATAATAGTAGAGTTAGGTGGATTCTGAGTTGGTTGAGTGGCTGGACCCAAAGAGTAATCATTAATGGTTTGACGTCCACTTGAAAGGCTTTTTCAGCTTCCTAGAAAAGCATCTCAGACTTCTAGGCTTAACCTTGGCCTAGCTACCTCAGTGACGTGGATAAAAGCATAAATGGGCATGCTTATCAACTTTGCTGATAACACCAAACAAGGAAGGATAGTTAACATATTGGATAACAGAATCCAAAGAGATTTGAACAATATAAAACATTAGGCCCAGTCTAAATAAGGTGAAATGTAACAAGAATAAATGTAAAGTCTTACCTCTGGGTCAAAAAAATCCATTTCCCACATCTTCCCTTCCCCTTACTCCTTTGCAGAAGTCAGGATCCACAGATGTGGAATGCTTCATATGACATCAGACTTTGGGGATATGTTGATTAGTTTTACTAGAGCTTTTTTGTTCATTTTTAAAAATTCTTTATTATGAGAGTTTTCTGGGAGAAAGGAGAGGGAGAATGATACAGGGGGAATGTAGGAAATGTAAGCCAATCAGTAAAAATCTATTTTATAAAAAAATCAGCTCCTCAAGTATAAGGAAAGGGAGGTATGGTTAAATGGCAATTTACCTGAGAAAGAGCTAGGTTTTTAACAAACTGCATAAACTCAATCAGCATTGTGATAAGGCAGCCCAAAAGGCTAGGTCTTAAGACTATATTAAGAAGAGCATAGCCTTCTGACCAAGGCAGGAGATCATCCCTCTCTGCTCTCCCATGGTGAGACCACACATGTGGTCAACATAATCTTGTGTTCTGGGCACCACCTTTTAGAAATGACATCAGTAAGCTGGAGAGAATCCAGAGGAGGGTAACTAACATAGTGAAAGGTCTCAAAATCTTACTCTGTGGGAAGGATTTGTTTAGCCTGGAGAAGAGAAGTCTTGGGGGAACAGGATAGTGGGATTCCAGTGTTTGACAGCCTGCCATATGGAAGAGGAATTAGATTTGTTCAGTTCAGCCCCAGAGAGAAATAATAGAAGCAATGAGGAGCAGGTGCAGGGAGAGAGATTTTAGGTATGATATAAGGAACAATTAGAGCTATCCAAAAGCAGATGTGCTGCTTTGGGAAGGAGTGAGCTCCCCTTCCCTAGCAGCCTCCAAGCAAAGCCTGGGTCATCACTTGTCAGGTGTATTGTAGAGGGAGCTGTTGTTCATGCAGGAGCTAGACCAGATGGCCCCTGAAGTCCCTTTTGACTCTGAGACTATCGTTCAGTTTGCTTAAATTCACATGTGTGGGGTCATCTGCTCCCCATAAGCCAGGCAACATTTTAAAACATTTTATCTTATTTTTATTTCTATCCCTGATTTAACATGTCACTCATTTCTGAATGTTGCGTGAATTGTTGTGAGGATCCAGTGAGATAATGTTTGCATGTGTAAAGTGCTTTTTGAACCTTGCTATATAAATGCTAGCTCTTTTCAATGTGCCCCTTCCTCTTCCTCTTCCTCTACCCAAAGAGCCATCCTTGTAGAAAAAAGTTTAAAAAGGGAAAAATCAACTCAACAGTACTAATCAACACATTGTTAATGGCTGACTGTATATGCAGTATTTCACATTCATAGTTCCCCAGCTCTGCAGTGCTATGAAGGAGATACATTTTCTCAACTCTTCTATGGGACCAAGTTTGGCCATTATAATGATACAGCATTCAATTTCCCTTTTTTTATTCTTTCCATTTACATTGATGTAATCATTGATATGTATATTTTCTCTGGTTTTGCTTACTTCACTTTGCAGATTATTTTTCCCATGCTTCCCTGAATTCTTTATATCTATCATTTCTTCCAGCACAGTAATGTTCCATTAAATTCATGTACCACCGGTTAGCCATTCCCCAATCAATGGCCAATCTACTTTACTTCCATTTCTTTGCTACAAAAAAGAATAAAGTTTCCATCAGTATTTTGGTATGTGCCTAGCCATGGGATCTCTGGGCCAAATTTTGTGGATATTTTTGTCAGTCCTTCAGCATAATTCCAAATTGTTTCCAGAATGGTTGAACCATTCAAAGCTCCACCCACAGTCTATTAGTGAGCCTGTCTCTCTGCAGCTACTTCAACATTGACAATTTCCATCTTTGTCATCTTTGCCAATTCAGCCAGAGTCTTGTAGAATATAATGTGTGCACTTGTGCCCATTTAAATCTCCCTAGAGGAAAGGAGAGAGACAAAGGAACCAAGGTCATTAGCATCCAGTCCACCCACATTATCTTGGAAGCACATAGGAGAGTACCCCATCTAAACTGGTACCTATGGCAGTAGCTCTGTCCAGGCAGGGACTGGGTCCAGGAACTGGATGAGACAGGAAGAGCTAGTAGCTTTGGGATAAGCCAGTGAGAGGGGGTGATATCTCTAGGTGATATCTCTAGGCTCCATGAAGTTAGCACCATACAAAGGAGAGAGGGCAAGCAGAATCTTGTAGCCAGCAGGTTGTGCAGGGCATCGGCACAAAACAGAGCTGAGGGAAGAAACCAAAATAGATTTGAATGAAGAGCAAAGTCTGGTTCACCCTCTGTCTCTCTCCAAGGACAGGTGGTGCTTCCCCCACCCCTACCTCCACACATGTGCACTCCCTTGCATACACACACGCAGAGGCTCATGGGTTGTGTACACACGTGTCAGCCCTGGAGCAACAGCTCCTGAGAATTCTCGGAGATGGGAGGTCTGCACAGGTTCCTGAAAGTGGGTCAGAAGGGATCCACATTATAAACATAGGCACATACTTACTAAGATAAGCATGTCTCCTGTCAGCTCTCCCTAACCAGGTTTGTGGGACTTTGGGGCTCAGAGGATTGGCATCAAACTTGGAGATTAGCAGGAAGGTTTTGTGGCTCTTCCCCCGGGGGACACGGGGCTCAGACGTCTCCTTTGGGGGACCTGTCTTCATGTTCACTTCTATGAGTCCAGCTAGGCAAAACCCTAGACAAGACAGCCAAAGGAATAAAGGGTTAAAGGTTGTCTGTTGCCTGACTCCTGAGTGCGGGCAACAGAGGGCAAAGATTCTGGTACAGGATTTGGAGTTAAGAGACCCTGGATCACCTTCTTCCTTTAGGACTTCACCTGTCAAGTGATTTCTGCACCTAAGCTACTTCTTTGTAATGAGTTGGGGATAGGAGGTTGGGTGAGGGTAGGAGTGGGAAATGGAAGGGATAGATAGTTGGAAGATATATACAATTAAAAGAAGTGGTTTAGACTGGATGATCTCTGAGGTCCTTTCCAGGTCCAAATCAGTAATCCTATTTTAAAAAATCATCTCTTGGGCCTTGCTTTCTACCTAAAATGAGGGAGTTTAAACCAAATGATCCGTAAAGTAGCTTCCAACTTGAGATCTCATGATCCTTCCATTGTCCGTGAAGGAAATTAGATTAGGGAGGAGGAAGTGTGGCTTAGAGTCCAATGAATGCTTTAACAGGGAAGTAGGTCACAATTACTCAAAGTAGTGAGTTCCCCATCTCTGGAAGTAAGCCAGTAAGCCAAAAAAAGTTTGTGAGGGATATCAAAGCAGTTAGGAGTTGAGATTATATCAGCATTTCACAAACCATGGGCCAGCGTCCCCCCAGCTGTCTGCTCTCTGAACCATATTGCACTGCTCTGTCTCTGAGGAGCTTCTAGAGGCTCAAAGCCAGGGCAAAGGAAACAGGATGCAAGGAGGAGGAGGTGGTTTTTAAAGTTTGAATGTCTTAAGAAGCAAAACCACTTACAAACCTGTTAAAATGTACTTTCTTCCCACATGCCCTTCCCTCTCCCCAATTACAACAAGGATAGGACTGTCTGGTAATTTCTACTATGGCCTTTGTAAGTGAATGAGTGGGAGGTGAGGAGGGGAAGGGTCCTGGGGAATAACAATTCTGTATGAAGTTTGGAAGCTGGGAGAGAAATGAACTTTGGTTAAATGGTATATTAGAATGGTCAATTTGATTTGGAATCAGAAAACCTGGGTTCAAATCCCATCTCTATTGCTATGATTTTGGGAAAATCACTTCCTGTCTTTGGGCCTTAGTTTCTCCATCTGTAAAATGGAAGAGGTGGGCTAGCTGATTGCTAAGGTATCTTCTGGTTCTAAATGCTATGATTCCCCTGCTCATTCTGGTCTCCAACTGGAGGCCTACGGTGGTCTCTAAATGGAGGACAGAAGGCTGTTGTCGCTCCTGAGATGGATTCAGAGGGGGAAGGAGGAGGCCTGGCTTTTTTGATAGGGTCTGACTTGCTGTTCTCAGAGGCCAAACAAAGAGACCCTCTAGACAAAGACACCCTGCAGGGTTGTTGTCTGCCCTATGAGGTCCCTTTGTGGGACTGATGGGGGGAGGCCATTGAGTAGGAGGTTGAGAGCTTGTACCTCACAGCATGGCTCAGAGACTGCTTCTGCTCTGGGGACAGTGAAAAGGGGGTCAGGGGTCTGGAAGCAATGGCTGATTCCCCAGGGGTCTGAGCAACAATGATGCTGTATTAGGGAAGTCTGCACACACCAATAGCCAGAAACAAATATGAGTGTGATGGATCTTTTGTCACAAGTCTGAGATTCTCAGCCCCATTTCCCTGGGTACCAGACGTACCATTGTAAGATGTCTCTGGCACCACCCCCGATAGTATTTCACAGGAATTAAAATAATCCTAACTCCTCTTTCTAAAGCTCTTCAGTTTGTAAAATGCTTTATAGACAACTTTATGAGGACAGCAGTACAAGTCTTATCTCCATTTTATAAATGAGGAAACTAAGTCTCTGAGGGGTAAAGTCATAAAGTTAATAAGTGATTGACCTGAGGTTCAAAACCAAGTCATAACAAGAGAGTTGGGAAAGAACTCAAAGGTTATCTAGTCTTATTTCCTGATTTTACAGAAAAATAAACAAAGGCTCAGGGAGGTCTATACCACATTGTCTCTCTGGGAATATCCACATATCTGCCCAAGAACAGAGAACCCTTAAGGAAAGTAGCCACCCCCCAGATCATCTTTTATGGATGCCCCGATGGACATTTGGATATTCATTCCCTGACTCAGAACTGGGCAGATTTGTCTCCTTTTCATCGATCTAGCAACGAACAACAAGATAGTCCAAGTGGAGGTTAGGTGCGTCATCTGTGGTCAGCTAATCCCTCCTCCCTTAGAAGACGCAGGTACTCGAGAGTACTGGAACCCATGGTCAAGTTTCTAGTGTGAGCCTCTATGCCTCATAAACAGGTAAATAATACAAACCAAGATTTGATTTATTGTTTTCTTGTCTAATGTTAATCATGTTAATTAAGCTTAAAAATGTGTCATGAACAAATTTTTTTCCCGAGAGCTAGTTGTTAAACATTTACCAGCACACCCCTGCGTGTGTCCTAGGACAGAGTAATTAAGGGTTTGTCTAACAGCTTACTCCTATAACAAACCATCCACCTCATCCTGAGTAAGGGCCTAGGCCTCTGCCAGTTCCCCCAGCTGGCCTCCCAAAGGATCGGTAGCAGCCGAAACATAATTGCTCTCTCCCTCTCCCCTCCCTCCCTGCCTCCCTCCTTCCCTCTGTCTCTGTCTCTCTCTCTCTCTGTCTCTCTGTCTCTCTGTCTCTCTGTCTCTCTCTCTCTCTCTCTCTCTCTCTCTCTCTCTCTCTCTCTCTCTGATACTTGTTGCCCCCTAGTGGCTTGTTGCAATAAGGTTCTTGTCCCTACTTTGCCCTCTCTGCTCTCTTGCCTTCCCATGGTCATCTCTCTTCAGCTCATTCGAGCTATGAGCAGGTCAAGCCTCCACTTATCCTTGGCTGCACCATCAGCCACCCCCCCAACCTCATTTTGATCTCTCTTCAATACAGGGAGAAGATGAGTGGGGGCTGCCCAGAGCAAGAGCCCCCCCGTGCACTGGCCTGCTGCAGTGGCAGTGGGGTACCCCTCCTCACGGAGGACATGCAGGCCCTCACCATCCGCACACTCTCGGGCACAGATGTCAGCAAGCACTATGACCTCATCCGGGAGCTGGGCAAAGGCACTTATGGCAAGGTGGACTTGGTGTCCCACAAGAGCACAGGTGGGTTCCAGGATGACCTGAGTCCCTACATGGGGTGTACCCATTGTGCCTGAATGTCCACGGGTGCATTATGGCATATACCTCTACTCATACGCTTGGATGTAGTTTATACATCTCCACACACAGAGATATGTGGCCTGTGTACCTGGACTGGCATACAGATGTGGTCCCTATGTGCCAGCACACACACAGGTGTGAGGAGATACATTTTGGGGTGGGCTATAACCCACATATATAATCTGCATGTGCCCGGGGAGTTAGGGGACTATCTCCAGCAAGGGCATCACGCAGTAGAGATGAGAAGGGTGGGAAGTAAGAGGAAGATGATGGAAAAGAGCCAAGGGCAGCTAATGATGCCACCACACACAACACACCCTCACAGTATTATCTCATCTGCAGGGACCAAGATGGCTCTGAAGTTTGTCAATAAAAGCAAGACAAAATTGAAGAATTTCCTTCGGGAAGTCAGCATCACCAATACGCTTTCCTCCAGCCCTTTCGTCATCAAGGTCTTTGATGTGGTGTTTGAGACTGAGGACTGCTATGTCTTTGCGCAGGAGTACGCCCCCGGTGGGGACCTCTTTGACATCATCCCGCCCCAGGTATCCCCTATGGAGCCAGCACCTGGGGGGGCTGGCTCTTCTCTCCCTCTAGGACACTGCAGCCCAGCCTGTTTGTCCTTCCATTTTTCCCACTCCTCCTCCCAACCTCCACAGGAAGGACCTGGGGATCTAGCGTCTGGGAACTTGCTTGGAGCCTGACTCTTGGGGAAAGGGGGAGGAGAATGTGAGGCTGCCTCTTCTTTGTGGGCTCTTCACTTCCTCTGCCTCATAGAGGAGCCAGAGTCCTGACCCACAGGCTGGCCTCGGGGACCCTGGCCAATAACAGGAATGACAGCGTTTACACGGGGCTTTCAGGTGTACAAAGTGCTTTATGTATGTTACCTCATTTGATCCTCACAAGAACCCTATGAGGGAGGTGTCGTTTTTTTCCTCATTTTACAGATGAGGAAACCAAGGCTGAGAGGTTGAGTGATTGCCCAAGATCATACAGCCAGTGAGTGTCTGACAGACCAGGACTAAAATCCCAGATGATATCCAGAGAAGAGAAACCAGGGCAGAAAATCCTCCTCTCCTCCAGAAGCTCATCCCAGCCAAGCATAGAGCTTAAAGGGCCCGACAGGAGAAAGGGAGATTTGAAAATGCTTGAATTAAAATAAAGATCAATTCTTTCCCCAGAGTAGGACCTGAGAGTATGATCAGGGTTAGCAATAAGAACTTCACCCCCTGATTAAGGAATGGGGCAAAACCAGACTCCAATTCAAAGTTGCCATCAATAGGATATCAAGAGATCAGTCTGTCCATCCCCCTGCCTCCACGAAGGCCAACACCCAAATCTACCTAGGCAGAAGGACCTATATAACAGAGGTCCTGGAGGTCTTCAGACCTAGAGTGCTCCCCTACCTGTTCCACTGACCCCATTATTACTGCTCTGCCAGCCTTGCTGGGGGTCAGGGAAGGGAAGAGTCAGGGAAGGAGGTGGAACCTTACATTCATAAAGTATTAGTTCTAGAAGTAGATCTTGGAAATCATCCAGTACACTCCTGTCCTTTTACAAAGGAAGAAATTGAACCTCCAAGGTTAGATGACTTGCCCAAAGTCACCCAGCTAGGACATGGCAAAGCTGAGAGCAAGACCCTGGACTCTCTGCTCCGAGTCCCAAGTTTTTCCACTGCACCTTGCTGCCTCCAGCAACAGCAACCCTTCACAGCTCTGTCACCCTTTCTTCTTTCCAAAGCACCTCGATTTCCCTTCTCTCTCTGCCCCCACACACTCCTGTGAGATAGATATTTTTATCCCCCTTTGCAAAAGGGAAATGGAGGCCTAGGGGAGTTTAAGTGGCTGAAGATCAAACAGAGATAGTGGTGGAAGTGGGATTAGAACAGGGGTCTCTGAACCCTTCATGGAGGATCACTCAGCTACTGAGTAAAAGGGCCAGGGCTAAACCTCAGGTTGTGTGATCCCCAGTTCAAAGCATTGGGGATATCTCATTGCTTAGCCCAGGGTCAGTTCAGTTAAACAAAGAGATTGTTATTCTTCTTGTTGTTGATCATTACTCTTCGTGACCCCATTTGAGGTTTTCTTGCCAAAGACTGTGGGGTACTTTCCCACGTTCTTCTCCAGCTCATTTTACAGGTGAAGAAACTGAGGCAAACAGGGTGACTTAAGTGACTTGCCCAGGGTCACACAGCTAGTTAGTGTCTGAGGCCAGATCTGAACTCAGAAAGATGAGTCTTCCTGACTCCAGGTCCAACACTCTATTCACTGCACCACCTAGCAGCCTGTAAACAGAGACAGCATGGAGCTATGGGAAGAGCATGGAGTTTGGAGTCAGGTAACCTCAGTTCACATCCTAGCTCTGCCACTGGCCAAATCTGAGTAAGCTACTTTGCAGCAGCAATTTCTCCATCTGTAAAATGGGGAGGCTAGATGAGATCATCCAAGGAGCCTTTTGGCTCAAAAGCTCTTATTTTAAGCAGCTATTAGGCACAAGGCATGGTTCTAAGTATTGGAGGTACAAATATAGAAATGGTGTGAGCCCTGCTCTGAATGGAACTAGGGCTAATGGAACAAGGGCAAACACACCTTCAAAGGAGGGATCCAGACAAAGTGTTTGAAGGGGCAGAGAGAACTTTTACTGGAAGGGAGGTGGGAGGAAACTTCATGGTGTAGTAAGGGACCTGGGGATAGATGTTTGGGTCGGGCCTTCTGATCCCTTGTACTCTGCCTCAGGTGGGGCTCCCTGAGGACACAGTGAAGAGATGTGTGCAGCAGCTAGGCCTGGCCTTGGACTACATGCATGGACGGCACCTAGTGCACCGAGATGTCAAGCCTGAGAACGTGCTGCTCTTTGACCGGGACTGCCGACGAGTGAAGCTGGCCGACTTTGGCATGACCCGCAGAGTGGGCTGCCGGGTGAAGCGGGTCAGTGGCACCATCCCCTACACGGCCCCCGAGGTGTGCCAGGCAGGCAGGGCCGAGGGCTTCGCCGTCGACACTGGTGTTGACGTCTGGGCCTTTGGTGTGCTCATCTTCTGTGTCCTCACGGGTAATTTTCCCTGGGAAGCCGCCTCAGGTACGGATGCCTTCTTTGAGGAGTTCGTGCGGTGGCAGAAGGGGAGGCTCCCGGGCTTGCCTTCCCAGTGGCGGCGTTTCACTGAACCAGCCCTGCGGATGTTCCAGCGGCTACTCGCCCTGGACCCTGAGAGGCGGGGACCCGCCAAGGAGGTCTTCCGCTTCCTCAAGCATGAGCTCACCTCCGAGCTCCGCCGTCGGCCTTCTTGTCGTGCCCGCAAGCCTGCTGGTGACCGCCTGCCCGCCGGGCCACACCGCCAGGAGGCCCCAGCACCACTCAAGAGGACGGTGCTGACCGAGAGCAGTGGGACCAGGCCTTCCCCTCCCACCCCTCCTGAATCTGGCCTCACCTCACCAGGGCCGGCCAGCAGGACGGATGGGCGGCAGGACAAGAGCAAGGGGCAGCTGGTCCTGGCCACAGCAATAGAGATTTGTGTCTGAGCTGCCCCCCTGCCCGATGCCAGTCCCCCCCTTCAAGGGCTCCTCTGTGGCAACTCCTAGGGAGGGCTCCTCACCCCAGCGCTTGCACCCATGAGGCTAGCAAGAACCCCTCAGACCCAGTGGGAAGGGGGACATAGGGGGACGGGGGACTCAGGGTGGGGAGAGGCCCTTCCTTTGCCTGCTAAAGGAACCAGGAGTCACTGTTCCCAAAGCAAAAAAGAAACACGGTTAGACAATAGTAATATCGTAGTACTAGCCTGAGTAGCTCTACAAGGATCAGTCAGGACAGAGATGTAAGAACACCCTGTTCAGATGGTGAGAAGCTGGTGGGCCCCACAGCCCTCCAGACTCCAGGCACTATCCCTCCCCTCAAGGAGGAAAGCCATGGGCTTGGGAACAGCAGGACTGGGCTGCAGCAGTTCCGTAGGGGCCTCGGGTAAGACATTAACCAAAAATCTGTCTGAGGGGCCAGGAAGAAGATAGGACAGTGCCTGCCCCCTGCCACTTAGATAGTGAGGGGCCCAGAGCCTAGAACCTAGAACCTGCATCAAGAGGGACAGACTGCCAGAGTGGACCCAAGGTTTGGAGGTAGGATCCTGTGGGTCATAGGGTGGCTCTTTGGGGCATCATCTTCAGCCCAGCTAAGGGGGCAGGGCTGATTCCAATCAACTTTCTCCATCCTTGTTTCCCACCCACTACCAATTCCTTCTTCCCATCTTACCAATTTCACGGGACCATCTTTCAGCCTATCCTAGACACCCTTTCCCATCCCCACCCTTTCTCCTTCCCTCCATCTCTTTCCTACCCTCTCTCTCTATTAGCCCAGACTCTGCCTCCTTTTTCTTGGGTACCACCCTCTCCTCAGGCCCTTAGTTTTGCCTTTCCTTTCTCTTTGCCTTTGGGAAAGAGACAGGGTTAGGTTTTCCTTAGAGGGCAGGGAGAGAGAAGGGGGCTGTTGATGCCCATGTCTTGGTGGAGGCCCCAGGATCAGAGAAAGCTCTCACTGATGAAGACAGCAGGGAGATCCAAGGTTCTGGGCCACATAGAACAGGGAAGGGGGAGCAACCACGGTAACTCCAACCCCTGGTCCCAAGCCCTGCATACTCCAGAATTGTGAGCAGGGCAGGCCCCAGGACAGGCAAGGAGAAGACCAGGACCAAGAGAAAGGAAGGAAGGACACAGGGATAAACTGACCCAGCTACCTGAAAAATGTAGCAAATGTGTAGTGTGTGTACATGAGTATGTGTGTGTATATGTGTGTGTGTCTCCCGGAGATAGAACATAGAATGTCAGAGCTAGAATAGATCTTAAGAGTTCATTGAGTCATAGGATCATAGATTTGGAGCTGAAAGGGGACCTTTGATTTTACAGATGGGAAGTAAGGCCCAGAGGGAGAAACCCATGGTTCCATTGCAAGTCAGTGCCAGAGCTAAGACTAAAGCCCACATCTCCCCAAGAGGGGTAACGGGTCCCCTAATGGAAGGGGGACTTGTCACACAGGACAGACCTGTGACCTACTTTGTCATGTCTGTCCCATCATCTCTCCCATCTGCCTGGGATGGTTGGAAGTGGGGATACGGCCAGAATTCAGGAGTTAGGGAGTGGGACTGAAGCCCTTGCATCAAGGTACTGAGAGATAGTGCCTGGATGCAAGGAAAGAAGAGAGAGCAGGGTGAGGATATGTCTAGTCCAAACTCATCTAAATTCTTATGTCTGGGTCATTAGACCTTTCTTCTGACTCTCCTTTGAGTCAGAGTACGAAGGGAATCCCCTATATTGGACTGGGGGAGGGAATATATACCTTCTCCTTCCCATTACCCCCAAACTAAACAAAGACAAGGAGCACTGTTAGAAGATATCAATAAAGAATGGTCTTCTTAGGAGGAATCCTGACAGAGTCCCAATAAGCAATTGATCCTCAGTGTCAGTAACCTGGGGACAATGGATTATCTAACAAGACAAGTGACTGGGGGCAGAAAACATGACTCCCTAGCAGAACTTCCCTATCCTAGGCTGAGATGAAGAGTTCTTTGGAAGCCTGACCAGGCCTGGGGGAAGCGGGGAAGGCCAGGAAGCCAAGGGCCAGAGATTGTGCAGAAGGACAGTGTGGGGACGTTGGTATAGGGATAGAGTGTGGCTCTAGCCAGGTAGACATGGGCTCCAAGCCCTGAGCCTATCTAGGAGTACCATCTAAGAGGAATACTGTCCCAGGGAAATCCAGGATTTTGTGTGGCAAGGGCCAGCACCACCCTATGATGGGGCAAAGGCCTTGGCCCTATCAGAACTGAAGATTCAAATCTAGAAGGGACCTCTAGTTAAATGCTTTCATTTTCCTTAGAAGAGATTAAGGCAGTTGTCTGCCCAGGATCCATATTCAGTTAGTTACAAAGCCAGGACTCAGATCCTAGCCTTCTGGCTTCCAGCCCTGCACGCTCCCCAAAATGACTATCAACAGCATGGTAGCAGGGCCCTAGGATTGAGGAAGGACCCAGGGCAGAAGCAGCCCTGATGGAGGATTCCTTGACCCTTTCCCTCCCTTGCAGGGGGTTTGTGCCAGAAATTGCTCAGTAACTTTGGGTTGGGATCTGACTTACCAACTGTAGTGCCCTAGGTCAGTCAAGTCAGGCAACAGGCACTTACTCTGTGCCAGGGTCCTGCTTATGTCTACTGGGAGGAACTTGGGTGAAGGAAGGAGCTGTGTAAGGGATACTGGGGATAAGTGTGAGTGGGTGAATGAAGGTATGAACCCCCTGCCTCACCCAAAGGCGAGTCTCTTCAACTGGCCCCTGATAAAAACAGGGAACAGGACTCATAGGTCACACCAGTCTCCACCAAAGCCCTCAGGGAACCAGGCAAGGATCCTTGGGTGAGGGCCTGGTAGTGCAATGGAAACACACCAGGAGTAGGCAGCTTCCTGCCAGTCTAAGGGGAAGACCAAGGAAATGCAAAGAACCCCTCTTTCCCAAGCTCCCCACCACCCCTGGCTCTTCAGGGGACTCTCAGCAATAACCTCATATCTGGTGGGGCCAGCAAACCTAGGGGCAGCAGCTCAAATGGCTCCCCATCTTCCAGCCCCTCTCACCCAGCCAAGGCCTCCTGTCCCTCCCTACCCCACCACAACCTCCACTGACAGAGGAGGTTCCAGGGACCCCTTGCAAGCCCAGATGACCTGGTCAACACCTCACCCTCAGGGTTGGGGGTCCCTCATCCCCATCAATCCAGAAAAGAGTAGGCACTGGCAGCCCCCCCACTCTTTCCATCAGGGCATGAGCCCCTCTGTATCCTGCACTCAGGTGAGGGATGGGGGGTAGGATTTGGGGAGCAGCCCCCAGCCTGTCTGGCCTCACCCAACTTTGAGTGGGATGGCTACCCAGGTGGCTCCTGGGGGTGGCTCCCATCCTACAACAAGCAACAAACCCCAGTCCCCTCCCCACAGATCACACAAAAGGGCTATTGACTCCTCACCCCAGACCTAGGCACAGTTTACAACCAAGCTGACCCTGCATTGGCCTCAGCCTCTTTCCATTCTATTCAAAGAGGGGCAAAGGATCTTGGACACTTCCAGGGCAGAGTCCTTGCTCGGGCTTAAAATCAGAGAGGGGAGAGGGAAGGGGAGGGCAGAGAAGGGCCTGGCCCAGCCAAGATTACAAAAGCGTCTCCTTGAGGGGCTTACCCTTCCCCAACAGGCATTGGTGCCCTCTGGAGATGTGCTGGGGAAGTAGCAAATACCCCTCTCTTTCCCTGGACTCATCTCAGTGGAGATCCTTGCTTCCCCATCCCCTTCCCTTGGGCAGTCCCAGCAGGGCAAGCCCCCGGCCTATAGCCAGGCCCAAAGCAATTGCCGAGGCCCTGAGACCACTGGTGCCCAATCCTGAACTCTTCATCTTTGACTCCTCCTTTTGCCTTAGGCCTCCTCAAAGTCCTGATCTCTCTCGTGCAATAATGTTGAAGCGAGATTCCGCCGTAGACAAATTTCTCGAACTCTTTTTTTAAAGATCCTGTTGAGGTTTTCCTCTTGTTGTAGAATCATAGATTGTTAGAATGGGAAGGGGACCATATGCACCATCTACTCCAACCCCCTCACTTTACCAGTGATGACGTTGAGGCCCAGAGAGGGGACATGACCTCCCCTAGGTCACACAGCAAGTTTGTGATAGAGCTGGGACTAGGACCACGGTCTTCGGATTTATGGTCAGTCTAGAGCTCGTCACACTACACCTCACTGCCTTCTCTGGCCATCATATTGGGACCCTTTGCCGCATAAGAGGTTTTGGTCACAGATGTTTACCTCAGTTTATTGTCACTGTCAAAGAAACAAAAATATATATATAAAGCAAAAAAAAAAAAAAGATAGATGTGAAAACTTCAAAACAACAACAAAAACTTCCCCTAGTGATTCTTCCTGTTGTGAAGGTGCAGTGTGTGTTTCGCAGGCTGGGCAGGAGTATCCACCTATCCTGCCTGGCCTTGCTTCCTGTCTTCAGTCTGTCAAACACCCCTAGACCATGCCCACCCCTTTCTTTGGACTGATCAGGGACTGAAGGGTAAATCAAATCTCCTTCCTCCTACAATGAAATCTCCCTGTGAACTGGTGCTTCTCAATTTTTCACCCAGTAGTTGTGCACTAGGGTGGAGTGGGAGGGTTGGGAGGAAGAACCTTTGTGGTTTCCCAGGGTGGAGTGTGGCAGGAGCTCCAAGAAAAAAAAGGGCTTAGTGCCAACCCACTGGTGAAACCCTCCTGGCCAGACCCTACAATCCAGAGCAATTGGGAATCTAGAAGCCAAACTAGAACAGATGGTAAGCGGGGTGGATGGGGAAGGTCTTCAAGAAAGGAGGTTGGGCGCTTGTGGTCTTCTCCCATTGGCCAGGCCAGGCAGTGAGCCCAGGCCTGAGTTCAGGAATGCCTGTGCCTCAGAGTCCTGTTAAGCCCCACCACCACCAACACCTCCCAAGCTCTGGCCCCTCTTCTCTATATTCTCTGGGCTGGGTGGATCTAAAATGGGAGAAGCCCCCAGTTAGTCTCTCCCAGTATACCCAGCCTACAGCACCCCTCTAGGCCTTCCTCACTTTCATCAATGCCCTGAGTTGGTCATCTAACACTATGCCCAGTAGGGGATCCCTGGGACTTCCTCCCTGGCCCAAATATGGTTGGGCTATGAGTTTGAGGGTAAAAATGTATGTATGCTCTCCCTGCACTGAGCCTGGGATGGGAGACCAGAGTTAATCTCCTACAAAGAAACTACCACTACCCTGCAGTCCCATTCCTCTCTCTGAAGACCTCATTGTCCTGTCTTCCTCCACCCCATCCAAGTGTTTGTAAATACTTTGGAATCCTTTGCCCCTATAAGAAGGAGGTTTTTAAATGTGTTATTTACTTCTATATTAATGACAATTGCTATAAAATAAAGGGTTAAAAAAAAAACCAGAGTGAGTCTTCTGTTGGGTTTCCTAAGGGATGGGGCTGGATTGTGAGCATTGTGAGGCTTTGAGGGGATGGCCTCAGTGAGAAGGAAGCAACATTCCCATGATGATAGTATATGAGCTGCCTTCAATCTGCCAGTGTCTATGGGTCAATTGAGGACAGGCTCAGAGGTACAACCTCTTAGCAATAATAGCATCCTAGCTCATTCCCCCATTCAGAGTCTCCTCTCTAGGAAATATGAATTTGGCTCATTTTGAGGGTATTCAATGCAGCCCTCCTGCTAGTAGCCAAGGCATTCAATGAATACTTTAAACAGGGTATAAATGAGACACAGACCAGAGTCCAGCAGCAAGAAAAAAGTTCACAGCATCGATAGGGAAGTCCCAGCAATTTGGGTAGAGTTGAAGTTTCTTCAAAGAAGAACACATTGGTGTCCTATACAGTTCTGCTCCTTCCAGCACCTTATGTCTTCTCTCCCTGCTTACACAGTCATCCAAGTCACAACTCCTGCTGATCCCACCTGAACTCAGGAAGCCTCAGACATCAGCCTGAGGAAAGCTAAGCAGCTGATGCCTCTTCCACTGATGTTAGAGTCCTCTCTTCTCCACCCCTGTGTTTCCCAGTGTCACTGCTTGGCACTGCATTCTGAGAAATGGAGTCTTCCTCTATTCACCCTTTCTTATGCTAAGTTGTTGTTGCATTGTTTTTCAGCTGTGTCCAAATCTTTGTGACCCCATTGGGGTTTTCTTGGCAGAGATACTGGAGTGGTTTGCCATTTCCTTCTCCAGTTCATTTTATAAGATGATGAAACTGAAGTAAACAGGGTTAAGTGACTTGCCCACGGTCATACAGCTAGTAAGTATCTGAAGTCAGATTTAAACTCAGGAAGAGGATACCACCTAGCTGCCCTACATGCTAGGAGAACTACTCAAATGCATTTGGCAGGAATCCCTTCTGTGGAAGGAATTATTGATCTCCTACATAAATAGGGATTAGGGCTGGGTTTGGGGGAAGAGTACTGACCCTGGGAGTCATTGTACTTGGGTTAACCTGGATGACTATGGCATTCCATTGAGCTTCCCTTTGCCTCAGTTTACTCATTTGTAAAATGAGGGGGTTGAACTAAATTAGGTCCCTTCCAACTCTAGATCTAAATGAACAAAAAAATATCTAATACAACCTCTTATTTTAGAGATGATGAAACTGACAGTCAGAAAGTTTTGAGTGATGTGCCTAAGGTTACACAGATAAGTAAGCAACAGAATCAGGCTTTATAAACCCAGGCTCCATGGCCCCCCAACTCCAGCACTCATTCTACTGCATGCCTTGCTTAATGGATCTTAGAGAACATGGAGTCCTTCCCCTCCCCCCCCCCCACCCTGTTCCCTTCCTCTGTGCAGGAATCCCCTGAAAAAAAAAAACGCCCTTGCTACTGCAAACCTCTCTGAAGAACAGAATGTCAGAGGTGGAAGAGAACTTGGAAGCCATCTCTACACCCCCCTCATTTTCAGCACGTTCATTTTTCAGTTGTGTCCAGCTCTTTATGACCCCATTTTGGGGGTTTTCTTGGCAAAGATACTGGAATGGTTTGCCACTTCCTTCTCCAGCTCATTTGACAGATGAGGAAACTGAGGCAAACAGGGTTAAGTGACTTGCCCAGGGTCACACAGCTAGTAAGTATCTAAGCCCAGATTTGAACTCATGAAGATGAGTCTTTCTGATTCCAAGCCCAATGCTCTATCTACTGCACCACCTAGCTCTATGCCCTGAGCCACCTACCTGCCTTCCTTTGTGTTCCAGGTAAGTAATCTGAGGCCCAGAAATAAGAACAAGAATAATAGTCCCATTTCTCTGTCTCGTTACAGATTTACAAAGCATTTCCCTCCCAATGGCCTTGTGAGGAGATGGGCCAAGTATCCTCTCCCATTTTAAAGAGGGGAAGACCCATTTAAGAGGGGAAGTAACATATCCATGCTGACAGGAAATAAGAAACAGATCACCTGTCCCTCAAACCTTGGGCGATTTCCTGTCACTTGGACCTCTGCAGCCTGTCTTCACTAGCTCTGCCTAGATACATACCCTGACAATTGCACTCCATTAAACTAAAGGCACAGACTCTCACTCATTCTCTCTTCTGATTTCAGACCTACCTTTGGAACCATATCCCTAGAATAGCAGATTCCTTATCTTGTGCCTGTGTTTAGACACTTGACTTTTGCCTCTGGCTGCCTGGCAGCCTCCCCCTTTCTGTCCTATTCCACCACCACCTGAACTTCAGTTATGATACCTTTCTTTTCTCCTCAGAGCCCTGGAGATTGGCTCCCTAGTTCTCTGCTGTGCAGCCATCATACAGTGGATCTGGTCAGAGTCTCTCCTTTCTGCTCAGCTCTCTAAACTCCATAGGAAGGGAAAAGTAGCTTCATATCTCTGAAACAAAGATTCTTAAGGCAAGAGTTCTTAGTGGTTTTTTGTGTCCTGGACTCCTTTGGCAGTCTGGTGAAATCTATGGACCCCTTCTCAGAATGATATTATTAAATTCATGAAATAAATAAGATTTAAAAGGAAACCAAATATATTGAATATCATTCCCGGACAGACTGTGGTCATGTGAGATAGAGCCGTACATCTCAGTAATTTTGAAGAAGTGATGAGTGTAAATGATGTTCTGTAATGTGATAGAGAAAGACTTGTGATTTCTCCTGGTGAGAGTCACAAGTACTGCAAATACTACTCTCTGTTGCCTAGATTGAAAATGGAAGAAACTGCTTAATTTCAGTTAGAGGTTAGTGAAAATAAAGATGTAACAGTGTTTTTCCCCCATCCAAAGTTCACTGACTCTCTGAAAACAATCGGTGGGCAGTATTTACTTCTAGTTGCATTAGATGGGTAAAAGCAACAGTTACAGCAACACAGAGGCTCAAAAGGTTCACAAAGTTACTTTTGGTGTTCCTGGAATTAGAACTTGATCTGCTGTTTCTTAGCTATCCTATCTCTGAGTCTGTATCATCTTCTCCATCCGGCAAGCTCCCCTCAGCCTCTTTGGCCCTGGTTTGTTTGTTTGTTTTTTTTTTGGGGGGGGGGGTGTTAATCCCACGACTGGTGCTCCTGGGTGCCCTGCCCCCAGAATGAGGAAGAATAGATATGATTTCAATTATCTCCACTGCCAGCTTCTGCAATTTAGTTCTGTTTTGGGTAACAAAGGCAAGCATGCATATGGGAACACTGGGCCTGCCAGGGCACAAAGAACAGCATTCAGAATCATTTAGGGACGGGAGGACAGCCCAGAGTCAATCTAAGTCTTAAAAAGCCTCGTTCTTCACCAAGCAACGCTACCAATGCAAGTTATTATTGGAAGCTTGAGAAGTTTGGGGGTGTCCCCAACCAATAAAGTTACATCAGGGAGAGAAATCATAGTCTCCCCTGAACTGTCTCTCAGTGGGATAACAAGACTTCCTAGTGTCCCCCACACATCCTCTATCCTGCCCCCCCTCTCCCGCCCCCGCCCCAAATCCATAGTTTCCTCTGCATTCAGCTCTAATTAGCCCTTCTGCCACCAAGCAAAGGATTCAGGGGATGCTCTCTTTTAAGATCTTGAAGCCAAAACTTGGCCCCTCCATCTTTTCCTGTATCCTCCTCCACAGTGACTCATCCAATCACAACATGCTCAATCAGCTGTTTAAAGAGAAAAATCGACTCTGAGAGGAATTTCCGGGTCTGAGCTCTAGGCACGTTGCAGGTACTCATCTGAGTCACAACTTCCGCTTGGCACAGCTTCCCACAGATCTGTTTGGTTGTGCTCTTTGTCTCAGTCACCTGTACTTCTCTCTGCCCCCTCATTCCCCCTTTCAGTCAACTGACTTTTCTCACCTTCCCACATCTAGGATCCTAGGACTTAGAACTGGAGGCCACTTCAAAGTACAAACCCACCCCACCCCTCACTTTATAGAGGAAGAAATTGACACCCAGAGAGGTCAAATGATTATACTAAAAGTCACACAAGTGATAAGGGACAGGGCTAGGAATTGAACCCAGATCCTCTGATTTCCAAAACAACCCTTTTCCCACTATACCATGTTGTCTCCCTCTCACTATGCTAACCTGTGGGTCTCTAGGCCAAAATACCTCATTACTGAAATTTAAGGACACTGGTTTATATTCAAAAGCCAAGGTCCTATCACTTACTAACTTCACAACTGAGCAAGTCACGCGACCTTTCTAGGTCTCACCCCCATCTGTAAATTAGAGAGTGATGGCCTTTCAAGAGCTTTTCTGACTCTAAATCCTATTGGTTCCTACCTTGTGGGAAATATATAAAAAGTTTCCTGGCTGTGACAAAGCTGAGTTTCATTTACTAACATCTGATTGGCCAATGGTTCTGATGACTAGATTTGATGCTTAAATTATGACTCCCTCCTAATACTGCTCCATCTTCATGCCCAGGGTAGGAAGGGAGCTTATGAATTTAGAACCCATCTTCAAGAGAAGATAATATAAAGAAATGTTGCAGGTGGGAAAGATACAGCTGAGCCATGAGTCCTTTAAGTGACAGTTTTCTTCCTAAGGACCCCCGCCCCCCAGTTCTGCTGGGATAGTGACCCTTCAGTGTTTGCTACCATCAGTCCCTCTATGACACTTGGTATATCCAGATTCCTCTAGAGTTACTGGTCTGGGTAAGAGGGAAAATTCTCTGATCCCACTGAAACACAATAGGGTTAAAAGTAAAGCTTTACTAGGTAATCTCTGACAATGAGGAGGCACCTTGTCCTTGTCAAGTCCTATCCTTCTACATATGCCCTTAACCCCATTACCTCTCGCCTTCTTGGGCAAATTGCAACCTCAACCACCCCTCATCTCTCTCTAATCTTCAACCTCTTCCCATCCACTGATTCTTTACCTACTTGCCTTAAAACATGCCCAAGCCTCCTCATCCTTAAAAAGATTTCTCTCTTCTCCACTTCCCAGCTAAAATCCCTAAAAAAAGCTGTCTACATTCATGGCTTCCACTGCCTCTCCTCTCACTCAAATCTCAACCTTCTGCAATCTGGCTTTTGCCTCATCTTACCTACTTTCTCCAAAGCTACCAACGATCTCTTTGTTGCTGAATCTAATGCTCTTTTCTGAGTCCTTGCCATTCTTGCCTCACCTATATGCTTCATTTGACTGTGCTGATCACCCTCTCCTCCTTCATACTTTCTCTTCTTTGGGTATCCATGACACAACTTTCTCCTGATTCTCCTACCTGTCTAACTGCTTCTCAGTCTTCTTTGCTGGTTCATCTGTGGGGATTATAATTGCTGAATCTGGAAGAAAAACCACTGAGCCAGAGCTCTGAATCAATGGCACTTTATTAAAGGGTCTATGGTCCTCTCTAATGAAGTGGACCTCAGATCTTCCTCATGATTTCAGATGCTCCTGGTCCCTAGAACCTTGTTTTTATAGAATTTGATACTCAAATATGCAAAAGAGGCATGGTAAAATACAAAATCTCATTGGTTGTTCTTGATCTTGCTTCTTTGACCTTGTTCTTAAGGGTCAAAAATGACATATCAGCAGGGTCACAAATTGAGTGAAGCATGGGGCATCTCCACTGACTAAGTGGTCATGAGATGGTCATAAGATAGTCACCTACTCATGTTGGACAAGAGAAAGTGATCCAGAGGTACAAAAATAAGTTGGGGGATTTTCCAAAGAACCAAGGTATCCCATCCATGCTGTGTTTGGATGTGGAATTTGAGTAAACCAGGATGGAGATATCTTTGTCAGCATTCTTGTGGTTGCACACGTGAGTTTCATAAATGGTAAACAATACATTAAAGTTTGAGGCTCATTATAAAGGCCTACTATAAGAACCTCTTATCTAATTATCCCTATATGATTCATGTAAAATATCAGACTGATTAATACTGATTGGAATAGAGGAGGAGTCCAAATGAATCATAACTCACACATCATCCATATTATGCTCCTTAATTTTGGGTGATCCCTACAGCTATGTTCTAGCTAGGTCATCTTCTCTTATCTCTCTACACCTGCACTTGGAGACCTCATCAGCAACCATGGATTTAATTGTTATTTCTATGCAGATGATTCACAGATCTATATACCTGGCTCTGGTCTGTCTGCTGAGCATCAGCTATCCCGTACCATAAATTGCCTAATGGAATTTTCAAACTGGATGTGCCAGAGACATCTCAAACTCAACATGTCTAAAACAGAACTCATTATGACCTCCCCTCTGCTCCCCCCATCTTTAACCCACTTTCCTTCCAGACTTGCTTCTTTTTGTTGAAGGTACACCATTCTTCCAGATTTCCCAGTTCATAACCTTGGCTTTTTTCTCAATTCCTAATTCTTCATATTACATATCCAATCAACTGCTAAATCTTGTGGCAAATGTTCTACCTTAATAACATCTCTCACATCCAGCTTCTGCTTTCTGCTCACACAGTTATCACCTTAAGTTAACCTTCCCAAGATATCACCTTCATGTTGTCCTTGGTCCTCTTCCAAAATGAAGGACAAACAACCAACATTACAATAGATTCCTGATTGTTCTCCTTGCCTCAAGTCTCTCCCTATTCTAATCCATCTTTCACACTGCTACCAATGTGATTTTTCTTAAGCACCATCTTCTGTTACTGTGCCTTTGTCTTAGTGGTCCTCCCCCCTCCCACCTACCCATCTCCACCTCATAGACTTCCTCCATCTTCCACTCAATTACCACCATCCTCAGGAAGCCTTTTCTGATTTCCCCCAAGTACTAGTGGTCTCTGTCCCTAAACTACTTTGCATCCATTTGTATTTATCCTCTTTCTATTGTTTTGTACATATTTATATATGTACTTGAATCCCCAATTAGAATGAAAATTTCTTGAGAACAGGAATTATTTCATTCTTTGTATTTGTATTTGGGCAGCTAGGTGGCGCAGTGAGTAGAGTGCTAAACCTGGAGTCAGGAAGACCTGAGTTCAAATCCAACCTCAGACACTTATTAGCCATGTAATCCCGAGCAAGTCATTTAGCCCTGATTGCTTCAGTTTTCTCATCTGTAAAATGAGCTGGAAAATGAAATGACATCCTAGGTCATAGCCAGTTGTCCTAACTTTTCTCTTGCCACTGGACTTCAATGATGCTAGAAGAGAGAGTGGCTGACAACATTCATCCCCCTGAAGATATCTTCACCTCTACTTTTCTGAGAAAATCTAGGCCATCTACTGTAAGCTTCTTTGCCTTCCCTACTCCATATTTCAAAACCTCTCTACTTTTTCATTCACTCCATCCTCCATTACTCCTTTCTCGGACCCCTTGTGAAGGCTAATTCCTCAGCTTATGCCCTTGATCTAGTCTTCTCCTTCCTCTGAAAGCTTGCCCCATCTAACCTCCTCTTTCTCTATCTTCAGTCTTTTTATCCCTTAGCTTCTTCCTTACTATCAATCGTAAGCATATTCACAACTCCCTCTTTCTGTAAAAAAAAAAATTGTGCTATTTTTTAAACATTGCTGTCATTCCCTAATGATTCGGCACCCCAACAAAACATCCATCCTTAATTTTTAAAAAAGCATAGCTAAGTCAAACAATGCAACATTTTGGCCATATCTGACGACGCATGCCTTATTCAGCATCTACAGTCTACCATCTCTCTACTGAGATGTGGGAGGCATGATTCATCATTAGTCCTCTGAAGTTACAATTAGTGCATTAAGCAGAATTCTGTGGCCTTTCAACATTATTTCTCTTTACATTATTATAATAATGATGTAAATTATTCTCCTGGTTCTGCTTACCTAGATCTGTATAAGTTCATACAAGTCTTTCAAAGTTTCCCTGAATTCTCCATATTCACTGTTTCTTACAATGCAATAAAATTCCATTATATTTGTACAGCAAAACTTGCTTAGTCATTCCCTAGTCAATAAACATTCTCTTTTCTTCCTTTTTTTTTTGCTACTACACAATACACATATATTTATTTGTATACATATATATATACATAAGTGTGTTATGTATTTATACATATACATATATGTATATACACATACACACCCCACATATCCCTGGGTGACCACACAGTGAAAAGAGCACTTAACCTGGAATCAGGAAGACAAGAGCAGAATTCAAATTCTGCCTCAGACACTTACTAGCTAAATAACCTGGACAAGTCATTTCACCTTTGTCTGCCTTAGTTATTTCATCTGTGAAAGTGGGATAACAAGAGCATCTACCTCTCAGAGTTGTTAGGAGGAACAAATGAGATAATATTTGGTTGGGGTGTGTGTGTGTGTGTGTGTGTGTGTGGCAATTGGGGTTAAGTGACTTGCCCAGGGTCACACAGCTAGTAAATGTCAAGTGTCTGGTCAGAGGCCAGATTTGAACTCAGGTCTTCCTTACTTCAGGGCCAGTGCTCTATCCACTGCACCACCTAGCTACCCTGAGATAATATTTGTAATGTGCTTTGCAAACCTTAAAGGAATATAATATTAGTGGTATTTCTGGGTCAAAGGGTTTGAAGAATTCAATGACCTTTTGAGTATGATTCCAAATTGTTTTCCAGAATGGTCATGTCAATTTACAGCTCTACCAAGAGTGCATTAGTGCTTCTGTCATGTCACTGTTCCTCCAACATTTTCTATTTTCATCTTTGTCATTTTTTTCAAAGCTGAGAGGTGTGAGAGAAAAGTTATTTTAATTTGCATTTCTCTTATCATAGCCACCTTTCTTAAAAACCTTTCACTTGACTCTGTCTTCCCTTCAGGAAATTATCCTGGTTCTTTCCCCCATTTCACATATTCCTAGAAAAAGCTCCTGTGCTCATTGCCTCTGTTTCCTCACCTTTACACTCTCTTGCAATCTGGCTTCTCACCTTACCATTCATCAGAAATTGTTCCCTCCAAGGGAACCAATGATCTCTTAATTTATCAGGTCAGTGGTCTTTTCTTGATCACCAAGCTTCTTGACCTCTTCACAGCTTTTAACACAGCTGATTACCCCTACCTCCCAGACATTCTCATCTCCCTTGATGTCCATGACAATGTTCTCAAGGTTCTCTACCTACACGTTTACCAATCCTTTCCGTTCTCCTTTGCTAAATCATTATACATCTCCTGTCCCAACTAGAGTAGGTATCGCCCAACAACTTTGGCTTAGACCTTCTCTTTTCATCTTCTCCCATGGATTCAAATATCATTTTTATGCAGATGATACCCAAAGCTACAAATCTAGCCCTCATCTATCTCCTGCCACAGTCTGATTTTTATATGCAGTTTGAAAAACTGGCTTCTTCTGGAATTTTGTTAAAAAGTCACAGTCATTTCCCAATACACTTCACACATTACTCTTCTAACAAAGAAAATTAATTAAGTGAAATCAACTGACAAAACAAATGTTTCTGATGATACATGCAACATTCTATGCCAATAGTGCCTCACCTCCTTACCAAAATCAAAGGATAAGTGTTACATTTTCTGTTCTTCAAAACTATTCATTGTGACCAGTTCGAGTTGAGGCGCACTGAAGTATTTTCTTTCACATTATTGTGGACTTTAGAATATATTGTTCCCTTAGTTCTACTTTCTTTGTTCTGTATACTTGATTGAAGTCTCCCAAACTCATAAGGTTCCTCTGAATTGCTCATATTCTATTCCTTCCTCGATTGATGTGTATCCACCTTGCTTCCAGGTTTTTGCTACTATAAAAAGTGTTACTGTGAATATTTTTGCATATATGGTGCCTTTTTTTAAGTCTTTGACCTAATTGGAGTACATTCTGCCAAAATGATCTTCCTAAAGCTTGGATCTGACCAATGTTCCGATGGCTCTGGGGCAGAGCCAAGATGGCAGAAGAGACAGGAACTCACCCGAGCTCTTCCAAAAACTTTAAAATAAACCTCAAATTGAATTCGGGAGTGGCAAAGCCAACAAAAGATCCAGGTGAAACAATTTTCCAGCCCAAAACAACTTAAGAGGTTAGCAGGAAAGGTCGGTCTCAACAGGGTGATGGAAGACCTGAAGTGCAGTGCAACATAGGCCACACCTTGGGAGTAGCTTCAGGAGCAGCCGCTTCAGAGCTCCCAGCCCACAAATGGTAAGGTGGTCTGACGGAAAGAGGTTTCAGGGGACCCTTTGCTGACATTGGATTCAGGACCCTGTTGCACTGCCTTTATACTGTTCTGGGTTACAGTTCCAGGGTGAAGAGGAACACTAGCGCTTGTGGGCTGAAGGGTAGCAGGGGCCCTGCTCAAAGTTCCAGGGTGGAGAAGAGTACTTATGGTCACTCTTAAGGGAGTAGAGGTCTGGGTCTCAGTTCCAAGGCAGAAGGGAGTACAAGCACTTGTGGTTGCAGGAAAACAGGAGCACTGGTCACAGTTCAAGGGCCAAGAGGAGTGGTAGCACCTGCAGCTACAGGAGAATAAGGTCTCTTATTGGGTAAAGACTACAGCACAGGCCAAGAGAACAGTGACCACTCCTCTCCTTAGATCATACAACTTTGGAAGTACCAAAAACCTATGTACCCCACCTCCCCAGAACTAGCTCTGAAAACATCAACACAAAAAAAATCTAAATTTTGAAACAGTACCCTTTCCACCCCAGGAGCTGAGCTCAACTTTAACATAAAGTTAAAAGTCAAGAAATAGACTGGGAAAATGAGCAAACAACCAAAAAAGTACCTGGCCGTAGAAAGTTATTATGATGATAGGGAAAATAAATACACAAACTCAAAAGATGATGTTAAAATAGTAAGCAAAGCCTCAAGGAAAAACATAAATTGGACATGGGCCCAATAAGAATTCCTAGAAGATCTCAAAAAGGCAATTCAAACTCAAATAAGAGAGGTAGAGGAAACATTGGGAAAAGAAAGTGATGCAAGAAAATTGTGAAAATATAGTAAATGGTGTGGTTAAATGACACAAAAAAAAAAATACTGAAGAACATAATACCTTAAAAAACAGAATTGGCCAAATGGTAAAAGAGACACAAAAATCCACTGAAGAAAAGAATTCCTTAAAAAGTAGAATTGGACAAATGAGAAAAGAGGTACAAAATCTCACTGAAGAAAATAATTCTTTAAAAAATAGAATTGAGCAAGTGGAAACTAATGACTTCACAAGACATCAAAAGACAATAGAACAAAGTCAAAAAATGAAAAAAATAGAAAATATGTGAAATATTTCATTGGAAAAACAACTGACCAAGAAAATAAATCAAGGAGAGATAATATAAGAATTATTAGCCTACCTGAAAACCATGATCATAAAAAGAGCATAGACATAATATTTCAAGAAATTATCAGAGAAAGAAAGAAATTATCAAGGAAAACTGCCCTGATATCCTAGAACCAGAAGGTAAAATAGAAATTGAAAGAATCCACCAATTATCTCCTGAAAGAGATCTCAAAACAAAAACTGCAAGAAATTTTAAAGCTTAATTCTAGGTCACAGAGAAAATATTGCAAGCAAGCAGAAAGAAACAGTTCAAATATTAGGGAGCACAATCAGGATCACACAAGATTTAGCAGCTTCCACTTTAAAAGAATGGAGGGTTTGAAATATGATACACCAGAGAGCAAAGGAGCTAAGATTATAACCAAAAATAAATAACCTACCCAGCCAAACTGAGTATAATCCTTCAGGTAAAAAAAATTTGATATTTAATGAAATAAAGGACTTTTAAGCATTCCTGATGAAAAGACCAGAGCCAAATACAAAATTCAATTTTCAAATATAAGACTCAAGAAAAGCACAAAAAGATAAACAGGAAAGAGAAATCATAGGGACTCAATAAGGTTAAACTGTTTACATTCTATATAGAAAGCTGTCACTTGTAACTCCTAAGAATTTTATCATTAATAGGGAAGTTAGAAAGAGTATATATAAACAGAAGGACTGGGTGTAAGTTGACTATGATGAGATGATTTTAAAAGCTAAATTAAATTAAGAGCTGGGAAAGAGGGATGCAGTGGAGAAGGGGGAACAGAGGAAGAATAGAGAAAATCAACTCACAGAAGAGGCATGAAAGGGAGAGTTTTTACAGTGGAGGACAAAATGAAGGGGTGACAGAAAATGTTTGAACCTTACTCTCATCAGAATTGGCTCAAAGAGGGAATAACATACACATTCAGATGGGTATAGAAATCTATCTTATCCTACAAAGAAGTGGGAAGAGAAGAAGAAAAGAGAAGGAATGGGGCTGATAAAAGGGAGGGCAGATTAATGAAGGCAGTGGTTGGAGTAAAACAGACTTTTGAAAAGGGACAGTGTAAAAAGAGAGAGAAGCATAAAAAGGGGGAAAATAGAAAGAAGGAAAATACAGTTTGTAATCATAACTGTGAATGTGAATGGAATGAACTCACTATAAAACAGAAGTGAATAATGGAACAGATTAAAAGCCAGAATCCAATAATGTATTGTTTACAAGAAACACACTTGGAACAGAGACATACACAAAATGAAAAATAAGGGACTAGAGCAGAATCTATTTAGCTTCAGCTGAGGTTAAAAAAAAAAAGGCAGGGTAGTGATCATGATCTCAGACAAAGCGAAAATAAACCTAATTATAAGAGGGGAAATTACATTTTGTTAAAAAGGTGCCATACACAGTAATATCAATATTAAACATAAATGCACCAAATGGCATAGCATCCAAATTCTTAAAGAAAAGTTAAATGAGTTCTAGGAGGAAATGGTCAGTAAAATTATACTAGTGGGTGACCTCAACTTTCGCCTCTCAGAACCAGATAAATCTATCCATAAGATAAAAAAGAAAGAAGTTCAAGAGTTGAATAGAATTTTATAAAAGTTAGATACGATAGACCACTAAAGAAAATTGAGGGGTGGAGTCAAGATGGTGGCATAGAAGCCAGAAAACTCTGTGGCTCCCCTCATAACCACCTCAAATACCTATAAAACATGACTCTAAACAAAATTTAGATCTATAAAACCCACATAGTGAAAGAGAGAAACAAATCTCCCAGTGAAGACAGCTCAGAAGGCAGACAGGAAGGGTTCATTGCAGCACTGGGAGCCAAACCCAGCCCGCAAGGAGCCCATGATTTTAGCCCCAGGGTAGCCTGGCCCAGCTGTGGCTGGAGCATTTGGTAGAGTGAATCACCAGCAGCTATGGCAGTTTCCAGAATTATCAACCCAGAAATACAAAAGACAAAGTAAAAGGTCAGTGGAACTCTCCTGGATCTGAGGAGTAAGGAGTGCAGTCCAGCCTCTACCCCAGAGCAAAAAGCAGTGGAAGTGGTGGCCCTACAGCTGCCTCCATGTTGCTACTTCAGAGTTCCTGGCCTGCAGATTGTAGGGGGGCCAACTGATCATTCAGAGGCTAAGCGCTCTTGTCTTAACCTGCCTGGATTGGGATCACGGTCTTGGGTGGTGGTCCTGAGGTGTGTGACCAGCGAACCAAAGCTGGAAAGGGGGGCAGAGGTGGAGGGGCTGTAGAGACAGTGGCCTCCTAATAAGCTCTGGCAGCTGTGAAAACCCCAGTGATTTGGGACAAAGCTCTCCCCTCTAGAAGCAGAATTCTACTGTGGCAAAGAGCTCAAAAGTCTTGCCATTGGCTGGCAAGATGAGCAAACAGAGGAAGCAAAGCAAGCACAGCCATCCAACTTTAGATTCCTGTTTTGAGGACAAAAAGGATCAAAGCATGGAATGGGAGGAAGACAACACAGTCGGAACTCCTGCACCAAAAGCTTCCAAGAAAAACATAAACTGGTTACAGGCCATGGAGGAGTTCAAGAAGGATTTTGAAAATCAAGTAAGAGGAGTGGGGGAAAAATTGGGAAGACAAATGAGAATGATGCAAGAAAATCATGAAAAGAGAGTCAACAACCTGACTGAAGAAAATAACACCTTAGAAAACAGACTAACTCAAATGGCAAAAGAGGCCCAAAAAGCCAATGAGGAGAAGAATGCCTTAAAAAGCCAAATTTACCGATTGGAAAAAGCATTTCAAAAGCTCACTGAAGAGAATAATTCCTTCAGAATTAGAGTGGAGCAAATGGAAGCTAATGACTTTATGAGAAATCAAGATACTATTGAACAAATCCAAACAAATAAAAAAATAGAAGGCAATGTGAAATATCTCATTGAAAAAACCACTGA
>CM053590.1:100862395-100882313 GCA_028646515.1 Pseudochirops corinnae
AACACTAGAAAGCATAGAAATAAATTGAACTTTCCTTTAAAATGATAAGTAGCATCTATCTAAAACCATCAGAAGCATCATCTGTAATGGGGATAAGTTAGAAGCTTTCCCATAAGATCAGGGGTGAAGCACTAATGTTCATTATCACCACTTTTATTCAATATTGTACTAGAAATGCTAGTTATAACAATAAGAGAAGAAAAAATATGAAGGAATTGGAATAGGCAATAAGGAAACAAAATTATCACTCTTTGCAGATGATATGATGATACACTTAGAGAATCCTAGAGAATCGCTGAAAAAGTTCATTGAATAATTAACAACTTCAGCAAAGTTGCAGGATATAAAATAAACCCATCAGCAAAGTCCAGTAGGAAGGCATAGAAAGAGAAATTCCATTTAAAAATAACTGCAGACAAAATAAAATACTTGGGAGTCTACCTGCCAAGACAAAGTCAGGAACATATATGAACACAGTTACAGAACACTGTTTACACAAATGAAGTCATATCTAAACAATTGGAGAAATATGAATTGCTCCCAGGTAGGCTGAGACAAGAGAATAAAAATGACACTTCTACCTAAATTAGTTTACTTATTCAGTGCCAAATCAATCAAATTACTAAAAATTATTTTATAAAGCCAGAAAAAAATAATAACAAAATTCATCCAGAAGAACAAAAGGTCATGAATATTGAGGGAATCAATGAAAAAGAAAACATGGGACAGCTAAGTGGTGCAGTGAATAGAGCACCAGGCCTGGAGTCAGGAGGACCTGAATTCAAATTTGACCTCAGACACTTGACACTAGCCATGTGACCTTAGACAAGTCACTTAACCTCAACTGTCTTGCCTGTCCCCTCCAAAAAAAAAAAAAAGTAAGAAAACATAAAGAAAGGTAGCCTAGCAGCACCAAATCTCAAACTACATTACAAAGTGGTCATCACCAAAACAACCTGGTACCGGCTAAGAAGTAGCGTAGTGGACCAGTGGAATAGATTATATACACAATACACAGTAGTCAATGACCATAGTAATCTAGTGTTTGATAAACCCAAAGATTTAAGTTTTGGGGACAAGAATTTAGTATTTGACAAAAATTGCTGGGAAAACTAGAAAGTAGTTTGGCAGAAACTAGGTATAGACCAACATCTCACTCTGTATACCAAGATAAAATCAAAATGGGTACATGATTTAGACATGAAGGGTGATATATTAAAATTAGGGGAGCATGGAAAGTTTTACCTGTCAGATCTATGGATGAGGGAAAAATGTGTGACCAAACAAGAAATAGAGAGAATTATGGGGTGTAAGAGGAATAATTTTGATTACATTAAGTTTCACAAACAAAACCAATGCGGCCAAGATTAGAAGGAAAACAGGAAAAATGGACAGGGTGAGGGGGGGAGGGAGAGAATTTACAGCAAGTTTCTCTGATGAAGGCCTCACTTTTCAAACATATAGAGAAATGAGTCAAATTTATAAGCCTACAGGTAATTCCCCAGTTGGTAACTAATCAAAGGACAGGTACAGGTAGTTTTCAGATGAAGAAATCAAAGCTACAGTCATCTAAAAATGCTCTAAATCACTGCTGACTGGAGAAATGCAAATTAAAACAACTCTGAGGTACCACCTCATACCCATCAGATTAACCAACATGACAGAAAAGAAAAATGATAGATGTTGGAGAAAATGTGGGAAAAGTGGAATACTAATGCATTGTTGGTGAAGTTGTGAACTGATCCAACCATTATGGAGAGCAATTTGGAACTATGTCCAAAGAGCTATAAAACTGTCCATACTCTTTGATTCAGCCATACCACTACTAGGTCTATATCCCAAAGAGATTTTTAAAAAAAGGAAAAGGACTTATATGTACCAAAATATTTATAACAGCTCCTCTTTTTCTGGTGGCAAAGAATTGGAAAATGAGGGCATGCCCACCAACTGAGGAATGGCTGAAGAAGTTGTGGTATATGATTTGTGATGGAATACTGTTGTGCTATAAGAAATATCAAGTAGAATGTGTTCAGAAAAATCTATAAAGACTTAACATTAACTGATGCAAAGTTAAGTGAGCAAAACCAGATCACTATGCACAGTAATAGCAATATTGTATGATGATCAACTGTGAATTACTTCCCTGTTCTCAGCAATACAATGATCTAAGACAATTCCAAAGGACACATGATGAAAAATGCTCTCCACCTCCAGAGAAAGAATTGATGGAGTCTGAATGTAATTTGAAGCATATTTTTTTTAGTTTCTTTGTTTTTCTGGTTTTCATTTGGTTTGGGGTTTTTTATCTGGGTTTCCTTTTACAACATGAAATATGTTTTGCATGACATCACATATACAATCTATACTAAATTACTTGCTTCTCAAGGTGGGGGAGGGGAAGGAGGAAGAGAATTTGGAACTCAGAATTTTAAAAAGTGATTTTTTAAAGATTTTACGTGTAATTGAGAAAAATAAAATAAAAATGCCAGTGGCTCCTTCACATCTCCAGGATCAAATATTAAATTATCTAGTATTCAAAGCTTTTCATAACCTACACACACACACACACACACACACACACACACACACACACACACACTTACTTTTAAAGTAAATTTGCACTGCCCCAACTAGCATATCTCATCTCAGTAATACTGGCTTCCTTACTGTTCCATATATAAGACACTCCATCTCACCAGTCCATTCTTTTCTCTGGGTGTCTCTCAAGCCTAGAATGCTCTCCCTTTTCATCTCTGACTTCTAGCTTCCCTGGTTTTTTCAAGTCCCACCTAAAATTACAATTTGTACAGGAAATCCTTTCCCAGTCCCACTTATTTCTAGTGTTCTCCCTCTGTTAATTATTTCTTATTTATCCTGCATGTGACTTTGTCTGTATATATTTCTTTTCATGTTATCTCCTTCTTGAGGGCAAGGGCTATCTTTTGCCTTTTTTGTATGCTCAGCAATTAACAGAGGGCCTGGCATATAATAAATGCTTATTGACTGACTGACACAAAAGTGAGACTGCTGAGATTAAAGGATAAGAACAATTTGGTGACTTTCAAGAAATTATCATTTTAAATTCTTTTTTTTTTGCTTTTTTGGAGGGGGAAGGCAGGGCGGTTGGGGTTAAGCGACTTGCCCAAGGTCACATAGCTAGTAAGTGTTAAGTGTCTGAGGTCAGATTTGAACTCAGGTCCTCCTGACTTCAGGGCCGGTACTCTATTCACTGTGCCACCTAGCCACTACAATTCTTTTCTTTTTTATTTTATTTAATCTTATTTCTATATTTTTTGTTCTTACAACACTTTCATTTCTGTATGTATCCCTCTTAAAAGCTATCCCTTCTAACAAAGATTTAAAAAGAAAAAAAAAATTCAGTAAACCTGATATTTCCCCCATTACCTTTTTGTAGAGGAATTGAGGGTATTTTCTCAACTTTTCTCTAGTATCAAGCACAGTGACTATATTGATACAATATTTACTACTGGTTCTTTGCGCTTTCTATTTATATTGTTGTAGTTATTGTCTTTATGATTTTCCTAGTTCTGCTTACTTTGCTCTATATATATATCTTCCTATGCTTCTCTGTATTCTTTATATTAATTGCTTTTTAAAAAAATACTCATTTTTTAAAGTTTCAATTAACAAGCACTTATTTCCTCTCTCTACCCCCAATCCTCCCATAAAAAACAAAAACTCTTTTAACAAATATGTATAGGCAAGTAAAACAAATTCTATTTCTTGTCCGTGTTCCAAAAAAATCTAGGGGTGGCTAGGTGGCCCAGTGAATAGAGCAATAGCCCTGAAGTCAGTGAATTCAAATCCAGCCTCAGACACTTAACACTTACTAGCCATGTGACCTTGGGCAAGTCACTTAACCCCAATCGCCCTCCAAAAAAAAAAGAAAAGAAAAAAAATAAAGTCAAAAAAATCTGTTTCATTCTGCCTCTTGAGTCCCTCAAGAGGTCAGGAGGTGGGTAGCATGCTTCATCATCAGTCCTCTGGACTCATGGTTGGTCCCTGCATTGTTCAACTTCAAATTGTTTTCCAGTGTTCTGGAAGAGAGGTGGGTTTTACATTCCCTGTTCCTTAAAACTGTATGTTGCAATTAATTACACCAATTCACAACTCCACCAACATATGTCCCTATTTTCCCACAACCCTCCAAAATTGACAATATCTCTTTTTTTTTTTTTAGACCATCTTTGGTGATTACATGAATGGAAGATGAAACCTCAGGTGCTTTCCTTGGTATTTCTCTTATTATGAGTGTTTTTTGAGAATTTTTCTTATATGATGGCCGATCATTTGCATTCATATGATCGTTGATTTTTATCTAAAATGGACCTTAGATGTTGTCTAATTCTTCATTTTACAGATGAGAAAACTGAGGCCTAGAGAGGGTATGACTTGCCCAAGGTCACACAGGAGCTGAAACTCTCCTGACCCTCAAATCTAGCCCAGCACACACCAGGCAAGAACAGGTTTGATCTTGGCATGTCAGAAGATGAAGGGTTCGAGTTTCAGCTCAACCTATTTCCTGTCAAGTCACTTCCCCCCCTGTTGCTGTCCTCCTGTATAAAATGAGAAAATTGGGCTTTGATCTCTAAGACCTTATCAGGTTCTAAATTCTATACTCTTAAAATCCTATTACACACACACACACACACACACACACACACACACACACACACACACTGCAAAAACTGAATTCAAACAACCAACAAGCATTACCACCTGTGTGCAGAGCTGTGTGCAGTGGAGGAGACAAAAGGAGAAATTTCTCCTCTCTCAGGGTTTGTGGTCTTGGGGGAGATGAGACACCCAAGAGAAAAATGAAAGAACATGACAAATTACCATATGAATAAAGAGATCCAGTAGAGCAAAAACTGGATATTCTGACATTTGAGCAAGCAAGAGATATACATTCTAAATAATGCACAATGGATACTTCAATGAATTGGGAGGGAGGGGGGAGAAGGCACTATGCTACAAGGTAAGAGCTTATCATTAGCCCTGTTTCACAGTTGAAGAAATGGACATAAAAGGATGTGCTCAAGGTTACACAGTTAGTAAGTATCTGAGGCCATATTTGAACTCATCTTCCTGTTAGCACTCTAACCACTGTACTACCTAGCTGCCTCTGAAATGAATGAAGAACCAGTGTAACTTCCTCCTCTTTCTCCCAGAAGCCTTCCTTGATAGCTTTAGTCTCCAGGGAACTCTGTCTCCTCCCAGCTCCTCCAGCACTTTGCCATCCAGAGGCTATTTGACATATGCAGCCATCTATCCTAAGCTGTCTTGTCATCTGTCCATGTTCTGTCTCATGTATTAGACCATAAGTCCATTGTGAGCAGAAGCACTACTATCAGAGTATTCCTCACAGCATCAGAACTCAGCTCAATGCCCTGTGCACTGTGAATACTGACTGACTGATGTAACAGCTGAGGGCTCCCTGTAGTAAAGCAATGCTCACTGCGGGAAAACCATAATAACAATTGAAGTGCCCATCTCTAGAGCACTTTGAGGTTCTGAAACACTTTCTTTATAATAGCCCTAGGAAACAGGAAATACAGATCTAACTATTCTGATTTTACAGTTAAGGAAACTGAGTCCCAGACGGATTAGGAGATTTGCTGATGATTACAGAGGAAATGAATGTGGGGGGTTGGATTCAGACCCAGGTTCTTTGGTTCCAGGATACACCAGGGAAGGCTTCCTAGAAGTGTTTAGGAAGGTGATGAACCTGGCTTGGCACAGAGGGGAAGCCAAGGCAAACCTGGGGAAGATGGTATCACCATATCAAGGACTTGCTAGGAAGAGCAGAGAGAGGAGGAAAGGGAAGGACAGCAAGATCAATTCCAGCAGAACTCTAGCTTTGAGAGTCAACAAGGTACTAAGAGGTCAGATAGAAGCCCAAGGATCCCCACTCTCAGCAGGGCTGTGGCCATTTCCCTCAGTCCAAAGGTCTCTACTTTACAAGTGTACACCCTTGCCCACAGCAACCTCCAGACACCAGATTAAAGGGAGGAGAAGGAAGAAGAAAATAGAAGAAGGGGAGAGAAGAAGTGAGGGGAAAGGAAATGGGGGAAATAAGAGAGGAGAGAGAAAGAACTCAGGATCTTCAGCAATACTATCCTTGTTCTTACTACGGAAATGTTTTGTGTAACTACACATGTGCAACTTATATTGAATTGCTTATCTTCCTAGTGGGGGGTAGGTGAGGAGGGAAGAAGGGAAAGAATCTGGAAATCAAAGTTTTAAAAACAAATGTTAAAAAAATTGGGGGTTTTTTTGCATGCAACTGGGAAATAAGATATGCAGGCACTGAGGTATAGAAATCCATCTTTCCCTACTAGAAAGTTAGAGGGGATATGGGGGAGGATATAGGAGAGAGCAGATTGGGGGAAGGAGTATTCAGTAGGTTCACTATCTTGGGGTGGGGGGTAGGGGAAAGATGGGGAGAAAATTTGTAACTCAAAATCTTGTGGAAATGAATGTTGAAAACTAAAAATAAATTTTAAAAAATACTACCCTTGTTCTCTTCTACATCTTTTTCCAGCCTGGACTGAGAAGTGACTGAATTTAGCAACTTTCTGTTGTCTGTCTGTAGTGGGTTACAGAGAGCATCCCAGGGAATGACCTTGGGCCAAGTTCCATTTACCTTGGACCAAATTCCTTTCCAAAAACTCCTAGTGTCCTACTGCCCAAGCCTCACTCTCCTCCCAGAGTTCCCTTGGCCTCCCCATTGCCAACCCCATACCCATATCAGAGTAGCAGCAGCTGAGCCTCCCCTATCTCACTCTCATCCTCTGAGTTTCCGTTCCCCAGAGGCAGTGCAGGATGTGGGAAGGGGGGAGGGGTGGGGTCGCAAAGAAAAGCAGAGAGAAAAGGGGTAGGAGTAGGGAAAGAGAATGGGAAAGTGTTGAGAAGAAATAGTTTACCTTTTTTCATGTCTTAGCCCAAAGCCTACTTTGTACAGGAAATCGTCCCTAACTAAGCTTCAAGGGAGATTCAAGAGAAAAGAAGATTGAAGTTGTGACCTGTCCTGCCCTGCTTTCTGCTCACCAGCCACTTTCCTTAGGTCTATAGATGATCAATTTAGCATTTCAGGCTCATCTACAAGCCACTTCCTCCATGCAGTTTTTCCAGTCCCTTAAATGGAAGCAAGATCTTCCATATCAATCTCATAAGCACCTCGTACTCATAAAGTTTTAACCAAATTTGTATTTTGTTTATCTATGTCCACATCTTACTCCTACTCCACCCCAACTCCGCAAGCTCCTTGAGGGCAAGGACCCTGTTTTATTTATCTTTGTATTCTCCATATTACTTCGAACAGTGTAGGGAGATAGATGCTTAACAAATCTTCTGCTAAAGTAAGGAACACACAGAACCAACTCAATAAGTCCTTCATGCAGGTCCCACGTACCAGTATTAAGTTCAGCATTGTCTCTGGCAAACAGGAGCCACAACTCTCTATATGAAGTGCCCAGCACCAGATTGCCCCCTCCCATTCCACTTGGGTGACAGCTTACATTCTTGTAACTACAAGTCAGGATGTGATCATTTATTAGAAATGTACTAGCAACAACAGAAAGAAAATTCTATTAAGCACCTGCTGTATGCAGAGAACAGTTTGTCTAACATCTCTCCCATGCACTTATCATGCAGTTCTATATATCATAATATAACTCCTTTGTGAAGCAGCCCTTGACCTGAATGAGTCAATGGTCAGTCTTTCCCTAGAATTTCATGGTTCTCTCAGCAGTAGAAAATTAGGGTTGAACAGCCTCAGGAAATGACAACAAGAGGAATAAAAGAGGTGAAAATCTCTTCTGACTGAGAGACTTAAAAAGATAATAGGGACAGTTTGTGTTAAACATTAAGTTGGTCTCTGGGTGGTAGAGCTGGTTGTCCCTCTGTTCCCCTACCCCACCCTCTGGGTCAGGGCTGGTAGCACGAGAGCAGACAGTATGACCTGTCAGATTGGCTGTTGCTGACACTGGAAGAGGATGAACCATCCCACCAAAAGTCTCTCAGGACCATATGGATCTGAGGACTAACCTAGGAGTTATCTGGAAGTAGGAGAGGTAAGAGATGAATTTGGTAAAGCCTAGAGAATCCATCTAGCCCTTTATTTTTTAGACCAAAAATGCTTTCAGCAGAAATTTCCTATTGATGGAATCCTTTAGTGTACTTTTAAAAACAAGTAGATGATAGGGTGGGGAAAGATGAAAATTCAGACCATTAACAGGAACAGTTGCTAGTCATTTGGGAATTTAAAGCCAACACCATTCCTTTAGTTTTCAAAAATATAAAAATTGCATTTGATCCATATTTGAGTAATTCTTTGGGGTCACACTCAGAAGGAAAAACAAGAGTCAAAAAAACAAGCCAAGTAAATTATAAATTATAATAAGAATGCCTTTTATCCGAGGCTCTAGGTCAGCAGTTCTTAAGCTTTTTAGTCTCAGGATCCCTGGCCATTTAAAAATTATTATGGAACCTAATATGGACCCTCATATCTATCAATACTTACCATATCAGAAAGCAAGCTGATGAATATTTAAAATATTTATTAATCACTTCAAGTGGCAATAACAAATCCTTTTACATGTTAATATAAATAATATTTTATGAAAAATAACCACATTTTCCAAAACAAAAAAATTTACTGAGAAGAGTGACATTGTTTTACATATTTTTGAAGATCTCTTTAAATGTCTAGCTTATTAGAAGACAGCTGTATTCTCCTATCTGTTTTTGCATTCAATCTGTTGCAATGTGTTGTTTTGATTGAAGTATAGGAAGAAAATTCAGTCTCACCCAAACAGGTAGTTGGAAAAGGGAGGAGTATTTTCATTGGCAAGTAACAGCTTAGTTATTATCAGAAAAATAGCTTTGGCTTTGTGGACCCCCTGAGAGAGTCTTGGGGACGCTAGGGGGTCCAGAGACCACACTTTGAAAACTGCTACTTGAAATAGAAGCCTAGAAATGGAGATAAGCAGGGAAGTATGGAGGTTAGTACTATCTACCTATGCAGCAGTGATGGAAATAGAGGTTCATAGGAATTACATGGAATTGCACACTCAGAGAAGTAGATGCCTCCTGTTGCTTGCCCAAATATTATATTCCAAATAGCTACTGTAGCCACATTCCTCAGTGGCACAGGAAACATTGCTTCTCTTTTCAGGGGAGGGCAATCAGTGGCAGAGGAGGAAGTGGGTGGGAAGAGGGAAGAGCTGCAACATTAGTTGGTAACTAATCGAGATAAGTTATAAGTTGTAGTTCTATTTCTGTTTTATTCCCCTCCCAGACTAAAATCTCCATAAGGATCATAGATTTCATCCTGGAAGGGACCTGCTGTCTCTCTAATATAGTCCGGGGCTCTCATTTTGCAGATAAGGAAACTGACACCCAATAAAGTTCAGGATCTAAGGTCACACAGATAAAGCAGCAAAGCCGGGCTTTGAATCCAGGTCCTCTGATTTCAAAACCAGCAAGCAGTCTTTCCACTGCACCATGCTGCATTTAAATGAATGAATGGATAAATAAATAAAATATATTTTATCTCAACTTTGTATCTACTCTCCACCCCCACCCCCACCCATGCTTAGCATAATGTTTTGCACACAGTAAATGTTTAGTCAATGTTTAATGAACATTGATGTGATGGGGTAATCATGAATTTTCCTCCCCCTCCCTTGCCTGCTTCCCCCTCCTCCCACCATGTGCTCTAGTTAGGACACTCCCCATAGAGCTGAGTTAACCCACCCTGGTCACTTCCAATAGGTCACTGCATGGGCTTTGGCTCAGTGGCCAAAGTACTTGGTACTTTGGAATGATAGTGATTCCTTGGTGCCCATAATGGCAGCAGTGGGAAGATGATTGGCTACTAAGCCAGGAAAAGTAATACACTCAGTAGGTTTGAAAGGGAGCCAACTTCCCTGAGCAGTTTCACTGGCTCCCAAGGAATCTAATAGGCCATGAGAGGAAGGGAGGGCATTCCAAGCATAAGAAATTATGAACAAAGTCACAGAGTCAGATGAGCTCAGCATGTATTGGAAAGTAAAGAATTATTCCATTTGGCTAGAATGTAGAGTGCTGAGAGGAGAATAATCTGAGATCTGCAGTGGTGGCAGATAGAAGAGGGTCTGGAATTCAAACTCTGCCCTGGCATTCACCTGTCAAATGATTGCTCATCACTTTCTGTAGTAGTAAACACACACACACACACACACACACACACACACACACACACACACACACACACTAGAAATAGTCTTCCCCATTGATTAAGAGATAACCATACAAATTGTTTTTCACGAATGTGCAATAAGAAAGGATGAACATAAGCATTCAGAGAAGAATGGGAGGACCTATCTGAATTTGTACACATGAAATTATCTGAACCAAGAAAACAATATACACGATTGCAGCATGTAAATGGCTCCTCTAAATCTAGCTATGAAAAAACCAAAACTGAATGACGTGTAATTATAACAACTAAGCTTGACCTGGGACAAGAGTAAGAAAATGTGCCTCCCTCCCTACTTTGGAGAAGTGGGGGACTGTAAGTACAGCACACTGCATACGCTGTCAGATTCAGCTGATGTGATAGTTTTGTTGAACCGCTCTTTTTTACCTCTTTCTGTGACAATGGATGAATTAGTGGGCTGGGGAATACACAGCAGTCCACAAATATATTTGGAAATTTTAAATGATAAAAAAAAAAAAACATTGGAGCACTTAGGTGGCACAGAGGACAGGCCCTGGAGTCAGGAGGACCTGAGTTCAAATCTGGACTCAGACACTTAACACTTACTAGCTGTATGACATTGGGCAAGTCATTTAACCCCAATTGCCCTGCCTTCCCCCCCTCCAAAAAGCAAAAAAAAAAAAAAAAAAAAAAAATCAAAAAATTTTTTAATTATCATGATCAATTTTGGCCCCAGAAAAGAGATACACAAATGGAAGTGCCCCTTTCTTTGAAGGAATGATGCTCTATGGCTGCAGAACATCACATACGCTTTCAGACAACAGCAAGTCACTTAACCTCTCTCAACCTCAGTTTCTTCGTCTGTAAAACAAGGGAATTGGACTTGATGGCCTCTAAGTTCCCTTCAAGCCCTCAATCTATGATCCTATGATCATATTATGTGTCAGCTGATTTTACTGAACTTTTTTTTTATCTTCATCACAAAGAAGGATAGGGGGTAGAGAAAAAGGTATATTCATAAATGAACATGATACAAAAACAAAGCAGTGAATTAAAATTAAATGAGTAAAAATCAACTGGAGAAATTTTTTTTAATCTTGCCTATACTCCAAAGCCTTACCCAGTAAGCCTTTCCTTAGTCTTCTGGAGGGCAACAACCTTGATCCTCAGATCTCACAAAGCACACTTTTTGTGGCACATTTCTGATACATTAGAAATGTAATAATATGCATGTATTATAGCCATCTGTATATAAGGGGTTGATCAGAAGTGTTCCCTGATTAACTCAACGAATTTACTAGGAGGTAAGATTTTGTTTGGAATTTTGTAATTTCCTGAGGGTATAAACATGCCCTTTTGTGACAGTGAAGAATAGGTACCTCTTCAGGGACTGGCAACGAACATTTAGACATCTTTGGGAGATAGACTATTATGGGAGGAACAACCTTTTGTGCTGGCCAATAAAAGAGAGTCTTCATCGTGGGATTTGATCCTTTCCCTTTTTTGCCTTTTTCCAGGGAGATTCTAAGACAGCAGCATAGCCAGGAATGGATTAGGCTCACAATTAGAGTGGCCCCCAAATTATTTCTATCTCTGGCTTGTACTGCCCCCACTCAAGAGTTGCTTCTGGGAAATCTCAGAATATAACTTGAGTATAATTCTTGTTCAGATATCCATATATGTGGGTAAAATGTCACAGATCCCATAAACAAAGAACATATACAGTCAATCCTCAACCTTCTCTGCTTAACTTCCCCAATTTTAAGCATTCCTGTGATTTTATTAGTAGCCCCATTTTCCCTTTCGCTTTGGAAACCCTCATACATTCACAACTATGTGCAGTTGAAAAAAAAATTTGAGAGGATCCATGCCCACAAGTTTTTGGAGTAGTCGGTATCCTCCTAGACCCTTCACAGGTCTTTTTCACCCTTACCATTGCAAAGAGTTTCCCTGTGCATTAATTACATATTTTCATTGTTTGCCTTTCAAACTCAAGTTTTGTGATACAATTATGACTCAAAAGCATAGTCCAAATACTCTGGGCTCTAAGGTCTTAAAGTTGGCAGTCAGAGATGCAGTTTAGTGAGAAAAATAAAGATGTTAGATAAACTTTGTGCTGCAATGTCTACAGCCACTATCCTCAGTGAATTTGGTATTAATGAATGATTTGTTAATGATTTTCTGAAAAGAAAAAAAAAAGTACTTCTAGTTGGTGCCTCCTTCACAATGTCTAATGCCATTTGCAAGCCATGAAGGACAGAGTATTGGTGGTGATGTTGGGAACTCACCAATCTCAGGGTCTTCCAACAGCAGCAACTGAAGTCCCAGTAATCTCTGCCTTGGTTTTCAGAGGGTGGCCAAGGTAGAGAGGTTTATAGCAATATAGTATACAGTACAAAGTCTTCACAATACCATTTGATAGAGTGGAAGCTAAGATTTAGGTTAAAAATATTTTAGCTTTAAGACTTTTACTTGCTGTGCAGTATTTCTGGTACTGTAGATTTCATGTGTTATGAAAAATGAATGTCTGAAATCAATGAGTTTTTTTACTTGAGATGTTAGCACAAAAGGTCACTGAATTCTAGGGAATTACTAGCAAGGAAAAATGTTTTGAGTGTTACCAATTTATTTTGTGTCCTGCATTTTATGGGTTATTTCATGGTTACAGCATTAGGAAAAGTGCCTATTATCAGAATTAATGTTTTGTTATTAAAAAATTATACGCATAAAAGTATTTTTACCAATCTCTAGCAAAAGGTTACAGAATTTGGGAAGGATAGGAATGTAACCCCCTGTTTGCCATAGGTTCAATGTAGCAACATTCATGTTTTTTATTTTTACATTGTTTTCTAGGAATGTAATCCTGGCAAAAGTCAAGGATTGACTGTATATCAGGTAGGATGTAACCTTTATTCAACCTCATGGAAAATGCAGAAAACACATAAAGCCCCAAAGTAGCTCACAAAGAATCAATGTAATTCTTCTTCCTCTCTAGTACCTTTCCCCAGGGCTCAAAAGTGCTCCAGATTCCAAGCACTACCTTGTGATTTGCACTCCCCTAGGTGGGAAACAAAGTTGGAGCTGCCATTGAGACAACTTCTCTGTCTTTGCAGTGAGTCTCACTTTGACCCTAGAGATCCATACAGACTTCCAGTTGGGATTCCTCTCAGAACGAAAATGAATCTAGGGTTTCTAAGCAGGGGACTTCTTTCCTAGCAGAGCTACACTGCCTAAATAATTCATGGTAGTAGCAAGAGGCAGAGTTTTCATCTTTTGCTTCTCCATCTTTTGTTTTTTACTTTACTTCCTTGTTGTTTCTCCAACTATGAAGGCCACATGCTCAGTCCTCTCCCCAACAAACTGAAGCAGCTCATGAAATCTCCCTTCTCCTGGTGGAAGGATGGATTCTGGGATTGTGATACCTAGGAACTCCTCACTCCTCTAGCCAAGAGGCTGGTACTCAGCATTCCTCCAGAAAAATGAGGTTCTGGAACTCTTTGCTTTCTCCATGGTTTTCCCACTGCTTTATAGGTTGCATCACAACTTCTCCAAGGCTGGAGCCAGGAATTTAGGAACCAGAAACAGTGACATTCCCTGGACCTAGATCTGCTCTTAGTTCTGCTGTCCTCTGAAGGTTTCTACAGCAGCGGGTCTACAACAAAGACTTCTTTATGTTGGCTAACACAAAGAAAAGATCCTTCTGCAGACAATTTCACAGATTAACCAATTCTTCATTAATCACTGAGAACTATATTTCAGAAGACCCAAGGGACAAGAACATACTTTCCATAGGAAAATACAAACTCCCAAAGTGTCATTTCCAGTCCTAACTCTTTCTTGAGCTCCAGGCAGTCATGAACTCCACCTGGATGTTCCAAAAACACATCAAACTCTTACTTTGAGTCTTACAAAGATCATTATTTCATCCACATGGGCATTCCTTCCATTGATTCAGACTATGGCCTCTGCACTGCATTGTAAATAGTTCTTCATAAGTCAAGACTTATTACCTAGTGGCCAATCTTCTGGTAATGAATCTCTGTGTATTTATTTACCTAGTCTAGTTTTCAGATAGCAATCATATAATCCATCACTGGGCCCATTCTCAAAGCTTTTCTAAATTTCGCTTCATTGCCAAAGCCTTTGAGAACCCAGGGTCATATTCAAGCCACAATGAGGGGTTGGAATGGGATGTTAGTGGTATACCTCAAAGTCACCACATCCAAAACTGAAGTATTCATCTTTTCCCCAAAACCAGCTTCTCTTTCTGACTTCCCTATTCTTATGAATGACGCCATATTGTCTTAATCCCCCAGGTTGGAAAAATTAGAGTTTATCTGACTTCCCTTGACCTTGACCCTCACATTCAGTTACCAAGTCCTATTGATTTTTTAAATATTTCTTATTTACTATAAACTTAACAAACATTAATGTTTCAATAAACAAAGAACAGAAAAGTGGATTTCATGTGAAACTGTAAATGCCTGTTACCTACAGTTTAAGTGCATATTAATATAGCATCTTCTTTAGAGTTATTCCCTCCAAACTCCTAAGATTGGTTCATTAGCCCCCACTGGTATATTTCCCTTTATTATTCAGCCTGGAGAAACATTTAGCATAAAATAAAGGCGTTTAATTAAATGGCATGATAAGAACACTACCTACAAAACTTCTGTTCATAAACCTAGCAACATTCTTTCACAAATAGACATGACATCAGTAGGAAGATTGGGCACATACATAAAGAACACTGGTAAAGAGGTACATATGTAGTAAATATACATGATCAAGTTAACTCACGCCCCAAGCACTGAAAGAGTTTGATATTTTTTTCTCTTCTCATACTGTTTCTGCTGAGCAGGTCATTTAGCCAGGATCTCTAGACCTACTCCTTTCTGAAACTTGATTCTCAACTATAAGGATGATTTTTCTCTTGAATCTGTATCTAGCTCTCTTCTTTGCTGTCAGTGGTCACATTTTTCAACTGTCTCCTGATTCTTCTTTATTTTTCTGCTCCCTGCTTGATGCGATGTTTCCTATTGAGTGAGTCTTTATCCCACATCCTGACTTCTCTTGACTCATTCCTGTTCTCGAAATCCATTTCCTTCATTCAGACTTCACTTGCTTCCCCACCTAGCCTCATAACTTGGCACTTTCATGCTTTACCAGCAGTTACCTTTGGATAAGACCCTGAACATTTTTGCATTTCCAGCTTGTGAAGCACCCTATCCCCCATCCAATATCTGTCTTCCTGTTCTAGAGCTGCTGAACATCATTGGAGAAAACATAGGTTGGTACAGAATATTTCATTAGGGCATGCCCTCTGAGGAATTTTTTTATAATGACCATTTATTGAATTATAGAATAGGCATAGAAGTAGGACCTGTGAGTTCACTGGGTGGCTCCTAGGTGAGCAAACTCCCTCTACCAATGCAAGTTGGTATCTTCTCTGCATCTTATAATCTTAGAGTTCCCTAGAGTACAGAGAGGATGAATGACGCTCACGGTCACACAGTCAGCATTTATCGAAGGCAGAATTTGAACCCAGGTCTTCCTGACTTCAAGGCCAACTATATATCTAGATTCCATGGTACTTAACAAATACAAACTTAAAAATAGACCCCCAAAATGCCCCCCCAAAAAATTATGAGACATTCAGCTATGCTTGGACATACCTGGCACAGCCTCTGAGTATGTCAACATTGAACTGATCTCACCCATTAAGAACTTATGGAAAATAACTCTAGCTGGGTCTTTTTGTAGTAGCAAAGAACTAGAATGTCCACCACCTAAGGAGTGATTGAACAAATGATGATAAAAGAATTTAATGGAACATGTTTGTGCTTTAATAAAAAGGGGGTGGCTAGGTGGCTTAGTGAAGAGAGCACCAGCTCTAGTATCAGGAGGACCTAAGTTCAAATCTGGCCTCAGACACTCAACACTTAGCCATGTGACCTTGGGCAAGTCACTTAACCCCAATTGCCCTGCCTTCCCCCCTCTACAAAGCAAAAATAAATAAATTAATGAATGAATGAATAAAGAAAGAAACCTGGGAAGACTTGTATAAAGTGATGCAGAGTGAAACGAGCAGAACCAAGAGAACCATTTATACAAGAATGAGAACATTGTAAAGAAAAACTTTCAAAGTCTTAAGAATTTTTATCAATGCAACGACCAACCATGTCTCCAGAGGACCTAGGATGAAGCAGGTTACCTGTCTCCTGACAGATGTGATGGATTCAAGGTGCAGAAAGAGATATATGATTTTGGACTTGGCAAATATGGGAATTTGCTTTGCTTGACTACGCTTATCTTTTACAAGATTGTGTAGTGTTTTGTTTTGTTTTCAATAAGAGGTGGAGGAGGAGAGAAAAAATGCTCAATAATTTTTTTAAAGTAAAATTTAATTTATAAAAATAACCTCAGGTAGCACTTCATGCAGTTCAACAATCCTCCTAATATATTCATAGCTACCTATTTCACTTTCCAAAGAAATGGTCTTTTCTTTTCTCCTCAAGAACCCAAACGTACTTGGAGCAAATGACATAGTCTCATATTTGACTGAAATTGAGACCAACAGACAAGAACTCAATTAACATAACTCTTCTACTTTTCAGAATCATCATCTCTTCTCTCCTTTTCCTTCTTCAATTTAATACAACAAACATTTATTAAGAACCTTCTATGTATGGGAACTGTGCTAGGCAATGAGGATGCAAAAATGAAAACAAAAGACTTTATTCTTCAAGAAGCTTAAATTCTGGAGATGCAGAGGGAAGGAAAGAACACACCACCATGGGTACCAGTACTCCAATGTTTAAATGTATCTCTAATCTCATGGATCTGGGTACTCTCCCCAGTGATAAGAAATGACAACCAATCCATTCATGTCAAATCCTGTGCAACCCTCATCTATGTCTTCCAAGAAACTTGACACTGGGAATCTACCCAATATACTGAGAGTCTTCCTAGAATCCTCTTGATATTTTGTGGGTACAAATCAACCATGTGGGTTGTTCATTGATTATCTCTTCATCTCACTGAGTTACCAAACTATCTTCTTTTCTGATTACACATTTCTCAGATGATATCCTTTACACCAGTTCTCCCATGTGATCCCTCATTTGTAATGTTCACACTTGTTCACATTTATGATATACCTCTCTATTGCCCTCAGCTTCAATCCTTCAGACTATAGCATTCCATGACTCATAGCCATAAAATACCACCAGAAAAAGCATTTATGTAAAAAAGTGGGTCTTTGTTTCAGGGAGAAATTTGAGGACTCTTAAAAGAATGCATAATTTCCCCCCAAAAAATCTAGCCTATCCTCATCCTATTTAATTTTGGGCCCATTTGTTGTATCCATTTTCAGTGTTTGTCCAAGATGCATGTATGTACTAAGGATGAGCACTATAGATTGTCCATCCAACAAGATAACATATTCTAGACCATAGGCATTTGTCATCTACTTAGTTTTCTCTTCATAGACAGAGCATAGTTAGTGCATTGTTTCATCGTTTAAGATACTTAAGTGGTTAACCAGTACAAACAGAGCATCTGGAGGACCCCGCCATCTTTAAGAACTTCCTTAGGGCAGCTAGGTGGTGCAGTGAACAGAGCACCGGCCCTGAAGTCAGGAGAACCTGAGTTCAAATCTGGCTGCAGACACTTAACACTAAACTCTCAGTGTGACCTTGGACAAGTCACTTAATCCCACTTGCCTTGCCTTCCCCATCCAAAAAAAAAGGACTCACTTTAGACTCTTTACTGGCCCTCTTCCATGATAGGTTGCTTCCTTTGCTATCAATCATCAGAAGGTCCAATGAAGTTGTCACTGTTGTTACATTTTTCTAGTTATCTTGTATGATTTTGAGGTGGGTAAGGAAGACTCTGTCAAGGGGAAACCTTTAAGCACTTTTATTAATGCCAAGTATGTACAAAGTAATTTCAAGAAGGAGAGAGTGCGAAGAACTCAACAGATCATGTGGGCATGTTTCTGAGTTGTGCCTTGGAACAAACTAGAGATTCTAAAAGGAAAAAATGAGAAGTGAATGCATTCTAAGCATGAAGGACGTATTGCATGGCAGCAGTAGACCTTCTAGTAACTGGAATCAGCTTCATTGGAATAAAGAGTGCTTGGAGTGGAATAGTATAAAATAACACTAAAAAGAAGAACTACAACTAGTAATTTTGGTGCCCAGGGCAAGCAATCTGAAGCACACCCAGGACAAGCAACATGGAATGGGACTTTAGCTCAACTTTGTGATTCAGACTGTGAAAATCATAGTAGGAAGTAATTGAGGAAATTTCATTTGAGCAGTAGAAAGAGTTGTTAATGTAGTAGCTTCTACTCTGCCTAATAAGTAGCATACATCTGATATTTTACACCTTCTACTTTTCAGTGCCCTAGTTAATAATAATAGCTAGGATTAACACAGTCCCTATCACTTGCCAGGCACCACACTAAGTGCCTCACAGATATTATTTCATTTAATCTTCACAATAACTCTGAGAAGTAGGTGGTATTACTGTCACCATTTTACAGTTGAAGAAATCAAGGCAAACTGAAGTTAAGTGACTAGCCCAGGGTCACACAGTAGGAATTTAACTCAGGCCTTACTGACTCTAGGCCTAGTGCTCTATCCACTATGCCACCTAGCTGCCCACTTATGACTGGAAAGGCATGATGGAGCTAGATCTCTGAGAACTTTAAATGCCAGACTTAGAATTTTTTATTTTATCCAAGAGAAAATAGGGAGAATTTTGAGTAGGACAATGACATGAGCAGAGATGTGTTTTAACAATACTAATTTGACATCTGAGAAGCTGCTAGGTGCTACAATAGATTGAGCACCCAGACCTGGAGTCAGAAAGATCTGAGTTCAAATCCAACCTCAGACATTTACTAGCTATGTGACTCTGGGCAAGTCACTTAATCCTGTTTGCCTCAGTTTCCTCATCTGTAAAATGATCTGGAGAAGGAAATGGCAAACTGCTCCTGAATCTCTGCCAAGAAAACCCCAAATGGGGTCACAAAGAGTCAGACACAACTGAATAGAAATAGAATATTATTGAGTTTACAGTAAGAAATGACTAGAGAGATGATTTAGAGGAACCTGGAAAGACTTGCATTAACTGATGCAGTAAAGTGAGGAGAACCACTTACACACTGACAACAACTTTGTAAAGAAAAACAGTCTGGAAAAACTTTAATTGATTTTTTATTTTATTTTAGTTTACATCATTCATTTCCATGAAATTTTGAATTACAAATTTTCTCCCCATCTTTCCCCTAGCCACCACCCCAAAACAGCCATCCCAGTATAGCCCCCCACCCCCAATCTATTCTCTCCTATGTCTTCACACCTCACCCCTCTGTCTTTTCGGTAGGGCAGGATGGATCTCCCAACCACAGTGCCTGTGTATCTCAAGTTCCAGTTGGATGTAGTTAATAATAATAATAATTATAATAATAATAATAATAATAATTGTATATATATATATATATATACATATATATTTTTAACATTTGTTTATAGAACTTTAGATTCTAGATTCTTTCTCTTTCTCCCTCGTCACCCATCCCCACTGGAAGGACCAGCAATCAAATACAGGCTGAACATGTGTAATTATGCAGAACCTCTCCACAGTGAGCATATTGTGAGAGTCTGATTACATGTCCCTTCTTCC
>CM053590.1:100882813-100929707 GCA_028646515.1 Pseudochirops corinnae
TCATTTGAGTTAATCTGTTTTTTAGGGTGTTAATTTCTTCAGTCAGATTGCTGACTCTCTTTTCATGATTTTCTTGCAACATTTTTATTTCTCTTCCCAATTTTTCTTCCACTTCTCTCATTTGGTTTTCAAAATCCTTCTTCAGCTGATCTCTAGCTTTAAGGCAATCTTCATGTTTACTGGAAGCCCCTGGTGGGGGAGCTCTGGCCTCCTGCAGCTCTCTACCTTGGTCCTTCTTTTCTTCAAAGAAGGAATCTAGGGTTTGGTTGCTGTTCTTACCCTGCTTCTTATGCTTATTCTTATTCATGGTTGGTCAGACCGTGATTTTTTTTTTTAAGTCTCTGTGGAGCTCTGCTTCCAGAGGGGAAAGCTCTGTCCCAAATCGCTGGGGTCCTCCCAGCTGCCGTAGCTCTCAGGGAGGTGCTGGGTCCCTTCCCCACTTCCAGCTGACTGAATAAAGACAGACCACAGGACCAAAGCCCAAGACCGCCATCCGGATCCAGGCCACTCAACATGAGAGCACTTGGCCTCTGAACAATCCCTTAGTCCCCCTGCAGTCTGCAGGCTGAGGGCGCAGAAGCTGCAATGCGGAGGTGGGTGCAAAACCTCTGCCTTTTGCTTCTCAGCCATCTAGGCAGTTTGGCCGGACTGCTTTTCTCTCATGACCTCGCAAGTCCCACTGACCTAGTTCTAGATCCTGCCGCAGCTGCCGCCAATCCTCTCACCCGAAGCTCCAGCCCGGGGCTTGGCTCCTTGCGTTCAGCCACCCCCAGGACACAGCCGAGGTTTCAGGCCAGGCTGGTTTCGGTTCGCAGTGCTGATATGGTTCCTCGTAGCCGAGCTGACTTTAGTGGAAAGTATATTTGTGTGCGTTTTGAAATTCTAGAATTAGTTTAGAGTCATATTTTATGGATATTTTGGGATGGCTATGTGACAGCTGTGATATGTTGCTGCTCTTACGCCACCATCTTAGCTCCGCCCCCCGGAAAAACTTAATAACTCTGATCAATACAGTAACCAACATAGCTTTAGAAGACCAATGATCAAGCATGCTTTCCACCTCTTGATGGAAAAGTAATAGACTAGAGGCACAGATTCAAACTTACATTTTTAAAACATAACCAATGGGGAGGGATGTTTTGCTTGATTTTGCTTATTGTAACATGAAAGAACTTTTGATGAGAGAAACGGAGAAGGGGGTTTGGGACAATGATGCCCCCCCCAAAAAAAGGAAAGAAAATAAGATCAATGAATTTTTTAAAATTCACAGTCAGTCACTAAACATTTATTAAGTACCTACTTTGTGCTAAGTGCTGGACAAAACAGAAGGAATTTCAGAGAGAGAGAGAGAGATAGTACAAATAAGCAGGACAGCTTTGAATTTTTACTTTAAAAATATTATGTACTTTTAAAAAGCAAGCCATAATAGTCAATTGCAGTTTCAAATACAATCTTTTATTTTTAGTTCTTTGTATATGGAAATGTTTGTGTTTTTGGTATTTGTCAAATTCTGAATTACAAAAAATTTAAAATAAAACAGAACACATGTTGCTAATGCAGAATCAACAGGATTTAACTCGAATAAGGGAGGGCGAGGAAGAGGAGAGAGTCAACGCTAACTCTGAGGTTATGAACCCAGATGATTCAAACAATCACAGAATTTTAGAGTCAGATAGGATCTCCAGAGGTCACCTAGTCCAACCAAAACTGAAAAAAAGATTCCCCTCAACAATATAACATGTAGCGATAGAATGGACCCCACGTGTGTGGAAAAAGACCGCGTGTTACAGGGCCTGTCATACTTTCTGGCTTGAAGGGAGGAAGAATAGATTTCTCCTGCCTCTTCTGCCCCCACCCCACCCTTCTTCAAGGGAGATTTTCATTCCTGCCAGGAGGGGAAGCAGGAAGCTGCGCCGAGGTTACTTTGCTCTCCTAAGAGACAGAGAGTACTAGGCTACAGTGATATCTGATCCCTTAAATATTAATCACCTAGGAAATATGATTGGGTTTGAGCTAACTTTAAATCATTTTGTCATTTTGGGGAAAAGGGGACCTCTACACTCTATAGCCAAGACTTGACCCTTTCCCTACTTTATACCAATTCCAGACATAGTGAATAGCAAAGAAACCCATTTATCCAAATCATAGCAAAACAGAAATCTGATAAGGTATCCATAGGAGAATATATGCCAGACAATACAGAGCGAAGGAGCTCTCCCATTAGGAGGGAAATAACTCATTTCAGCCAAGAGAGAGTGCTAGATCTCACCTGGGAGAAAACTCCCAGCAGTCTCCAGAGTCGCAAGCCGGGAATAGGGACAGCATGGAAATTACCAACTCCTCTCAGTTCTTCCCAGAGTCTTTTGGTCTTTTCCATCTTTTCTCTCAAAGCTGGAAGGCCACCAGATACTCTAAAAAGAATGATACTTTGGAGAGTCTCAAAGCAGGCCTGGTGAAGACTGGCTCTCTCACCTCTTGCCAACTCTCCCTGCCTTCATCTCCACCAATAATTTCCACCCATTGCTCCTCATTCTGTGCTCTGGGCTAAAAAGGAACAAATTTAATCCTTACTGTTCCATAGTCTTTCAAATTGTCTTTCAAATGCTTGGAGACAACTATGATGTCTCCCCAAAATCTTCTCTTCTCCAAGTTAAACACTCCCAATTCATCCACCTACTTTTCATGTAATATGAACTTGAGAACATTCATCATCCTGGTTGTCTTCCTCTGGATGCTCTCAATCTTATCAATGTCTTTCCTAAAGTATAGTGCCCAGAACTGAACACAGTATTCCAGATATAGTCTGAGCAGGGCAGAAGAAAGTGGCATTCTTACCTCCTTCTTCCTGGAACCTCTCAATGTAGCCCAACAATGCAGTAGCCATTTTGGCTGCCAAATCATATTGTTGAGACAATTTGAACTTACAGTTCATCAGAACTCCCAGACCTTTATTAGATTAGTCTAACTTCTGGCTACCATGCCACCTCCATCATGTACTCAAGGAAGTTGATTTTTAAAACCCACACATAAAACTTTACATTTATCCTATCACTCTTCATCAGCCCAATTCTCTAGCTTAGCTGCATCTTTCTAGATCCTGATTGTCATCTAGGAGCCCCTTCCAAGACACGTATCCTTTAAAAATCTGATGGGCGTGGCTGGCATCTAGGCCTTTATCCAAATCATTGATTTTTTTTTTTTAAAAAGGATTTAGAAAATGGGTAAGGATATTTGACCTGTTCTAGTCTTGTGGTACCTTCTCATTCTGGTGATATTCTGCACAGCACTATAGAGTTTGGAGAAGGGATTCTGTCTGGGGAAAAGAAAATGAATTCTCTTTTGGATATATTGAGTTAGAGATGCCTATGGACAGCCAGGCATATAGGACATCCAAGCAGAAAGATGTTCAACAGGGAGTTTACAATGTGGACCTAAGGCTCATGGGAGGAATTAGGGCTGAAGATTTAGGAGCTATCCTGCATAAAGGTGATAATGAAACCCATGGGAACTGATTAGATCGGGAAGGGTATAGAAAAAGAATAGAGGCCAAGATCAGTGCCTTAAGGTGCATTAACAATTCGTGGGTAGAAGGAGAAGGATATTCCAGCAAATAAGACTGTGAAGGAACGATTAGAAAAGAATTCAAGTCCGGCCTCAGGTACTTAACACTTACTAGCCGTGTGACCTTAGGCAAGTCACTTAACCCCAATTGCCCAGCCCTCCCCCCTCCAAAAAAAGCAAAAATTAAAAAAAATTGACAAGAGCAGTTTCCATCAGAGTCTAAGGGATACAGGAATGAGCTGGAGGTGAATAAGGGAAGTAATGAATGTGGACAACCTTTTCTAGGACTTGAGCTTGACGGGGGAAGGGACGAGATAATGTATAGGATAATAGCTTGAAAGGGTGGCAGTGTCATGAGAAGGCTTAGAGAAGCTGGTGTGTAAGAAGAAACTGAAGAGGTGTGGCTAGGTGGCGCAGTGAATAGAGCACCAACCCTGGAGTCAGGAGGACCTGAGTTCAAATCCAGCCTCAGACACTTGACACTTACTAGCCGTGTGACCTTGGGCAAGTCACTTAACCCCAATTGTCTTGCCTTCCCCTCTCCAAAAAAAAGAAGAAGAAGAAACCGAAGACAAGCAAAAGAGAGAACATGATTGAGGGAGAAAGTTCTAAGAGAAAACAAGAGGGTGAGGAAATTAAAATGATTCTGTATCATTTAGTAATTGATTCTATTCTGTAATTGACCCTATTCTGTATTACTGCCTCATTTTGTATAATTGCTCAGTCCACATTTCCCCATCCATGGGTTAAAGCTTTTCCTCTGAGTTAGCTTAAAGTTACAAGTTAACTTATTATCATTCTCAAAAAGGTTTTTTACCTATCTTTACCTGTCCTTGTACTACTCTTATCTCCCCAACAAAACCTGCTAGGCTTCGAGGAATGTGCTAACTTAAGTCTCTTAAATAAAGCCTACAAGATGATGATGGGTCCCATAAAACAATTAACATTCCTTAATTGTCAGAGAGGGGAGGCCACCAGCCCCAAGTGGGTGTGCTAGCCCACTTTCTTTAAAATAACCAATCATGTTGTCCCTACCCCCATGATTCTGTCTCCCCTGTAACCAATCATATTGTCTTCCCCACCTACCCAACTCTATATTCCCCAAAACTATATTAAGGTTGGTCAGTCCTATAATATATAGTATGACAGCTGAAAAGGGTGGTAGAGTCCGATCTAATCAGTTCCCATGGGTTTCATTATCACCTTTATGCAGGATAGCTCCTAAATCTTCAGCCCTAATTCCTCCCATGAGCCTTAGGTCCACATTGTAAACTCCCTGTTGAACATCTTTCTGCTTGGATGTCCTATATGCCTGGCTGTCCATAGGCATCTCTAACTCAATATATCCAAAACAGAATTCATTTTCTTTTACCCAAACAGAATCCCTTCTCCAAACTCTCTAGTGTTGTGCAGAATATCACTAGAATGGGAAGGTACCACAAGACTAGAGAAGAAGATGGTGTGTGAGAAGAAAAGAGAGAACATGACAGAGAGGCTATTGACCCAATTTATCAGTCAACACTAACCTAACCAATAAATTGATCATGCTCAGTTCATTGTCTCTCAATTTATTATATTTTTCAAACTTAACAAAGGCAAAGCGTCAAGAGTACAAGGAGAGGCATCCACCTTGGCAGTAAAATACTTGTGACACCCCTCTCCTACATGGGCCCCCAGAAAAACTATGCCACTCAAAACAAGAGTTCCGGAACTCCTACCAATGTCTTTACTTTTATGAGTCAGCCAGCCAGAGAACATATTTGTTCAAAACCAGAGACATTTAATCAAACAGCATAGCAAATAAAATAAGATTTCCTCTTGCATATATGGGATACTCTTCCACAGGTTACCATATCGTTAATAAGGGAAGGGCATACCTGCTGAGAACATGCATGAACAATGAGCATACAGAGGCAAATACACATAAGAGACATGTATGCAACTCATACCTCCAATACTGCAATGCTGCTAATGTCCAATAGTGATGTCATCATTCTGTTCTCCACAGGATGGATCATTTCTTCTTGATAGCTCTCCAGTGTCTTCAAGGTCATCTTCTCTGTGACCTTGCCCTCTTGATACCCTCAGCTCCCAAATTCTAGGTTCCATCCCTTAAGGGTTATCTCATTTGCCATCTGCTAAAATGACACTCATGATTTAGGCAATCTTTTAGTGTTTAGCCACTGGGATTATAAGCCACCATACCTAAATAAAGATAGCCAGAAAAAAGTCAACTAGAGTTCCCTGGGCTAAGATTTAATCTATTATTTTGACTGCCTATATCTGATGCTGATTCCAAGTCCATTGTCTAGGGTTAGAAAATTCCTTGTAACTCCCCAACTAGTGATGAGGGGCCTATGCCCACCAAAATTCATTTTGGGGACTCTGACAAGACAAATCCCAGGAGCTGTGTGTAGATTAGACCCATGAAATCCAGCTCAGTGCTCATTCCAATATAATTGGAATGCAAATGAAGTTGAAGGTGAACAAAAGCTATACAAAGGAAGCCCAACTTCTTGCTTTTATTAAGTATGCCGGCAATAAAATCCTTGGCCTTTAAACTGACTTCCTGCCAGTGCAAAGCCTAGCTCTTCTACAGCATGGAGAAGGGTCATCTCTTTATCTGAGACTGGAGGAAAGAATGAAGGATTAATGGAAAGAGTTTGAGGTGTGGAGTAGGGGAAATGAGGGAGTTCATGACAGATGGCCTCAAGTAGGAAATAAGGTCCTCTAATAAGAGAGGTAAGAGAAGAAATAGTACAAGAAATTTGAGAAGATAAGAGGTTTGGAACAACTAGTGGGGAGAGTTTTAATAGAGATTCAATCAGGAAAGAAGAAAAGGATTCCTAGGCATCAATGAAGGTCCAGTTGAGATTAGGTAACAAATTTGTAGTGGGCCCATTTGGCACTGCTATATGACTTTCTCCAGGAGCAATCAATAGTATATCAGTAGAAGCAGAGGAGGATGGGGTTAAATGGGAATAGAACATGGCAATGAGTGGTAAGAGATCAAAAAATAATTCTATAATATGTAGCTGAACTAGTCAAACACAAGATCCAGAATGAAGGGAACAAAGTGAGACAAGAGAAGTGGACTTAGAGAATAGGTAGGAGTAGAAATTAGAGAAATTAGAGGTCAAGGGGAGGGTGAAAAATAGATTTGCCAGGAGTTAAGGCAGAGAAATGAAAGTATGTGAGGTTGAGAGCAGAAGGAGAGATCCTTACCCCAAGCCTAGTCCTCTGAACACACACGTGATCTCATCCCCTCCTGCCTCCTCCTTGAAATTGCTCCAATACATATGTCTTTTTTCATAGATCTTCAACTTCTCCCTTTAGAAAGTCTCCTTTTGGACCTGAGTTCAAATACAGCCTCAGCCACTTAACACTTACTAGCCGTGTGACCTTGGGCAAGTTACTTAAACGCAATTGCCCCTATGAAAAGAAAAAAAAAAAGAAAGTCTCCTTCCTATCTGCTTACAGACCTGATCAAGTCTCCCCATTCCTAAAGACCATCCCTTTGATTTATCTACTCCATCAACCTACCATCTCTTTTCTTTTTGTCCGTTTATGATCTGATGTTTGGGGTAGTCTTTGTCTTTGTCTACCGCTCTCCTCCCTCACTTCCCACTCTTTCTTCCATCCCTTGAGTCCAGCTTTTGTCCCCACTGCTCGCCTGAAGCTGCTCTATTAAAGGTCCCTTCAGGATCATAGGATTTCTAACTACAAAGTTCTTCAGATTTCATCTAATCCAAATTCCTCATTTTATAGATGAGGAAACCAAGAGAAATGAAGGCATTTGCCTAAGGCAACAAGTAGCAGAGCTAAGATTTGAACCCAGGGTCTCTTATATTTTTTGAGTAGAAGGTGGGGAGACTGGCTCTCCCTATCTTGCCCAGGCTGAAAGTTTAGGGACTATTCCCAGGCCCAATCTCACTACAGATCTGGAGGAGAGTTTTGACCTGCTCTGTGTCTGACTTGGGTCGGTTTGTCCCTGGCCCCCACTTCCACTCCTGGGGGCTTATCATGTTGTTGCCTGACTTAGTGGGAACACCTGATCGGCTTAGACCCACTGCAACTCAGAACTTTTGAGCTCAAGCTAGCCATCCATCTCAACCTCTCTGGTAACAGGGATTACAGGAGTGTGCCCCTACTCTTAGTTCTGACTTCAACTCTAGGGCTTTTTCCACCATACCATGCTGCCTGCTGTGGTACAGTGGATAGAAGTTCTGGGCTTGGAATCAGGAAGACTCATTTTCATGAATTCAAATCTGGTCTCAGACACTTACTAGTTTTGTGACCCTGGGTAAGTCACTTAACCCTGTTTGCCTCAGTTTCCTCTCCTGTAAAATGAGCTGGAGAAGGAAATGGCAAACCACTGCAGTATCTTTACCAAGAAAACCCTAGATGGTGTCACCAAGAGTTGGACATGACTGAACAACAACAAAAATTCTCTTTCTATTTCTTATTCTACTAAGTTTCTTTGAATTCTCTGTAGCATTTTAAACTTAGGGATAATCTTTCCTCCTTTGGCTTCAGACTATACATTTTCTTGATCCTCTTCCCTCTCTTCTGTTTCCTTCAGCAGTCCCGCTTCCTGATTCCTGAAGGTGTGTGTTCCCCAAAGTTTTATTCTTGATTCTCTTCCTTTTGGCTCTCTATGTTGACAATATCATTAACTCTCTTCTAAAAAAAAATTTACATTTTATTTTCCCCCAATCACATGTTAGAACAATTTTTTAACATTTTTTTTAATGTTTTGAATCTCAAATTTCTATCCCTTCCTCCCCTCTCCCTTCCCTGAGATGGTAAGCAATCAGATATAGGTTATACTTGTGCAATCATGTAAAATATTTCCATATTGGTTTTTTGGTACAAGAAGAATGTCATTCACTTTCAAAGCTTCGATTCTATTTAGATAACTCCAACCCTGACCTCTTTCCTGAGCTCCATACCTACCTGCATCTCCAACTACCTATGGGACACTTTGAACCAGTTGTTCACCCTCAAAATATTATCAAAGAAAAAAAAAAGTATGTGTGTATATGCGCACCCACATATACTTTGTTTTAGGCACAATTCTTCCAGAAACATTTTTTTTTATTAACTCAACTGTCTTTTAAACCCAAACATTTCTAGTTTTGATAGAGAAATGTCCAAACTATCTCACATGATACGTCTCATATGATCTAAGACCTAATCTCTAACCCAACATGTTTTTGAAGTAACATTTATAGGAATCTTGGACAAGAAAAATTTCACAATCTGGTAAAAGAAAAAACATAGTTACACAATTCAGGGTTAACATTTTACTTTATCAAATAGAAGTCACTTAATCTTTCCCTTCAAGGCCTTGGAGAACAATTCTAAAACCAGTTCATCCTTTTTTGACATCTCCCTGCAAGGGTTCCCCTCAGCCTACTCCCAACCCCAGCTAGTCACAGGTAACAGAATAATCAGAAGACCACCTTCAATATGAACCCTTCAGGATATGGGATAAGGGGTGCTGGTCTTAGGGGAACCCTTTGGGGGAAGAGAAGACCATGATCTTAGCTAGACTGGCAGTATTAAGGACTTTAGCTTTAATTAATAACCTTTTATATATTTTCCTAAAAAAAAAAAAACAAAAAGTTAGACCTAAGGAAAAAGGAGGAGGAGAAAGATTTAAGTGGAGAAAAGTGTTTCCTGATAAGCTTGTTTAACTACTAATAAAGCTTCCTTTCTTTAGGTAAATCCAGAAAGGACTTTACACTGGAGAAATATTTATTTCCTAGTATTTTCAGTCGAACTAAAAAGGAGATTTCAACAAGCTTGCACAACGTCCAAACCAGAGCTTATACTCTCTATTCTAAACCTGCTTCAACTTCTGATTTCATTATTTCAGGATGGGAAGTGAGTCTCTCAGGTTTACAAGCTAATTGTTATCTTTGATTCCTTCCCTTTCCCTCCCACCTCCTCCCTACCACTAATAGCCAATCAATTATCAAGTCTTGTTGAATTTGTCCCAACAATCTCCTTAAGGATCCATACCTTCATTTTTATGCCAGCTACCACCATCATAATGTAGATACACCCTCATTACCATCCCCTTGGACTATTACAATATCCTAACATATTTTTCTGCCTCATCTGTCCAATTCATCCTTCATGCCCCAGTCAGACCAATCTTTATGCAATTTTCTTGATTATGTTGTCCTCTACCCAAAAATTGGCCATGGTCCCCTATGACCTACAGAACAAAGTTCCAACTCCTTAACTTGGTTTCAATATCCCCCCACAATCTGGCTCCAGTCCATCTTTCTGGCATTGTCTCCTCCTTCTCTATGCTCCAGTCAAACTGGTGTCCTTCTAGGTGCCCTAAGGTTTCCCACCTCCAAGCCACATTGTTCCCTAAGCCTAGAATACCTCCCTCTTCCACCTGTTTACAATCATCCTTTAAAGGTGAGGTCAGTAACACCTCCTTCAGGCAGCCTCCCCTGCTTCCTCCATGGCTGTTAAATCTCCTTACCTTAAACCTCACACAGCCTTTTCTTTGTGCTTCTCACGCTGGTGTATCACACTTACTTCTGCATGTGTGATATCTCATGTACCAGACTATGAACTCGATGTGGGCAAGGGTCAGTATCTACCTGAAAGTTTGTGCCTTTCCCAGCGTCTGACTCAGAGCTCTATACAGATGTTCAATGTTTGCTGAAGTTCATCTCTAGGTTCTAGATTCTCCACACTGCAAATCATCCCACACAATGCTGTTGTTGTTCAGTTATTTCAGTCACGTCCAATTCTTTGTGACCCCATTTGGGGATTTCTTGGCAAAGATACTGGAGTGGTTTGCCACTTCCTTCACCAGCTCATTTTATAGATGAGGAAACTGAGGCAAGCTGGGGTAAGTGACTTGCCCAAGGTCACACAGCTACTGTGTCTGAAGTCAGATTTGAACTCAGGAAGATGAGTCTTCCAGATTTTAGGCCTTGAACTCTATCCACTGTACTTCTTAATGCAATTCTATGTACTACAAATTAGTCCACACATTGACTCCAATACTTCCAGGCTCCATAATTTCCCCAATGTAAATATTGCCTCTACAGACATAGAGAGAAACTTTCCATGCTTTAGTGGGTGGTCTTTATGAGTTGCAATAACAGTGGAAAACATTCATCCCTGCTAGCTAATGCTCTGGCGATGATGCTTTCCAAAGGTAAAGCATCTCATCCTCAGTCATAGACAGTCCCATGATCGATGCTTGGGAGCAACCTGCCAGAGTTTCCACAGCCATGGCATAGCTTCCAAGAACCTAGGGCCCCCTTCATGCTACCACAAGGAATGAGAGGAGGGCTTTAGGTGAAGGAACATCAAATTAATCTTTCATAGAACAAAGTTCTAATGTCACTTTTGATAAGCAGTCACAGTTACAAGGAATAGCAAGAACACTGGATGCAGAGTCATAAGACCTGGATTCAAATTTCCATTTTCTTTACGCAATTCAATGCTTCATGCAAAGCACTGTGCTGCATACTGGGGATATAAAAGCAAATCTGTTCCTCCCTCTCTACCTCCCTTTCCTCATTTATAAAATGAAGGAGTTGGACTAAAGTCCTTTCCATCCATCACTAAATCCTGTAAGCCTTGTTGGAGAGCCCATAATACCTTTCTGTTGCATTGTCTACTCTCTCCTTGCTGACTTTGAAGACTTGTGACTACCTAGACTCAGCTATATCTCTTATTATGCTTCAGTATGCTCCTTTCCATCTAGACAGGCTGGTCTGCTCACTGTTGTGGGGGATCTATCAGACCCAATTTCTCTACCCTGCCACTTCCATTCTTCCCCCAGGATAGAATCCGCCCATAATGCTGCCTTTCCTTGTATTTCACTACTCCTAACTTCAGCAATCCCTTTATTAGAGATTTCTCTCACTCCTTTCTTTCCTTTTTTTCATTTTCTATATCTATGCATGTGTGTATTATGCTCATTTGTATATAGATGCACACACACATATATATACATTTGTATATAGATACACATTTGTGTATATTGTCAATCTCTATTAAAGATTCAGTTAAAGGAGACAAACAATTATCGACATACACTTAACAGAATTTATTCCCCAAAGCAAGCAGACTTGTACAAGGAGTGCAGGAGCCGAGTCCTGACTGATGAACAAAAAAGATAAGAGAGCTTCAGTACATTTTAGGACCATCCTAATTCAGAGTGGCTGAGACACACAAATTTATGATCCCCATAAATGTTTAATCATTGTATGAGAAAGGAATTTTCTTAATTGAATAAATGGTAAATACAATAAAACAAGAGAGTTGACAAAGTGTCAATTGAAATTATGATCCAGAATATCTGTGTTTTCTTTACCATTAACATTCCATAACATAGTATATGTCCAGAAAATATTAAGATAAGAAAAAGTCACATTACTCAAGTTAATGCCTTGAGTTGAGGGTCTCATCCTTAAGAGCCACAAAGTAGGCCTCTTCTGATTTGTTGACATAAGGAGAGGTGTTCTCCAAGAGCAAGACAAAGCTGGGTCTATTTGAAATTTATGATCTCAGGGTCCCTTTTTAAAATCCTACTTCCAACTTTATCTGGTCTCTGGGTTTGCTGACACAGAAAAACAGCCTTTTAAAAATGGGTTAAAGCAGTCTGATTAATTCCCACTTTGGTCAAAATATGATATTTAATGATTATCAATACACACAATACATATGTATACATTTGTGTGTGTTTATATTAATATATTCATTCATATGTAATATATATGAAAAATGAACAAAAGAGAAGGAAGGAGTACAAGATCTCATTATCTAATAAAGGAATTGCTGGAGTTATGAGTAATGAAGTACAGAGAAAAGTGGTATTGTAGCAGGAGTCCCTCTAAGAGAGAAGAGTTGAGGTAGCAGAGTACAAAAACTGAATCAGGCTGTTCCCCCACAACAGTGAGCGGAGTGAGAGGAGTCAACTGAAAAGTACTAAGTGACTAGGTTGAGGCCAAGTAATCTCACAGATGTTAGAAAAAGAGAAAGAGACAGAGACAGAGATAGAGAGACAGAGAGTGAGACAGAGACAGAGAACGAGAGATAATGAGAGAGAGACAGAGAGCACACTGGTGATATACCTATGTAAGGTAAAATAAAAGGTCTTACATTTTAAAGAAAAATTAGAAATAGGGGTCTGAGTGTTGTGAAATCCTTTCAGAAATGCTAGCAGTCTCTACTGTCCTCCTACTAAGTCTACTTTTCCTCAAACACTAGCATTTGAGAGTTTTTTAAATGTAGTCAATTCATTTTTTTATTGCTAGTATTACTACCAGATAGGCTTAGATTTTTGTTGTATTTTAACCATCTTTTCATTACGAATGAAAAGAATAATTTTTAAAAAGTAGCAAAGTTGGGGTGGCTAGGTGGCACAGTGAATAGTGCACTGATCCTGGAGTCAGGAGGACCTGAGTTCAAATCCGACCTTAGACACTTAACACTTACTAGCTGTGTGACCTTGGGCAAGTCACTTAACCCCAATTGCCCTGCCTTCCCCCCTTGAAAAAAAAAAAGCAAAAAAAAAAGTAGCAAAGTATGGTGGAAACAACTCTAGATTTGGGGTCAAGAGGATTTGGATTCAAATTCTGGTTATATGTATTAACTATATAACTGTAAACAAGATGCTTCTCCTCTCTGAGTCTGTTTCTTTATCTGTCTCTTGGGAGCACTGAACTAGATTAGTGGTACTGAAGTATTCAGTCAGTCAAAAAACATTTATTAAGCACCAACTTTGTGCCAGGCACTGTGCTAAGCACTAGGTCTACAGAAAGCGGCAAAAGACAGCTGGCTCCTCAAGGAGCTCACAATCTAAGGGGGAGACAACAAGCAAATAAATGCATGCAAACTATAGATGAGATAAATAGGAAATAATCAAAAGAGGGAAAGCACTAGAATTAAGATGGGTTGGGGAAGGCTTCCTGTAGAAGATGACATTTTGAGACTTGAATCTGGGTGGCACAGTGGCCAGAGTGCTGGACTTAGAGTCCACACGACTCATTTTCATGAGTTCAAATCTGACCTCAGACACTTCCTATCTGTGTGACCCTGGGCAAGTCACTGAACCCTGTTTGCCTCAGTTTCCTCATCTGTAAAATAAGCTGGAGGAGGAAATGATAAACCACTCCAGTATCTTTGCCAAGAAAACCCTAAGTGGAATCACAAAAACTGAAACAACAGAACTGAACAACAGAAAAGGAAACCAAGGAAGCCAGTAAGCAGAGATGAGGAGGGAGACTATTCCAGGCATGGGGGATAGCTGGAAAAAATATCTAGAGCCAAGAGACGAACAGCCAGGGGGCCAGAGTCATGGGATCAGCAAGTTCATATTGGGCACTAAAGTGTTAAGACTGGAAAGGTGGAGGGGGTGGGGAAGGCGTGGCTAGGATTTTGGAAGGCTTTAGACTCCAGAGAATTTTGTATTGCTCCTGGAGGTGATCACTGGAGTTTATTGAATAGGGAGGGGAGGGCTGGTGATATGCTTAGATGTGCACTTTAGGAAAATCACTTCAGTGGCTAAATGGAGGCTAGGTTACAGTGGGCAGAGACTCAAGGCAGGCAGACACACCAGCAGCAGGTCAGCAGTAATCCAGGCTTGGCGTGATGAGGGCCTGTACCAGGGCGGTGGCAATATCAAAGGAGAGAAGGGGGTGCATTCAACAATGTTGTAAAGGTGAGATCAACAGGCCTTGACAGACAGATTGGATATTTTGGGGAGGGTGTCAGGGAGAGACTGTAAGGAAGAATATTATAAGGACTGGGCGGGTGGTGCTGCCCTCTACAATAATAGGAAGTTAGGAGGAGGGGGAGGATTTAGGAGGAAAGATAATGAGCTCAGTTTTGGACGCGAGTTTAAGGGATCTACTGGACCTCCAGACTGAGATGTTTGAAAGGTAGTAGTACCATAGAAGAAGAGAAGAAGGCCCAGGACTGAACCTGAGGGACATGTACAGTTAGAGGGTGTGATCTGGAGGAGGGGACCTTAAAGGAGACTAAGGAATGTTCTGATAGGCAGGAGAACAAGTAGAGTGGTGTTCCAAAAACCTAAAGTTATCAAGGAAAATACTTCAACAGCATCAAAGGCTACAGAGAGGTCATGGATGAGAATTGAGAAAAGAACATTATTGTGGTCCATGGTTCTTTGCAGGCCAGAGACACTTCTAGGGTATCTCCATGAGGTCAAAATAATTTTCATGACATTAAGATGTTATTAGCTATACTCTTTCTTTTTCCAATCACCTATCTGTGAAGCTAGATTTTTTTCATATACTTCAATCAAAACAACATATCACAACAGATTGAATGCAGAAGCAGATATGAGAATTCAGTTGTTTTCTATTAATCCAGACATTAAAGACATTTGCAAAAATAGGTAAAACAATACCACTATTCTCAATAAATCTTGTTTTGGAAAATAGAGTTATTTTTTCATTAAAAATGTATCATTTATGCTAACATGTAATGGATTTATTGTTTTTAAAGGAATTAATATTTTAAAATGTTATCAATTTTAATGTGGTAAATATCAAAAAAAATATAATTGACATAAATAAAAACTCTTGGGAGTAGGGGAGGTCTCCTAAATAATTTTTAAGAGGGGGTGGCTAGGTGGCACAGTGAATAGAGCACCAGCCCCGGAGTCAGGAGGACCTGAGTTCAAATCTAGCCTCAGACACTTAACACTTACTAGCGTGTGACCTTGGGCAAGTCAGTTAACTCAAACTGCTCAGCCTTTCCCCCTCCAAAAAGCAAAAAAAAAAAAATTTAAGACGGTCCAGGGGTCCTGAGACCAAAAAGTCTGAGAACTTTTGGGATCTCTAAGATTTTTTTTTCTCTCTAAATCTTATTTCTCTATAACATGTACAAGATTTCAGCCGTAATATGGGTGTAATAGGTTTTTGTAGGGTTGCCCATGACCTTAAGCATATCAATACAAGGGGAAAAGCATTCTGAGTTCTGAACAACTTTTTAAAGGGGATCTCATAACACTTTTATTCCCAAATAGATCCCTCCCCCAACCTTGCTTACCAAGAGAACTCTAAAGAATGAGGGGAAAAAGCAGTTCAGAAAAAGATACCAAAAATAAATCCTCCACTCCCTCAATCCCCTACATCCACAAAGAATGTGTTGCTTTTCTCATCTTTGGGAGGGGAGGGGACGGAAGGTTGTCAAGCTTGGTCAGTTTTTGTCACTTTGTTTCCATTCTTTCCCCTTACATTGTTGTAATTGTATACATCATTCTCCAGGTTCTAGTGACTTCAGTCTGCATCAGTTCATGTCTTCCCATGCTTCTCTGCATTTCTTATATTTGCTATAACCTTATAGCTCAATAACATCCCATTACATTCACATTTGTTTAGCCATTCACCACTGGATAGACATATACTTTATTCCCAGTTCTTTGCTACCACATAAGATGATACTAAAAATGTTTTGGTGTATATTGGGCCTTTCTTTTTTACCTTTCACATGCTTTGGGAGACATAAATAAATGGCATGGATGATTTAGTCGCTTCCCCAGTATAATTCCAATGACTTTGAAGAGCGATACTAATTTATGGCTGAACCCAACAGTGCATGAATGTGCCTATCTTTCCACAGCCCTTCCAACGTTTGACTATTCCCATCTTCTGTCATTTTCATCCATCTGCAGAATTTGGGGTGGAACCGGAGTTGTTTCGATGTGCATTTCACTTATTATTAATATTTGTAATACTCTTTCATATCATTCAAAAAATGATGTTCCAAATGAACATTTAGAATGCAGATTGTTCATAAAGTTGGACCTACCTGATTTCCAATAGTTGTCCCTGTGCCTAAGCCCAATGGTGGATAGAATACATACTTTTTTCATATATATACAGGCATGTATTATTTCTGGACACAGAAATAGACATACACACTCAGGCCCAGGGGTATAAACATGGACATATGCACTCATTCACCCCCTCAATCTTTCCACACTCCATACAGAACCAGAGTCACACTTAGGTAGAAAGTCTTGGACTTTATTTCCATACACTTATAAGGAAGGACTACAGCCCAGAGGCTAAGGAGCAAAGAGGATAGTTGTTCTCAGGCTACGTCAGGAGAAGAAGGTGCAGACTGCTTAGGACCAGGTGAGGGCAGGGAAATTTCCAAAGTGACAATAAGTTAAAGGGTTGACTCTCAGGATTGTGTCAGGATAGGAACCAGAGGTCAGGGGTAGTCAGCAGTTTCACTGATGCTTCCTTTCCTCTACATCCAAGAGACAGACACTGGGTCTTAGGCTGTCAAATAAAAAAGGCAGTAAGAATGATTTGAACTGAGCAGATATCTCAGAGATTGGGGTAGGAGGAGTTCCTAAGGAGGAGTTGGTTCTGTGAAGAGTGGCTGGATGTATTTGTGTGGAAGGGAAAGTACCACTGGGCTGCCAGGAGGGGGAAGAAGGGGGAGTCATCTGGGAGGGTCAGAGAGGGGAGGGGGAAGAGAGGGGCTTGGGTAATCTCTCACTGAAGGAGTGTCCATTTTGTTCCTGTACGTTCTCATAATCGGGCCCCTCTTCCTCACCATCCTGGTCAGTCACTGGGGCTGCAGGGGGAAGAGATGAATGTGGACCCTGATCCTCAGACTTCTAGCTGGATGACTCCTTTGTACCCTCCCTTCCCCTAGTGCTCCCTCCTCAAGGGGCCAGTCCCAACTAAAAACTCTCCTCCACCCCCTCCACTCCAGGCTCACTCCTATTGGAAGGTGTTCTTTCATCCTGAACTTCTGGCACATTCACATATTCACAGCTCCCACCTGGATGGAGGGAAGGAAGGACAGAAAAGGAGTTGTAGTGGGAGGGTGCAGAGGAGGGAGGAGGAAAAGGAAGAAGAAAGGGAACAAAGGAAGGAGGAGGGGAGGCTGCAGGAGAGAGAGGAAGGAAGGAAGAAGGGTGTAGGGGAGGGAAGGAGAAGGGGAAGGAGGAAGGGAAGGTGAGAAGAGATAAAAAAGGAGGGAGGAGAGAAAGAAAAGGAAGGAGGAGTGGAGGGATTCCAGTCTGGGAGGGGAAGGGTCCTGTTGGTGAGGGAAGGAAAGAGAGAAGGACATGGAGGGGGTAGTGGCATAGGCAGATAGTCACTTACCCAGAGATACCTCTGTACTATCTGGGACATTCACATAATCCTCTCCCCACAACACTATAGGAAAACACCCCAGGATGAAGAAATCAGAGGCTGGACAGCCATGCACCACCCTCCACATGACATCCATAAATACACTAACATACACACACATACCTTTCCTCACCCAGTCACACAGAAACTCCTGAATCCCTGCCAAGTCTAGTTGCCTAGACAATGCCCCTCCCCCAGCCCCCCCCCCCACTCTTCCCTCCCCTGCCAATCACTCCCAACTCACAGGAAGATGGACTATCCCTAAGGCCAGGACTACCCAGGTTAGGTGCCGAGCTGGAGTTGGGGCAGCTATCCGGTAGAACCTCACTGCCAAGGGGAAACAGGACGGTGTAGCCCCCAAGCCTCTCCCTTCTCAAAGACCCTCTCTTTGAGACCAGCCCTGCTACTCACAGATAGCCTTCGTTGTGGTAATCCTCATCTTCATCAGCATCCACAGGTTCTAGTTCCAGGGGAAACACAGGCATCAAAGCAGATGGTCTGCGGAGGCCTGATCCCTCTCCTCCACCCCAACAGCTGTCCAATCAGGCCCATTTCTTTCACCCTCCCCTGCCCAAGGTCCCAGCCCAAACCCCCACTACCAGGGGGGACTGATATACCCTCATTCTCGTAGCTGGGCTCACTGCCTGGGAAAAAAACAGAGTCACCATTAGCTCAACCATTTAGCCTGAGCCAGGATCGCTCTCCCCTGCCCCCAATTCAGGCTATAAAACCACCCTTCATAACTAGTTCATCGCCCAACTCACGGGTGTCTGGATCTGGACGAGAAGGAATCTGGTGTAACAACCCTTGATGTCGTGGAGAACTCCTGAAGGGTTAAAAATTAGGAGTCACCACTTGGGGAAGGGAAGGAGCTTTGAGAGCCCAGAGGAGTAGAGGGAGTAGTGATGCCTTAGCTCAGGGGAGGCAGGAAGGTAGGAAGACAGAAGACTGAGGGAAGTGATATAGATGTCCCAGGATTCAGGGGAGGCCAGAGAGCAAGAAGGCAGATGTCCAAGACTTCAGGTTACTGGGGTGGCTGGAAAAATACGGCAGATACTTACTGGATAGGAGGTCTTGGCTCGCTGGATGTAGACTGACACGAAACATTAGGGTCTGTGGGGTAAAGATTAGGGGTACGTAACATCAGAGGACCTTGGATAGAGGGAAGGAATCAAGACACGGCTGAGAGCCCCAAGGAGAGGTAAAGGGACAGCTTGAGATTCTACCCAGGGCATGTGGTCCTCAATGCCTAGAAGGCCATTTTCTTCAAGAAATTCAAGATCCAAGAGGATCAGGTACTGAGGGGTCTCTTAGACAAACTCACTATTCATTCAACAAACATTATTAATGAAGCGCTTACTGCATCCAGAACATACAGAACACTGGGCTAAAAGCACTACGAGAGATACAAAAATAGAGCCCCACGGTCCTCTCATGGAACACCTAGAACCCAGTAAGAGAGAAGACACAAAAGCAAATGGCTATTATATGGTTTTCACAATATTATGTGAGAAATATATCAGAGAGCTGACAAAACAATGAGACAGGAAGTCAGAGGGAGAAAGTTATTGACTGAGGGAAAAGGGAGCTTCCCATGTATGGGGGTGGGAGTTTAAAAAAAAAGATAGGCATGAATTTGTAAGGTGAAGAGAGGAAAGGAGGACATTTCAGTGATAGGGTACTTAAGGGAAGGTTCTTTTATTTCTTTTATTTCGAAAAAATACAATTTTTAATGTTTTAATTTTCACTTATTTTATTATTTTATATGATAGTTTTTTAATATTTTAAAAATAATACTATTATATTCTATCATTTCTGAAAGTTCTTCACATCTACAGCATAGAATCACAGAATTTAAAGCTGTAAGAGAGACCTCAGAATTCAAGCTGGGCTTAATTCCCTCACTTTACAGAGAAGGGCCTTTCCAAGGTCCACACAATTAATAGGTAACACAGGGTGAGCTTTCAAAGCCTGTCCTTCCTAGGGATATTTCCATGTGGTCTCTCCAGATGTGGCCATTTAGCAGTTTTTCCCAAAGTCCTCCATGGGGTAGGTGAAATTTTCCATCTCTCCTGGCCTTAACAAGGGAAATCTTCCCCTCCCCTCAACCTACCCAATGGAAATTGAATAGGACACAACAGGGCTAAAATTAACAAAAAAATACCAGGTAAAACAAATAAGGCAAAAAAAAAAAAAAAAAACATTGTCAGCAAAAGCAGAAAGCATGTGAAGAGTCGTAAAAGTTATAACCTGTCATCTCCCAAATTTCCCAATCCTGTCTGACCTGTAGGGGTCCTATTTCTCCATATCTCCTTATTCCTTTTCCCAAACCAATAAAGGAAGAGGTGTGGGCCACATGTGGGAGAAGTATTACATGAGTCACTAGAAAGTAATGGTCTCTTGGGACTTGACTCCCTTCAAGACTCAAACACCTTTCTACAAGAAGCCTTTCCTCACCCCCCTCAGTCATTAGTGCTCACCTCTCCCTAAATTACTTTGCATTTATTTATCTGTAATGTAGTTCTGATGGGGTGCTGGGGTGCCTTTGTTTGTAACATTCAGTTGCAACTTCAATTTGTAAAATCACACTTGTGTTCGGGTACCTATGTCTGTAATATCAGCTTGTGTAATTGAGTTGTAAAGTCACACTTCTCCCAGCCTGAAAGCCTTTTCCCTGAGCCAGCACTCTGCCTAGCTACAACTCATGAACTGCTTATCCCTGCTTGGTACAATAACAAGCTATACCTATGAATCCTTCACAAAAGCATTTATTAATAATCCCTTTAGTTTAGAGAAATGTATAGCCCCCTTGTTTTAGTGGCCAGCTGCACCTATGAATCCTTCAACATACCATCAGTAAGCTAACTCCTCATCAATTAGGCACATCCTGGATCCCCAATTAGTCTAGCTTCCCAACATCCATCTTGTCAAACAGGACATTGATAGGTAACAGACTGGACACCTCTCAGTCAGCCCTGACCTCTGGCTAACTTAGTGAAGTTTCAAGGCAAAAATCACACCTCCTGGTAGCACTCCCCCCCCACCCCACCCCCACCCCCGCCCCTGTGGGCTTTCTCCCAATGAATTATGGGCAATATGCCTGCACAGTTGATATAAAAAGTGCATGTCCCTTTAAGCACTGACCACTCCTTAACTCCTCCCTAATCTCACCCTTATTCACCTAGTTAGCATAACTGATACCTGATTTTTGGCTTTATGGCTTTATAATCTGTATCTCTAACTCCTGCTGTTTGCAGGTCCCCAAACCCCCGTGCTGGCTGCAAAGCGTAACAATAAACTTTTACAATCCTGACTGCCAAGATTGCTTGAATCTGAGAATTCTTTTCAGACTAAAAGAACTCTCCAAGGATTTCTTAAAAATCCATGAAAAACTCTTATCCCTCTTCAGTTCCAACCACCAGCTGCCCAGGAGAATGTAAGCTCCTTGTAAGCAAGGACTATCTTTTCTGTCTTTTTCTGTCTAACACAGAGGCCTGTCACAGAGTTGTTTGTTCTTTGTTCTCAAAGAGGACCATGACATTGGGAAGGTGATGCCATGACTTGCAAGTGACTTGGATTTAAGTGAGGCAGGGCTGTGCAAAGTCACCAGTCTCACTTTCTCCTCCAGAGACATCTGGGTCCAGCGACAAGATACAGATCAGGAGATTGCCCCGAGGGAGTAGGAGACCTTGGTCTTTTTAAGAGTTCTCACTTGGACTGAGGCAACACTCATTCAGTGATTAAGGCAGGGTAAGAAAAGAGCCAAGGAATGGCCTCTTCTACCTAATTTAAAAAATCATTCTGGGAGGGGAAGATTCTCAGGATTCCTGACCAAATGAAAAACAATTACTGCTTACATTCACTCTGAGTGATCAGGGCCTGAACAATGACCACTAAGTGGGGTTTGGGTTGGGACCCATTGTTGGCCAATCACAGAGTGAATTGGGTCTTTAACAAAGAAATCTAGTCCATAACTCCCAAGATATCTTGCTAGGTTTCAGTCATAAAAATTCATATTCTTCAAGTAGAGCACCCACAGGTAAGGTTATGATACCCTATATGAACAGAGAAGAAGGAGGAAAGGGAAGGAGAAGAAGAAGGAAGGGGAGTAAGAAAGAAGGAAGGAAGGAAGGGAGGAGGGAAGGGAAGGAGGGAGAATGGGAGGAAGGGAGAGATGGAGGGAGAGAGGGAGAAAGGGGGAGAGGGAGGAAGGGAAAGAGAGAGAAGGAGGGAGAGAAGGAAAGGGAGAGAGGGAGGGAGGGAGGAAAGAAGAAGCTGCTTTGCCCAACTGGAAGTGGCTAGTTGCGCTAGGTCAGCTCAGATTACTCAGATGTTATTGGTCCTTCCTTCTCAAAGAGGACCATGACATCAGGAAGGTGATGCCATGACCTGCAAGTGAATAGGATTTAAGTGAGGGAAGGCTGTGCAAAGTCACCAGCCTCACTTTCTCCTCCAGAGCCATCTGGGTCCAGGGACAAGATATAGATCAGGACAACTGGAAATGGCCCCGCCACAGAGTAAGCACTCAATTAAAAGCTTATTAAATTGAACTAAATGGTTTGTGATTGGCTAATTCAATTCAATGAACTGAATTCATTAAGCAGCCCACTCAGTGCCTGCACAGCTTGGAGTGGGAAGAAATACAAAGATAAAAAGTAGTCCTTGCCCTCTGGGAGCTCTTAGGAGGCTGAAGATCCCAATGTCTAAAGAGTCTAATCTTAAGGAGTCTCAAAGCAAAGGTTCTTTACATAGGGTCTGTGGATACATTTTAGGGGATCCGTAAACTTGGATGGAAAAACAGTTATATCTTTATCTTCACTAACCTCTAACCGAAATTGAGCATTTCCTTAGACTGTGAATGTAGGCAACATACTATTATTATGGGAAAAGATCCATACATTGCAAGTGAGGGGCTACAGGGAAATGGCACAAAAAAAGTGAAGAACTCCTGCCTTCAAGAGTGACTTTACATCAGAGCTGCACTTATAGGAGGGACAAAGAACTGAGCTTAGCTCTGTGACTTCTGGCAATTTATCCTCCCCCGATGGGGTCCCATCCTCCCATCCCCCAAACTGGTGCCTCAGTCTTATCATCTGTAAAATGAGGTCAGACTAGATTATCTCCAAAATGTCTTCCAGCTCTAAATTCAATGATGCTGTGGATCAAAGGTTGTGGTAGACTTTCCAGGGGCAAGAGAGTGGGAACAAAGACCCAACAAATATAGTATGGACATAGAAGTCATTTCTTTCACATTCTTGCATGCTGACACACAGACACATACTCACACAGCGACTCTCCCCCAAGAATTCATTCCCTTACTCCTCAAAGCAGTCCCAAGGAAGCATACAACGTATTGAGACTTCCTGCCATACTCACAGGGGCGCTTGAGGATGACTAATCCACCTCTTGACTGATCTGAGCTGGTGGAGAGAAGGAAGGCATGGGCTGGGGGTTGTAGAAGAGGAGGCCCCATACTTCCACATCCACCTCCAGCCACCGCCCCAATGTCTTCTCACCACCCAGCCCCTACTCAGTTAGCTCCCCTCTTTCCAATAATGGTCCATCACAGCCACCATTTGGGAATGAGGAATAGTCAAAGACACTCACCTGCCACTTTGGGGGAAGACCTCCAAGTTGGGGCCTGTGGGGGAGGAGGCAGGTGAGACTGAAGGGATGGGACTAGAACAGAAGTTTCTCTAGACTAGGGCAAGGAACAAGGGAGAGGTGACCTCATAAGAGGAACAGTGGATAAATTTGTGAATATGGGAACATAGGACCCTTTGTGAAAGGTGAAGGGATGGTTTATGGGGTTGACTGGGTCAAGGGGCCTTCAAGGTAGAGGTGAGGTAAAAGTATTTCACTTACCAGGAAGGTCCCGGCAACACAAACACAGGGCAGTGACAAGCAGGGCTGGGAACAGTAGGATGAGGAGCCAGAGGAGGCTAGGGCCCAGAGAGGTGGTCTCCATCTGTGGCACAGGCCAAGGCCTACAGATTAGGGCAACCCGGAAGGCCAGTCCCAGAAAACCTTCCAATCATGCCCCACGCCCATCCACTCCCCTTCACATTCCCCTTGACTGGACAGAGCAAGAATTCTCTGCTCAGATCTCAAACTTTCCTACCAAGACATTGGTTGGAAAGGAAGAGTTAAAAGGTTTGGGGGTAGAGAACATCTAAGCCCTCAGCAGGTAACAGTGTCACAAAAGGCAGGCCCACATAAGTGATGGAGGCCAGAAGAGCCCAGAGGCTATAGACTTGAGGTACAGGCAGCCAGGTATTCAGTATGTGGTGTCAAGGGGAAACAGTGGGCTCAGTCAGCTGTCTCTCTGTATCAGAGGGACTCAGGCTGGCATCAAGAGAAGCCAATGAAGGCAAATAAGGGCAAGGTATGAGGCTCTCTCTACCTCTTAAGCACTCATAGGATTAGGGTGGGTATGGAAGATAAGCTTAGGTTCACCATGGTCTCTGCTGAGCATTACTAGCCTATTGGGAGCTGGACAGATTGGCTGGGGGGGAGGGGTCCTGTTTGGGCACCAGAAACCCCCCTCCACTCCCTCCATGTCCCCATACCTGGTCCCTGGTCCCGACGGTTCTTTTGCCCGATCCCCTCCTCTCCTTCACTCAGCGCCTGCCCGCCCGCAGCAGGAAGCTGTGGTGAGCTCCGGGCGGGGACAGGAAGTTATCGTGGCTCCTCGCATGGCTGCGCCCGCCTCCCACCCCCATCCTTGTGCCCCCCCCAGGGGGAGGGGAGAACCCCAGATCTCCCCCATTGTTCCAGCCCAGCAATCCTATTGGGATGGTCTCTTAGGGACCTTGGTAATCAAGAATTCCCAGTTCTCAAAGGGTCCTTCTGGATGATTAGGGTCAGCATCATAGATTAAGTCAGGGGCCATTTGTTTCCCAAATGGGTTCTTGTTGATGCAAGAGACCATACACTAATGGGGAGGGGAAAGGATAGGGAGAAAGTAGAAAATTAACCTCTCTCAGACTCCACTTCCACCTTTATAAAGAGTGGGTTGGACGAACGATCTCTGACATTCTATCATCCAGAGGGTAGAGGAACAGGATAACTACTATCTTATCATCCCTAATAGCTCGACTGCCTGTTGGATATCGAGAGGACAAGCTTCTACCGTGTCTATTGGGAAAAGACAGTGGGTGAGTCAATGTCACATTGGACCTAACAGAATCAAAGACAGCTGGGGCAGGAAGGGCTCCTAAAACAGTTCTAACGCCAACACACAGAGAACCCAGAGCAAAGACACAATCAGCCTGCCACCACACATGGCTCCTCCCCTTCTCTGTAGAGCTATGGAGCTGGGAGGGAAAAGGACACAAGCTGACACCAGGCTCTGTTTACAAAGTTTATTCAGATAAAAATAGCACCAAACCCTCCTGCCTGGACAGTGGGGGCACCTTGCCCCTGACCCCAGGAAGGAAGCTTGGAAGCCAACTATAGCCTGATAGAGGCAGAAGGAAAAGAGATCTTCCCTCCCCAAACAGACCTGCAGAAAGTTGAGGGCACCTGCTCCGTGGCCTTCCAACCACCTGCCGCCTCCCTGATCCAGAATTATTCCCTGATCGATATTGCTGTGCATGTAGGGCGTCTATGTGTGCATGTACAGGGAGGGAAAAAGGGACAAACCTCAGCCGCTGTCCCACTCCTGTGGTCCCAGGCCAAAGGTCATGGTACCACACCAGCCATAGGGATGGCATAACAGTCCAAGGTGCTGGGAATACACTCAGAGTCCTGCCCACCACCCACCTATCCCCCTGAGGGGAACCAGAACATAAGGTGGCCTCAGGCCACAGTCCACCCAATCAAATGAGCACACTGGACACCGGGACCTTGGTAGAACGGCCGCACTGGGGGACCACAATCCGATCATCCGCAGGGGGCACATCCCTCAGAAGTCCTGGGGAGACAGAAATGATGAGATCAGGGGAAGATAAACATCTCAGAGAGGAGCAGAAGGCAAGAAGCAGACATGGGACGACAGGGAGGGGACACGGGCACCACAGTGGGAGGGAAGGCTGGGACATGGGCAGAAAGACAGGTAGGGGTGGGGAGGTTAGAGTGGGAGAAGGATGATGGACAGAGTCTAGGGGATGGAGAGAGCACAGAAGACAAAGAGATCTGGGGGAAGGGAGAGCTGGGGACTCAGACAAGTGGCCCTGGGATAAGGCCTCCAGTGGGGAAAGCTCACCTTGCACGTGGAGCTGGGCTCTCTTTCGATCACCTTCAATGTACATGGCCGTGCCCAGAAAAGCTGCACCCCCAAGTGCCCCAACAAAGGCACAAAGCATGAGGGAGAACTGCAAGGCCCGGAACTGGGAGAGGAAGGAAGGGGGCCAGTCACGACGGAGATGGTCAGATATCTAGAGGGGAGAAGAGAGAGAAAGCAGTGGTCATAGCCGGGGGGGGGGGAGGGGGAGAGGGCTAGGGGGCTGAGAAAACTTTGTGCTAAAGGGGGACAGAGGGAGTCAGAGATTGGCGGAAGCAGGACAAAGGTGAACAGAGAAGGGTCAGGAGAAGCAGGACAGAGATAGAGAGAGATGAGGGAAGACCACAGAGAGGCAGGGGAAGGGCCAGGCAGTCAGATCAGTTGAAGGAGACAGAGAGTAAGACAGGGAGGGGTCAGAGAAGTCAAGATCAACGGTGAGGTACAGATTACTATCCTACATCTGTTCAAATGCTGCCCTGAATGGTTCTCTAGTTGGATGCTCATCTGGTCTCCCTACAAAAGCTCCAGACCCAGGACCATGTGCTCTTCTCCCTCCAAATCAGAGAATCAGAATTGGAAAGGACTTCAGTGATAATCCAGAGAAGACCTGAACACCCTAGATTACATGACCCTACTGGAAAACTTTCCTAACAAGAGGTCATCCAGGAAGAAGAAGCCCAAGGATGAGGAGTTCACCACCTTACAAGGCAACCCTTTCACTTTCTGAAAAGCCTTTTCTTTCACCAAGCCAAAAATCTGCATCCCCGAGTTAAGAAGGACAAGTATATTCCCTCAGAGTATAATGCTAGATGTATCAGAGGTTGCCAAAATCAGGCTGATACTCCCGGCTGACAAAGAATCTCTCTCTCTCCTCCACTGCCCCATCCTCATTGCTTCCTAACCTACCCTGTGTCAGGATGACCCAGCCATGGTCAAAGCCTCCTAAAAGGAGATTCACACTCACCAGCCCAATGAGGTAGGGGCTCCCAGCATCCCCCAATAGATGAGACATGACAATCTGGAAGGCCTCTGCTGTTGACCGACGTGTGGGAATAACCACATACTAAGGAAGGAATTGAGACCCAAAGTTAGATTCTCCAAGAGGTCAGGGGAGCTGAGAAGAAAAGCCAGGATAGAGGGGGCTAGCTTGGAATTCCACCAACACTTTCTGAACTAAGATGCTCAGCCCAAACTACATGAAGGGAGACTTACAAGCCAAGTGGAATTCCTGACTCCCTGGCAGCTTTTGAGTTCTGTCCCAAGAGCAGGGATGACCTCCAATGGGTCACCCACATTCAGGTAGCAACCAACCAACAACCCACAAGTGAGAGCCAAGATGGAGTCATGGATCAGTTTCTAACAGTAGGACAAAACAAAGTCACCGACCCAGGGGAACAAAAGCCTCGCCAAGATCTCACCAAAGTGCTAAAGACTAGGACAGTCACCCCTGTGTGAGGTCAGAGATGGCCCACCCTCTCACCAGCAGAATGTCTGCTACTATGGCCCAGTTCATGGACAGTAGAATCTCTCCAATGAAGATGAAAACCTGAGGGGAGAAACTGGACATCAGGGAGTAACTCTGTAAAGACGAGCAGCTCTCTGCCTTTTCCTGTACTTTTTCTTGAGTCATGTGGGAGGTGTGGGATTGAAGCTGGGGACCATTAGTTTTGCCCCTGCCCCCAACTCCTCCACCCCCACCCACCCCTGTCCAAGCTCAAGGCTGCTGCTGGGAGGGCTGTGCCTGTGTTCGTGTATGTTGGGGATTGGGTAGCATCTGAAAATGGGGAAAAATTGAGGACACTCACATAGGTAACTACAATGCTGTCCTGGGCACAAGCCAGGGCCAAGAAAAGAAAGGGGGCAGATCCCAGCAATCCAGCTGCACAGACCAAGGGGTCAGCCCTGGGGTTGGTGCGGCGAAGACGGCGGCTGATTTCTACACCAGAGGCCACACCCAGAATCCCAGTCACACAGGTGATCAATCCAAAAATGAGACTGGGAAGGAGAAAAAAGGAAGACTGAGACGAGTGAAAGGCCCAAGACCCGCCACGTTTGTGTAAAAGCTCTCTTTCTGCTTTCCAAAGTTTATTGTCCTTCTCTAGCACAACTGGACCTAAAGGCTGGGACGTTGCTGACTCCAGGTCCAAGTGAGAGCTCCTGCCTTGGCCTGTACCAGCTTTTGGAAACTATGGCTCCTCCCTGGACCCAGCCCAGGGGGCCGCTGGCTTTTCCCTCCAGGACTTTTTATCTTTCACTAGCAAATGTCATTTCTATAGAACTTTAGAGCCTGACCCTGTGAAATGGGCAGTCCATCCTCATGCTATAGACGAGGACACTCAAGCTAAAAGAAGTGACTGGCCAAAGGTCACATGGAAAACATTTGAAAAGTTTTGAACTCAGCTATTCCAAATTCATGTTTCTTTCCACCCTCTCACAGTAGCCTCCCACTTTCTAAACCTTCAATTTTCTTAAAACCCCAGTTGGATTTCTCAATGAGTTTCCTGAACCATTCTGGTCCCAGACACTATCTGGTTCCCTGAGCTCAAAGACCTGCTAAGCTTGTCCCTAATTACTCCCTTCTTTGGCCACTGTGAGACTGGATACCTGAATCTGACACCTGCTCTTTTTGTCCTTTTTTACCCAGCTGCCATATACATATCAGCCCACAAAACAGTTGTTACAGGGGAAGGAAGGACCATTCATTGTACCAAGTTGTTGACCCACTGAAGAAAAACATGAACCCAGAGGCCCTTTCCATATCCCCTGCCCGCTCTGAGAAGCCTTCCCAGTACCTGTCTGAAGAGGAACAGGAATCTCCAGGGAGGCAAGGTGGGGTCTCTCCTAAAACTATTCGAGCACGGAGCAGGAATGCTGGTGCCCACAGTGCCAGGGACCCCGTGACAAAGGCCACAGCCGTGAATCCCAAGGAAGAGAGCACAAAACTGGGACTGTAGCAGAAAGATCAGAACAGTCATCTCCTATCCCTCAACAAACAAAAGCTAATTTAGGGGAGTGAGAGAGAAGGAAATGATGGTAAAAGTTGGTAGGAGATCATCTGGTACAAGCAGCCCTTACTAGGCAAGGAGACATAAGATGAAGTTGTTTGTTTCCCCTCAATACCTGGACTGCAATTTAGTTATCCAGCCACTAGATGGAGAGGGTGTCAAGATTTCATGGCTAATGCTTCCCACAGGTGAGACTCAAAGTGCCCACAGGATAAACTGCCACTTTGTTTTACAGGAAGTGTATAAGATCCTCCTTAAAGGATTAAAGGAGCCCAAGGGGTATAAGCCAAGGGTTATACAAAAATCCCTGGGACTCACTTTCGAGCCAGAGCCCGCAGATCAGCCCACCAAGAGGTAGGGTTCAAGGGAGGGGTGTCTGAATGGCGTTCCACAGCTCCACGGGGCGGTTCCCTCACCACCAGAAACAGCAGCAACACTGCAATCATCCCAAGGCCTGGTGTGACCTGAGAAGAGACAACAGTTCCCCCAACCTCAGGACCAAGTGGAATCTAAAGAACACACACACATGCATGCACGCAGCTGAGAAAATCTTTGGAAGAGGGCCAAAAGTGAGTATGAGGCTCAGGAAAGACGATCTGTATACCCCCTTCATCCCTGATGGAAGACTCACCCTGAGTGCCCAGTGCCAATCGCCAGCCACATCCTTCACTTTTGAACCTGCGATATAACCCAGACCACTGGAAAAAAGATTATGGAACGAAGGCTAGAGGATGTGCCACACAGAAGCTTCTCCACTCCCCAGATGAGGTTAGAGTCTCTACCCAGACTAGTTTTTTTGTCTTGTTCTCCCAGTCTGAAGACAGAGCCCTAGTTCCTCCTACCTCCTCTCCCTCATGATCTCACCTGCCCACAGGAATGGCAAAGTAGAAGACACTGAGCATCCGACTCCGCTGATCAGCTACAAAGAGGTCAGCAATGAGGGTGGGGGCAATGGTGGAATAACTGGCCTCCCCAACCCCTACCAGGCCCCGGGTAAAAAGGAGCAGCCAAAATCTCTAGGAAAAGAATTTTAAAAACAACAACAAATATTGGACATTCCCTACCTCAGAGAGTTTCACAGGCCCTTTAATGATCTCTCTGGTTCTCCAAACTTCTTGGCAAAACAAAATGAACAAAATCTACCTGAAACGCTGACTTAGCAAGTTATCTACATAGAAATGATAGCTAAAACCACATAAGCAGTTCGGTTCTCTAAGGGAGAGAACACAAAGAAGAGAAAAGAGAATCAAGGACAAAGCCTTGGGGAATGCCTACATTTAATGGTTTGGGCAAAGGAAAAAAAAAAACCCAGAGGTTAATTGTGGGAGAGGATGAATGCCCTTACCCTCGAGGTTTTCAGGTTAAATATAAGACAAAGACAAAGCTACTTAAATAACATATGAGTTTGTTGTAGTTGTGTCCCATAACGAATCACCGGTAAATGCACTTTGAGAGTGGGGCCAGAACCAAGGGATGTTTGTTCACCTCTCTAGGGATGAATGAAGAACCCAGAGTCACCAGTGACCAGAAGGCAATGCCACCACACATGAGGTACTTCCTGTTATATCGGTCACCCAGGTAGCCAAACACAGGGGCCAGAACCATGTAACTGGAAATAAACACTGGAGAAGAAACAGAAGGATTAAACCCTCGCATCAGAATGCCCTGTCTCCCCACCCAAAGACCCCATATCACTGAAGAGTTACAGAGGGAGAAAAACATTTCTCAGACTTCAGGACAGTCCACCTCATATTGGAAGCAGCTTATCCCAGGAACAAAGCCCCACTCACCAGTCTGGATGAGGCCAGAGCTGCTGTCACCAATTCCAAAGAACTGCTCAATGTCTGGAAGAACACCTGAAACAGTACAGTGGAAGGGGAGGTTGGTGAGGGAGGAAAAATATCCTTCAAATCAAGTTTATCTCCCTCTTCTTACCAGCAATGGAATCATCTCCAAGAGCCCCTGGTCTTTTCTTGGTTGCCTTAAAATTCAATTCAACATTTATAGGCATTATGTGCAAAGTGTTCAAGATACAAAACCCGAAATTAAATAGTTCCTACCTCAAAGGATGGGCAAGTAGATGGCACAGTGGATAGAGTGCTGGGCTTGAAATCAGCAAGACTTATCTTCCTGAGTTCAAATCTGGCCTCAGACACTTGCTAGCTATGTGATCCTGGATTAAGGTATTTAAATCCAGTTTGTCTTAGTTCCTCACCAGTAAAATGAGCTGGAGGATGAAATGGCAAAGCACTCCAGTATCTTTGCCAATAAAAGCCAAAATTGGGATTATTAATAGTCAGACGTGACTGAAAAATGACTGAACAACAAATAGCCACCACCTTCAAGAATCTCATGTTGTTACAAAAGTCCTTCCAAATTAATTACCTGCTACAGTAAACCGGTCCATGTAGTTAAGAAGATTGATATAGCAGAGTACACCCACAATCAAAGTTGCATGTCCAGGGGAGATGCCTGTTATCAGCTGCAGTCCTTCCCCATCTGGGCCTTCTCTGTCCTGGGGCTCTGACCCCCCCAAACTTGCAGTCTTGCCAGCCCCAGGGGTTGAGCCCCCCATTCCTTCTTCTGTGTCATCTGCTTGGCTGAGAAATGGGGCTGTGTCTGGCTGACCAAGCAGCCCAGACATAGCTGCCCCTCAGCCAGTTCTCTCTGTGGTTACTTGCCCAGCCCACTTTCAGGCCCAATCAATTTAACCTGGAGGAAAGAAGAACATAAATTCACTATAAAAAAAGATACAAAGTAGGAATCAGAATGACCTTGGAAATGAAATCCAGCTCCTTTTTAAAGTTTCCACTGGCTTCTAAATTGTTGATCTTGTGATTTTCACACAGATGCTGAGGACCAAAGAGAATGACTGAGTTGCCTAACGTTATAAAGAAGATAAATCAAAAAACAAAAAGCTAGAACCCTGATTCTTAGCTCACAACTCTCAACTGGTCTTCATAAGAAAAATTACATATATCTTCCCTAAAAAAGACCCAGGGAAAATGCCTGTTTACATTCAAAATGATTGTTTTATATGTTTTTATTTTATCCTCACAACTGTAAGAGGTAGTATGTACATCTTACAAGGGAAAAAATAGTAATCTCTAAGAGTCAAACTATTTGAGTCGGTCCCTCAAGTCTGCAAGGCCTGGCCTCCACCCCGGTCCGGCCTCCGGTCTGCAGGGCCCCTCCCACCTGAGCTGGGAAGGTATATACAAAACACATGCACGTGGTCACTGCGACCCCACCAGGTAAGGCGAGCTCGGTGCCACTGTGCGAGGCTAGTGCGAGGGGTGCAGACATATGCACCAAAGCCCAGATGCCGAAGGGGCAGGCCTTGCCTCACGGAGGGGAAGAAAGAGGGGTCCAAGCAGGAACCTAAGGAGGCCAAGTTTATAGGGGGGAAGGGGCAGGGAATACAGCTCTCTGACCCAGCCCAGGCCCCGGGGCAGCGGCGCCCCAAGTCGCCTTCTCTTTTGGTTCAGGTAGCTCCCCTTACCCCGAATGGTGCACGGTTCCCGGCAGCCACCGGCTCTCCTGCCTCCGCACCGCAGCTGCTACCCCGGGGAGCTCAGGCACCCAACAGCACCGCAGCAGCCGCCATGATGGCTACGCGGAGGTCATGTGATCCGGGGCGTGCGTCAGCCAGCGGCCCTAACCTAGGTGTCATATGACAGGCTCAGGACCTGAACACGTGACGGGGCAGGTTGCACGTTACTATGGCAATAGGGACTGGTTTCCAACCTTCCCCTAAACCTCTCCCGAGGCCTCTACTCGCCAGGGCCAGGTGGCGGCTGCTCTGAGCCCCGCGGAGCAGCGAGTTGGGAAGTCGCGGCTCTCCTCACGCTCCAGTGCGCCTGAGACCTGAGTCTGGCGCCTAATACACGGTAGACGTCGGACATATCCCTCGGCCCCCGGAGGCGCTGCCTCGGTGGCCTCAAAGTCCCTTCCAGCTCCCTATCTAAGCTCGCAGGGTTGGAAAGACCCTGCCAGGGGCGGCCACCCAAGACCCCTCTCTAACACGAAGGGCCCCGGGTACATTGGCTGTGAAGTGAGGGGGTCCCATCCCACACCCCGAGGCGCCGAGACTCGCGGGCGCCACGCCGCGGGCTCAGGGGGAAACCACGTGGAGGAGTTTGGGAAAGGTCCGGCCTTAATTCTTGTGGCCTGCCTCCTTTAGCTCCCAACATTCCCTGCGCCCCCACCTGCTGAAATATTACCCACCTTTTAAGGCCCAAACACCAAGTGATCACTCTTTGATTGTCCCAGGCAGTGGTGGCCCACCCCTTGCCAAGCACTTGACGTACAAATTAGTTTTCATCTATCTTGTGTACTTACTATATATAATTTGTGTTGTAATTATTTGTGCTGATGTGAAATAGCAAGATCCTACTCTGTTGCTTCAACGTGACAGGGAAATAACTAGCTTCTCTCGGCTTCTCTTTGGCAGCGGCGAACAACCTCTGGCAGGTCCTACAAAGCTAAAAAGGTTTTAATTAAAGGCCCAGCCACTGACAGCTGACCAAAGACTGACCCATCTAGCTAAGAAAGGCTCATCCCTAGACTGGCTGTAGGCTGATGAGGGTTTCAGTCACGGTAATTACAGATCTTTTAAATCTCAGGAATTGTATATTGTGGAATTGTACACAACCCAATAAAACCATAGTTGTTGAAATACTGATTAAAGTGAATGTGTCACTCCTCACTAAATTCTGAGCTTTATGAGGGCATGAATGATGTCTTACTTAATCTTCCTATTCTTCTCCCCTGATCACCACCAGGACCCACCACAATATTGAAAAGAGAGGTGAGGAGTGCTGGGGAGTCACAGGGGTGGGGATGGGAGAAGTGTCATAAGTAACAGGATGAGCCTCCAACCACCAAAAGACTGTACTCAGCAAGCCAACTCAACTCCATTCAGAGTAATGAAACTCCTGGAACTTGAATGCAACCCTCGCCTACCCCTAAATATCGTTAAACCCAAGACCTAACCAAGTGATCAGGTTTTGACTCTCCCTGTCCCCCATCCCATCAATGAGGCAAAAACCTGGGAGGAATAAGAGTTCAAATCCAGGATCCAAACTATCATTCATTTTATTTTAACTCCAATTACAAAAAGACTGGTTTCATGAAAAGATATTTGGAAATGAGATGTCTGCAATATTCACACCCCAAGATCCAAAAGAACTAGTGCAAGGAGATATAGGTCAAAGGACACATTTACATATATACAGGGTAACTGGGACTCAACAAATCCTTCAGCTAACAGAAGGGGAGTAGGATGCATTCACAGAAACTGACAAGAGCAAATGCTAGAGTAGCAGCTCTACACCCAGGACACCCATGTAAGAAGGGTCAGGGTAAAAGACGACAAGGGAAAAGGAAGGGAAAAGGGAAGGTCTTCCTCAGATCTAGCTTTAGGGCAACTGGAAGAAGGGAGACAAGACAGAAAAGCAAGGCTAGAAGGGCAGGCATTCTTCAACTTTTGAGAAGCCCCAGCTTCACGTCTCACTGTCTGAAGGTAGCAGAGGAGGTAGAAGGTAGAACATTGCACTTCAACCCCTCACTTCAATGAGGTCCTCTTGTTCCATGCCTAACTCTGCTGGGGTGCCGTGGCCCGAAAGCTTCTCACCATCAAAAAAGAAAGAGAGCTTACGTCCTTTGAGTCCCATGGCCTCTGCATAGTGAGACATCAGTGTTCTAAGAGGAGCACCCTAAAGGAAGAAAGTATCGTAAACCAGAATGAAAGGGTAAGTGATAAAAAATTTTTGGTGGGAACAGAATAACAATAAATGTCATTGACACATGAAAAAGGTCTTGGACAAGATACTTCCCTGGGCCTCAGTTTCCTCCTCTGTAGTCAAGAGTATTAACTATAACCCAGAATAAAATTTATTTTAAGAGAAATGTTATTAAATAAAAACCATGTCAAGTATCTGTGTATTAATTTATCTCAGTACACAAGAGACAGATACAAAGACAACCCCCAAAGTAATTTTTATGGAAAACATATAGGTGGAGCAAATATAGCAAAAGTTCCCAAATTAGCAGATAGATTTAATATAATACTAATCAAAATACTTCTAAGTTATTTCATAGATTAGATCATCAGAACAAAATTTATATGGCAAAACCAACATATTAAGAATATCCAGAATTACAATAAAGAAAACTAACGACAGAAAACTAGCACTACCAGATCTCCAACTGTAAAGCAGTAACTTACAAAACTGCAACTGGGAAAAAAAAAAAAGACCAAAAGATCAGAATGAAGAACCCAACACACAAACAGGTCTTTGAAAACAAGAGGGTTAAATCAGCTAACCTCTAAGCTTTCTTCCAGTTTCAACCTTCTATGATTAGGAAAAGTAGAGGGCCCTGAAGGCAGAAGAGAGGAAGGCAAGATTATCAGCCAAAGAAAGACTCTTCCTTTTCTCTTTTTAAAACAAAATTGAAGTTGAAAAGGACAAAGTAAAGCGGACCCAGAAGACAGCCTCTGGATGCTTTTATCGGAAACGATTCAGGCTCAGAGTAGTAGATGTCAATAAGGATGCTGAGTGGATGGAAAGGAAGATTCCCATCCCCAGGGCTCCATTCCCCACTTACCCGAGGCACAGTGACGTCCAGAACCTGGTGTTTCTCTTGCCCTTGAACCCTAAGCCGAAGTTCCTCACCCAATTCTGACTCTTTTGAAGGCTCAGGAGTACTGGACAGGACCACACAATCTTGTAAGGGAGAAGGAAGGAAGTAGAGGGACTTAGCAAGCAAATTGGGCTCCTTCCACAGGCTTTCATGCTTCACTGTGATTCAGTCCTGCAGTCACCTCCACTCACCAATGATGTCGGCCACTCCAATCTTTAAAGAGCAGAGGGTGGCACTAGGGGAAAGTTCTACTTCTCGGAGCAGCAGAAGAATTCTGGCAGGGGACACTCCTAGGCGAGATGCCATGTGATCCACAACGACTTGCAAGGGCTCAGCCTGGAAAAAAAAGAGAAAAGTACAGGAAATGCTTTCATGCCCAACTTCAACACAATCCATCCAGAATCTATATCTAACTGACCAACCTTCCTGTCCCCTAAACTGAGGACCAAGAAAATTAGGCCAGTTACTTAGCCCCATGCTTCCCCAAATTAACCCATTAAAATTGCTCCCAAGTTCTCACCGTACTAAGAGGCAATCTGATAAGGTCAGCCCGGCACCTGACTTTAAGAGTTAAGAGTCGGGGGCTCTCCCTAACATTGCTTTCCTCCACCAAGATTACTTCATCCTCAGAGTTATCTGGAACATGGTCTTTGGGTGACAGGGGGCTCAGGTAAGATCGGAGACCCTGCAAGCGCTTATTCACCTCCCTGTAGGGTCAGAAAAAGTTGTCAAGGACTCACCCACCCACTCATTAAGCACCAAACTACTCTCAATTCAGTGAATCCAACTAAGTCCTCCAAAACAGCTCTCATCCAACCCCTACTACCAATGGAAAGATCAACTTCACCTTATCTTTCCAAGGGCTCTTGGTGGCTTCCTCGATGGCCCACGGCGCCTGGGAGGGGGAGAAGGGGAAGAGGAACTATCCCGGACCCTGTAGAGAAAATATACAAAAGAAAATGGGTAGCAGACCCCAGAGCAGTCAATGATAAAGAGAAAGAGAGGTCCCAAATGCCTTCAGATCCTGGTGCCCAGGTCTGGTCACAAAAATTTTCCCAAACCCAGTTATACCATTGTATCCTTCTACCCTTCCACCCCTCCTTAGGTCCCAGGCAACCTGCCAATCACTGGTTGTCAACACCAAACACTTTCCTGCTCCCATAAGTATTCTGCATACTCACAAAAAATGGTTCTTTTCTTCATCATTAGCCTTTTGGTTCTTTTCTGAAGAAGAAACTGGTAAAAGGATGGCCTCAGAAAGGGATCTATCAGAATCCAAATCCAGAGCTGGGAGAAAAGGAAAAGTAATAAGGAAGGGGAAACCACAGGTAAGATGTGGCAACAGAGATAAAATCTAGAGAGGCAAATGAAGGCTTCCAGAAGGCCCAAAGCAATGAGATCCTCTGCTGCTTCCAGCAACTGAAGGCTGCTTCAATCACATCCCTCCTCCTGACAGCCATCCCGACTCAACATCTTGGTTTTTAACCACTTCTCTGAACTACAAAGGATGCTCCTACTCTGCCTATCTGCTTTTTTCTCCTACTCTTAGACAACTTGGATTTCCTATGACAAATTACAAAATGTGCTCATTCCTCTCCCTTCTACTCCTTCTTCTCTTATCCTCCAAATATGTCCTTTTCAGGTGAAATATGATTACAATGAACACCAATTTGCAGCTCAAGAGTTGTGTGTAGCAGCTGTACCACCTGATTTGCCTTCAAGGGTTCAGGAGAAGATTCTACAATTCTGTAATTTTAAAATAAAGCTGAAAAATTAGGGAGCTGGACTATTAGTGGAGCTATGAATTGGTCTAACTATTCTAAAAAGGAATTTGGAATTATATTTTTAAAATGACTAAAATGTTCACACCTTTTAACCAAGAGTTCAGCATAACCCCAAAGAAGTCACACGGACAGAAAGATCCCATATACACCAAAACAGTAATAGTGGCACTCTTTGTGGCAGGAAAGAAGTGGAAATTAAAGAGATATGCGTGTAGTACACAAATGCAATGGAGTATTACTGCATCACAAGAAACAAAGAAGAACTCTGAGAAGCATGGGAAGAATGCTCATGCAGAATGGAGTAGAATCAGAAAACAATATAAATGATTAGGATAGCAGAATATATGGTGTTGACCAGTTTTGTATTCACACTGATTCAGCCTCCTAAGAACCAACTTGTGGCTGTGTAAAGAGTAAGATTACAGAGATTAGGGCAGGCTGAACTGGCTTCATCATGAAGAGAACCTCTCCTATACAAATTTCAGAAAGGGTGGATACCTCATTTGTTAGAGGATTCAGGATATGGAGGTGTCTTTCCAGAAATACATATGGCCCAATACCTACTGCATATGGAAAGAAAAAAAAAATCCAATGCCCTGGCCATTCAGGTAGATGTAGAGAGGAAATTTAATTATGGATGAAACTTCTCAACAGACAATTAAAAGATATTTATTTATAGCAAATATAACAACTTGGTTCCCAAAGAAGTTGTGAATGCAGGTGACTCAGACCAGCAATGATATGATGAAGAAACCATTAGAGGTAAGGGAAGAAATGGGTAGCCCTGGAGAGATCTGTGTCTCAGAAGATATGCCAATTCAATCAACAGATAAACTAGCCCCAGATTAGTACAAGGTACACACTGTCTCAGCAAGAAGTGGCTTTCAACTTTGGAGCTAAGCAAAGAGTTATACAGATGGTGGAATTGCAAAAAAAGATCATCAACGGAACCTCCAAGATTCAAAATAAGAAAATTCCTGACTGATCTCCTGCAGCTATCATACATTTTCCTAGACAAAAAATGGCTGTAAAGAAACAGAAGCAGAAATTTCTCTCTGTATTTAAAACCAGAAAATGCAAAGGGTTACAGCATTCCATCACACAAATGTCTGACGGCTATAGGGGAGAGGACTGCAGACAGCTCATACTAATGAAACATTTGCCAAAGTTTTTGAAGCTCTAGACATTTCTGACAGACTCATGAAGCAGTGGAGATGCAAGGCAAGTGGAGAAAAAGATGCTATAAAAGGAAAAGGCGAAACATGGAATTTCAAGAAATGGCTCAGAAAGCTATGCAGATAACTGAGGGTGGGGAGGCTCAAGAACAAGGTGAAATGGGACAAGACAGACATGAAAGCAATCGTTCCAAGGCAGCTCCTAATAAGAGATCAAAACTACAGAGAAGTAAGACTTGAGATATCAGTGAAGTTGCGGCTTTTGGACTTCCAATGAGGCTCTTCAACCAGACCAAGTATATGAGCCAGTAATTCTCCTGGTGGAGAGGACGTAATTCTTAACATTTATGATCAAGTATGAAGAAGTGGGCAAAGATGTATGGTCCAAAATATCTACACTTAGAAAAATCTGGACAAAGATATATATACAGTGAGGCCTGAATAAAGACCTACAGAATTGTACCCAGTAAGGAGTTTTCTGGCTCAGATTCTAGATATCAAAGTTGAGAAGGATTAGTTCAATTTGAGGAACATCCCTTTGATCTGGACAAATTTTTGAAAGAAGCCAAATAGCAAGGAAGATAGAAAACAACCTCAGATAACAGGTGCCCTCAGGAACGTGAACACGAAGGCAAGAAGAATCCCAGAACACCGAGCCCCCTAAATGGGACCCATGACTATTTAAAAGAGTTTGGCTTAACTATTGTCTCAAGTAAAGTTCAATAAAAGATACACCAAGTCATGTTCTCTCCGAGCAAGATAATAGTTTATAAATAAAATGCAAAGCCTAGTAATACAAAGGTCAATGGCTTGCACTAGTTTCTAGCTGAAGACAAAGAATTGGAGATGCAACTCCTTTTTATAAGCATAGAAGAACAAAGTGAGAAAATTACGCCATTGGCTAGCAACACCATGTGGATAAGAGATCATGATTGGTTATATTATGGAAAGCAGGCATGCATACACAACAAAGGGCATCAGGGTCACCCCTCTATCTTGAAGGAATGCTTTTATGAATTTATGGGACCCAGCTGTATCTAAGTCATTAATAATGGACTAGAAGAAGCACACTCATTGCACCTGAGAATAAGACACTTTTAATTGGACAAGGATGAGGTTAAGATGAGGCCAGGTCAGTTTGCATGCTCTCTCAAGGACAACATTGTCCTCTCTCAAGGACAACAACAAATGTCCTTGGTGTTCTCAGGAGCTGAAGTTATACAGGATAACAAGTTTCCCTGGCACAAAAAGATGCTTTGCAGTTGGTGCTTAGAATTAGAAAGTTTCATGAATATTGAATCTAAAACATAGCTCAGCGTTTTTCTTCAATTAACAGTGATTGTGGTAAAGTTTAAATCTTTGCATCTAACTTCAGAGAGGGAGGCTGAACTTTTGAACTCATGAGCTTCTATACTTGAAACAGAGAAAAGAAATTAAGCTGCTATATGAAATACAGACTAAAGTTACAAAATTATGGTCAATTACAGAATGAAATCAAATGTAAAATACAAAACCAACATTTGCTTCTTTCACTATCTCCAACTGGAAAACAAGAGACAAAAAATGCCTAATTCTCTGACTAATGTGGTTGTACTAATGACCCAGAATTCATCCAATAGTGCATATATACTAGACAATACACCACAAATGGACATTTCAAGTGGGTCCAGAATTGAACAGGGGGAGAATGGTTTGGATTTGCCTTCGATGAAAAAGCTTCAATATCCCTACCCTCAAAAAATGATTCACCACCATTAGGAATATTCAAAAGATGGTACCAGACTCCGAAGGCAATCCCCAAAGAGTAACATCAAGCAATCACTCCACACTCACAATTTCTGTGACCACGTGTCCTCAATTTTCACCTTGGCTATCTTCTGTCCTGCTGCTGCTCTACCACCCTCCAAACCAGACCCCCAGAGACCATGCCTGGAAGGAGCTACTCTAAACTCCTGAGAGCCGTGCATTCTTAGACTGCACCATTACATTATAAGCTCCTTCAGTTCTTTAGCTTCTTTTTGTATCCTCAGGACGTGGCATGTAGTAGGCATTTGATGTTTATTGAACGACCGATTTGTATTTTTATCCTAGCCAATTTCTGGCCAGTGATCAAATCAACACTACCATTGGAAATGACATGTCAGTGATTGGCTCCTCACTATCCCTATGACTTCCCATCCTTTCCTCCATACCAGTGCCCTAGGTTAGTCTCCTTCTATTGCAATGTAAGCTCCTTAGGGGAATCGATGTCTTGTTTTTTGTATCTCCAGCATAGATTAGTGGATAGAGCCAGCCTCAAAGCCTGAAAGACCTGAGTTTGAGGCCCACCTCTTTGATGCTGTGCCAGAGTCATTTAACTCTGTGCTGTAGGCTACTTTCTAAAACTATAAATTGTAGTAAAAATGCTCATCTGTATTGGGAGAGGGAGTTTCCTTACCTGGGAGTTCCCTACACTAATGAATGAAGTCACAGGTCTAGTTCCTATCCTTATGCTTGTGTCCAGGGCTAATAAACACGCATATTAAGTATTTACTTCAATCAGTTGCCAAATCTAGTTGTTTCTGTCTACAGATCTCTTGCATGTGTCCCCTTCTGTCCACTTACACAGATCCCACAATAGTTCAGGCCCTCATTATCTAACTCATATAATTGCAAGCACCTCTTATTTGATCTCCCTGCTTCAAGCCTCTCCCCCACAGTAGCCAAAATAATTTTAAGTGGTCACGTCACTCCTCTAACTCAATAAACTCAAATGGTTCCCTGTCACCTCTAAGACCAAATTCCTGTGCCTGACATCTAATGCTCTTTGTAACCTGGTCCACATACTTGCCCAGCTTCATTAAACCTTACTAACCCTAATATCCTCTCTACCAGCCCTTTCAGTGTTCCTCATACAAGACGCTATCTCCAGATTCTAGACCTTCACCATGGAAAATTCACTCTCTCCTTATCTCTGCCTCTTAAAATCACTAGTTTCTTTCAAAACTCAACTCACATGACACCTTCTACATTAAACCATGCCCAATTCTCCCAAAATGTTAATGCTTATTGAATATCTACTTCATGTATATTCTATATATGTATGTATGTGTTCTTTCTGTAGAATCCAAAATCCTTGAGGAAACTATTTAACTTTAGTCTTTGTATCCCAACACTTAGCAGTCTGTCACATATTTGCTGATTAATTTATCTATTCTTGGAATCAGTATATGATCTCCCAAATACAGAAGGACAGACTTGGATGTGAGAGCTCAGGTACATTTGTTAAATAACCAATTTCATTATATATTTGTGTATGTGTTTAGAAAGATACAACTATAGCTACCTACAGATTAGGATCTTCTTCTCCCCCTTAAAAAGAAAATACCCAAGCACCACTTCTTTCTCTCTTGTCCTAACTTTTCACCCCACTCAGAGTCAATTCTGCCTGTTAAAACAATAAACTCCAGAGAATGGCCTATCCAAAGTACACTAGGGCACTGTTTGGTGGAGCTGTGAATTGGTCCAGCCATTCTGGAAAGCAATTTAGAATTAAGCCCCCCAAATTATCAAACTGTACATACCCTCTGTCTCAGGTATACCATTAATAGGCCTCAGAGAAAGAATCTATATTTACAAAAATTTCTATACCATTTTTCTTGGCAGTCCAAAATTAGAAACTGAGGTCTAATTAGGGAATGGTTAAATGACTGTTGGCACATGATATGTAAACATTGATGCAATATTAGAAATGATGCAATGGACAATTTTAGAAAAAAAATGGGAAGATCTTTATAAACACTGATAAAGAACGTTCTAAATACCAAGACATATTTTTTGTACATAACTAATGAGGTTAAGACTATAAAGATTATGTATGGAGGAATTTTTTTGTTTCCTTTAATTTGCTCAAGAGAAAAGGGAAGTAATGGAAGGAGCAGGTTAATTTTTTAATGACTGATTACTTGAAAAATATCATAAACTAAAAAAAAGAACATTCTATCATAAATTAGTCAATAACCATTTATTAAGAGCCTACTATATATTTGGCACGGTGATATGCACCGAGGATACAAAAAAAAAGCAAAAGATAGTCTCTGCCCTAAAAGAGCTTACAATCTAATGGGGAAAGATAACAAATACGTGCAATTAAGCTCCACGAAGGACATATAAATAATAATTATCAAAGAGAAGACACTAAAATTAGGAAGAGTTAGGAAAGGCTTGCCAGTGCTGCAGGGTACCCGGTGACCATTTGCTCGAGCTGCAGCTGGCCGGCCTGGCTGCCTGCCCAGTCGGTCTCTGCCTCCCCAGACCCCCCATCTCACCTTCCCTGCTAGGGCTTCCGATGAACAGTGGCTGCCTAAGATCCTTGGGAAAGAAGCGGAGGCTGCTCTTCACCTACAGACCGGCAGGGGTAGGGGCGCGGGGTCGGTCACCTAGACTGAAGCACCCACCCATCCGCCCACAGCATCCCCAATGCCCCATTCCATCGGTTCCCATCCTACCTCACCCGTCCCCTCCCTCCTCGCTCCACCCAGGGGGCTTCCCTTCCATACCTTCCTGAGGACGCGGGTACCTGGTGCCCCACCCTTTCCCTCCGGCTCCCCCAAAACCCCCACCTTGCCCGAATATACGGGGACCACAGGGGCCTCCCCTGCCCCCAGCAGAAGGCGCCGCCGGCGTGGGGCGGGGGGCCGGAGCCTCAGCCGCTCCGCCGCCCCGGCCCCTTCCTCCTCACTATCGCTGTCGCTGTCGAGGACATGGTAGCGGCGTCCGCCGCGGCCTCCACCTCTAGAACAGGCCGGACCCTGCCCGCCCTTGGCACCACTTGCTCCGGCCTCCCCGTCGCTGCTACTGTCGCTGACCAAGTCCACCACCACGGAATCCTGTGGACATAAAAGACACTGTCTGACTGGGCTTCCGGCGTCGACGGCCTCCAGCTCACCCCCAATATCGGCCCCACAACTTCAGCTCACCAACGCGGCCATAACGCCCGCCCCAGACCAATCAAATCTACAGGCCGATGGAGCTGCTAGTCAGCACCAGTCCCGCCCCTCCCCATCTCTTCTGCTCCTCATTGGTCACAGTCTGCTCCCGTTGGGAACGTTCCCCACCCCCCTCGGCCTTTCCTTGCCTCCAAGGGCTTTGCGAACAAAGATTGGTCGACCTTCATTCCAGATACATCCGCGACCTTCTCCCGCCTCCGCGACAGGCTCTGAGCTCTAGGATTGGCTCGGCTGCCGCTCTTTCCTTTAAGCCTTCTTCAAGGTCTCTCTATAGGGCCTCTCCAGCAAATGCCCACCCTCACCCCCACCCCCAGATCGGCCCAAGGCTTTCTGGGAATTGTAGTTCCTGAGCAGGCTGGAGCAGAAAGGGTGGAGCGCTAAGCTCAGGAGTGCTGCGGAAAGTCAAGAGAGAATTCCCAGCGTTCTAGGTGTGACCGAGCTGGCGCCTGCCCGTGGGGAAGTTATCATACACACACACACACACACACACACACACAAGTTATCACACACACACACACACAACATACACACATACACACACACACTTTACGTGCACACACATGCACATGCACACTTTAAGTGGACCCAGCACACAACAGAATACACATCATTTTGTAAACCAAATGAGATCAAGTCAAGCGCTTTGCAAATTTTAAAGCGCTACAGAAATGCTAGTATTTTTTTTTTTAATGTCTGCATCCCCAGAGGTTAGCGTGGTGCCTGGCTTATACTAGATGCTTATCTATTGATTGACCCCACACATACATACCCAACACACCCCAAAGAAAACATCTTACACACAAACGTGGTGTATCTTATGTTACCATAGCCAACACAACGTACTTTTAGAGTACAAACTACACATCTCATATCAACACACACACCCTTCGTACATATTGGCCATGCATCCTGAGACTTAATTGGAGCTGGTTCATTAGTGCTCTGCTTAGAGAGTACTGACTGCCCTTTCACTCCTTCAGTAGCATAGAATAATTAATTAAAATAAAGAGCCTTTAGATGGGGGGGTAAGTCTCTTTTAAGGATGCATTTTGTCCCGCTTTGCTCTCCAGGGCATTTTGTATTGACTGCTCAATACCAAAATTGCTAGCGAGGCTCTGCACTCACAAATATTTGAAAACGTGCCTACATATAACATGCCCACCAGAACAAATGAACCCCAATGCCCACGGCTAATGTCAGACTAATTCCTTAACTGAGCCCTATAACCTCCCAGCAGGTGGGGCTATTTCTTTCTGAAAAAGGAAAAACCCCAAAGTGTATCAGCAGCCATGGGTGACTGCCTACACCCACACCCCTAACCACCTCCCAGAAACTGGTTCTTTGAGTGACCACTAATTGCACAGGTTTATTGTCACTGTGTATAAATTTTATATGTATGTGTATATGTATATATGTATACACAAATATGTGTGTGTATGTGTGTGTGTGTGTGTGTGTACCCCCAAGTCAGGATTCTTTCTGCACAGAGTTGGGATTTAATGTTTGTAAGGGCCCCTTAGAGCTACCTAGATGTCTGACCTCTGTCAGTGTGCCCTTGCTAACAAGGAAAACCTGAGATGGGTAAGAGGCATCCAGGTGTGTACTCTGCCTCGATGACTGCACATCAAACACGGGGGCACTGAGCATGTACCATCAATGGAGGAACATTCCCCACCTATCAGGATCCTGTTGCTGGGACACCTGACAAAAGGGCAGATGGAAAGGTAATAAAAGGGGCAGGCGAATAAGGCTTGGGGGGCAGCAGCAGCAGCAAGAGGAAATTTGTAAGACAATAAAGACGCTTGGCCACTCCACTGAGAGGTGTTGGACTATTCTGTCCACATCCAGAGTTCTCAGTCGTCGGGGCGACTGAGAGCACCTGCAGGGTCATTGGGGCGACCGTGCACAACTGTGGGGCTACGGTAGGTACGTTGGGACCCCTGGAATTCCCGAGTCCAGCTGGCCTGTACAGGTGGCGCCCGAACAGGGACTTGAGTACTGAGGGACAGATAGCCACTTAAAAAGCTGGGCGGTTGAGGCCGGGAGAGTATAGAGGCACTTGTGATGGGGAGTGATTTTAGCTTCCCCATCGTGATACCGTCCACGGTGGAGGTGTATGGCAGACAAGTCTATAAACTAGCAAAAAAACAAGGAACGGAGGTACATATCAAGCAGTGCCATAAATTTGTCAGTAATCTTCTCATTGTGTCCTCCTGGGTGGAATATGCAGGGCTCGACCCAGAAAAAAATAGATATCATAGGTCATCAAATGACCTCATATGAGGAAACCTCCCCTGGCCTGCTGATGGACTTGGATTTCACTCTTTTTGGTATAGTGAAAGCAGTCCTGCGTGGAGTTCCTCGTTGCCCTCTGACTTGTCCTGCACAGGCTCAGACAGGGGACTCATTAGGGGAGGAAAGTGACAGAAGAAGCAGGCCAGAGAAGAAGGAACCAAAAACTCCCACCTTACTCCTCCTCCTCTCCTGCCACTCCGAATACGGGCCAAGCCAGCACAACCTTTTGAGTTCCCAGTACAGGCAGCTCTGCCGGCAGCCGTGGAAGCTGGGGAACGGGTATGGTGGTGTAAACCTGTGCCATTCAAAGTCCTGAAGGAGTTAAAATACTCTTGTGCTACTTATGGTCCTAATTCTCCTTTTGTGCTGCAAATGCTTAACCACATTACTAGAAACACCGCTTTTATACAGAACGACTGGCGCTTGGTAGCAAACGCTTGTTTAACACCAGGACAAGCAGTAATGTGGGAAGCCTTGTGGACTAAGGATGTCAAAAATTGGCTGAAGCATAATCCCAGCAAGACAATGTAGCAGCAAAAAACCTTCCGTTAGGGGTGGGTCCTTACTCGGCCACCGACACCCAAGCTTGATTAGACCCAGGTGTTTTCGTGGTTGTAGCAGAATGCGCTATTAAGGCTTGGGGCTCTCTTGGACCCACCAGCACACCACACAAAAAATTGAGCGCCTTAAAACAAGGCCCTCACGAATCCATAGCAGATTTCATTGCAAGGGTCAGGGAGGCTTGTGAAAAGACTTTAGGAAAAGGTCCTGGCTCTGACTCTGGTAAGGGCAGCCCAAGCAGAGATCCATCCTTGGAGAGAGAGAGTGAGTGGCCTCAGCCATCCCCACCTGTTTGTAGATCTTTGTATCCCCTCTCAACTTTAGCCATACATGATACCGGGCAAGGTAGAGACCATGAACAGCTTGGTACTACAGAGGAGGGGCGGTGGAGGCAAGAGAAAAAGCAAGAGGGATGTACAGTGTCATTGAACAGTCATTTACCAAAATTCTTGGAATGTTGCCCCTATTTGACAATTTGGGAACCA
>CM053590.1:100930207-100951139 GCA_028646515.1 Pseudochirops corinnae
CATCCAGGGGAGGCAGCCCAACATGTGATGGATCATTTATTAACATGTTTTTCTTTTGCAGGCCCCACCTTGGCCATAAAAACAGATAATGGCCCAGCTTATACTTCTAAAGCTTTTGCTTCCTTTCTGCAGGAATTTTCTATTAGGCATGTCACAGGAATTCCCTATAATCCTACCGGTCAGGCCATCATGGAAAGGGTGAACCACACCCTTAAGACCCTCCTTCAAAAACAAAAAAGGGGAGGTCTGGGGCAGACAGGTTTCTTCACTTTTACACTGCAGCTCCACAGGTTGAAGGGCTCCCACCGGTCACCACACAGACACCGATGCTTCCATCCATGCTGGCAAAGGCCAGGGCCATCTGGAAAGACCCGGAGAAGGATTGGGAGGGGCCGGGTGCTATAACCCTTTGGGAAGCAGGGTATACTTATGTCATTCCAGATGGAGAAACCAAAGGCAAATGGATACCCACGAAGTGGCTTCGTCTCCTCGCCAACAACAAGATACCAGATAGAGAAATGGAGAAGGTGGCAGAGATGGGGGCCCAGACGGGAACGGGGAAAGAATCGTGAACTTCAACGCCTGTGTCAATTGCTGACTGTTCTGACCATCATACCAGCTACCCAGGCCCATTATTGGACAGAACTGACTGATGCCGCCCTACGACAGCAGGACTTAGCAGGACATTGGTCTCAGGGCCAAGCACCCTTTCCTGGAGGGACTGTTCCTGTGTGGGTAGGATTCACAGAAGACCTAAAGAATCGCACCTGGTATGATTGGGTGGTTACTGTAGGTCCAGGCGGTTTGATCACGAACATTGCTGGACATGACACCCATTCTTATGGAGGAGTTTGCTTTGCTGACCCCCCCCTATGCTTTTGTTGTCAACTTTAATAATACATTGTATATGCTTATGCTCTCCTTTTGCAAAACAAAGAGGGGAAGATTGTAAGGGCCCCTTAGAGCTACCTAGATGTCTGACCTCTGTCAGTATGCCCTTGCTAACAAGGAAAACCTGAGGTGGGTAAGAGGCATCTAGGTGTGCACTCTGCCTCGATGACTGCACATCAAACACGGGGGCATTGAGCATGCACCATCAATGGAGAAGCACTCCCCACCTATCAGGACCCTGTTGCTGGGACACCTGACAAAAGGGCAGACGGAAAGGGAATAAAAGGGGCAGGCGAATAAGGCTTGGGGGGCAGCAGCAAGAAGAGATTTGTAAGACAATAAAGACGCTTGGCCACTCCACTGAGATGTGTCGGACTATTCTGTCCATATCCGAGGTTCTACTGCAAAGAGTCGTTGGGGCGACTGAGAGCACCAGGACCCCTGGAATTCCTGAGTCCGGCTGGCCCGGACAAATGTTTACTGAATTTACAGAAAAAACCAGTCTTATATCTAGAAAACCTGGATCAGATTCCCGGTTCTGTTGTTTACTCGCAGTATGACCTGGGACAAAGGATTTTAGTGCTGTCAAAGCCTACATTTTACTGATCAAATGAGACTATACAGAAAGTACCTTACCATTGTTAAAATCCTAAATAAATGTTTACTACTACTACTACTACCCACCACCACTACCACCAATAATGGTAATAACAATAATAGATATAGTACAGCCCTTGGAGTCAGGAACCAGGAAGACACAAGTTTGAATCCTGCCTCATGTTTACTAGCTGTGGGACCTTAGGTCACAATCTCTTTCTGCCTTAGTTTCCTCATTTGCAAAATGGGGATAATAATAACATGGACCCCCCAGGGGATGTTGTGATAAGTGAAATAATGTTTATAAAGAGCTTCATGAACCTTAAAACAATATGTAAATGGTTGTTGTTGTGCTGTGGTTCAGTCATATCCAACTCTTTGTGGCCTAGCAGATCAAACTATCTATAGCATTTTCTTGGCAAAGATACTGGAGTGGTTTGCCATTTCTTTCCCTAGTGGATTAAGGCAAACAGAGGTGACATGACTTGCTCAGGATCACACTCAAGTCTTCTGACTTCAGGCCCAGCGCTCTAGCCACTGAACCACCTAGCTATTATTATTTCCTAGAGTCTCAGCTCTCATTTACAGAAACCCAAATCAGCCCTCATTCTCACTTAGTCTGGAGTCCTACTCCGTCCAGAAGTTAGGGTTAGAGTCAGATTTAGGGCAGGAACATTCTTTGCGATTCCTTAAAGTACGCTGGAGAAAGAACGGATGGTATCCAAATGTAGATCAAAGCATATTTTTTATTTACTTTATTTTTCTTGAGGGTTTGTCTGTTATCTTTCACAATATGACTATTATGGATATGTTTTGCATGACTACAATGAAACCATTTATTTGAGACCCCATCACCTAAGAAAGGCCTAAACTATCCAGAGAGGTGATCTTTCTGTTCTTCCGAGAATCTGACCCAAGTTTTCTTCCCTGGAAGACTTCTTCTAGGGTACACCTCCCAACATTAATATTTCTAGAATTTCAGTTGCTGAAAATCCTAAAAAAAATGAATTTTCTAACAGTTTTAACTCATTGTGGCATTTTGCCTTTCGTTTTTTGAATACCACAAATTGTAGGTAGAAAAGGCTAGGGATTCATCAGTAATCATATGATCTTTTCTCAGACATTGAACAGTAATTTCCCTCTTCGTACCAATCATGCTGTTTACTCAAGGCAGCTGGGTGATCCAATGAGGAGAGTCCAGTGCTTAGCATCAGAAAGACTTCAGTTTAAATATAGCCTTATATATCTGCTGCCTGTGTGATCCAGGGCAAGTCACTTAATCTCTGACTTTCATTTTCCTCATCTGTAAATCAGCCTCCCAGGGTTGAAGTGAGGATAAAACGCAAAGTGTTAACTCTATAAATACTAGCTTTTCCATGGGGGGCCATCTCCAGTCGTCCTGATCTATATCTTGCCCCGGGACTCAGGTGACTCAGAGGAAAAAATGAGCTTGGTGACTTTGCACAGCTCTCCCTCACTTAAATCCAATTCATTTGCAAGTCATGGATGGCATCACCTTCCTGATGTCGTGGTCCTCTTCGAGAATGAAGAACAAGCAACAACCTGTGAGCAGTCCAAGCTGCCCCACTAGGGACCCAACTTTCATTGGGCAACACAATTCCTTCTTCTTTCCCCTCTCCCTTTCTCCCTCCCTCCTTCCTTTCTCTCTTCTCCCTCTCCCCCTGCCTCTCCTCCTTCCTCTCCCTATGAGTGTTTTACCCAAAAGAATTATGACACATGAATATCATAGAATATTACATGGAATACATTACATGAATGGAATACCTGAAATATTATCATGCTAATTAACTCAGTTTTGGATACTCAACACCTTCTCAACTCCCTCATTCTCCTTTCCCTTCTGGAGGGCTAGAAGATGGGGCACTCAACTTCTCCCAAAGCTTTCCTTTGTAGAAGGATTTTATCTGAACTTTCCAGGTCACCCTCCACTTACTAAAGGCATCTCTGCCTGGTTTGAACTTCAAGCAACATCGTGGGCCCCCACGTAGGGCCCTGGGTATCCCCTGCCCTGTCTTTAGCTCCCTTTTGGGTGCTGTGTAATCCCATTAGATTGTAAGTTCCTTCAGGGAAGGGACTGTCTTTTTCCTAATTGCATCCTGGGCCCTTAGCACAAGTTCCTGACACATAGTAGATGCTTAATAAGTATTTGTTGAAAAAAACAATATACACAATGACTACAATAATGTCAACAGAAAGAACCACCCAAAAATCAAGTGAGTGCTGCAAAAGTATAGAGAGCAAGTATGGCTTGAGAGAAAAAATATGAAAAGGCACTCCCAGTCCACTTCTTTACAGAGGAGACAGACAGGTCTACAAGGGTTGTACAATGCATTTATTTTCAAGGTTGTTTTTTTTTTTTTTTAATACTGATCAGTTGTGCTGATTTTTCCTATATTTTCCTCTTTTTGTTTAAAAATTATTATTTGTTCTATGAGATGGTTTTCTGGGAAGAAGAGGAGGCTACTGGAGGAAACTATGGTGATGTAAGAAAAATGGAATATATCAATAAAAACTTATTTAAAAAATAAATGGGGGCAGCCAGGTGGTACAATAAATAGAGCACCAGCCCTGAAGTCAGGAGGACCTGAGTTCAAATACAGCCTCAGATGCTTAACACTTACTAGCTGTGTGACCCTAGGCTAGTCACTTAACCCCAATTGGCTTGCCTTCCACTCCTCCAAAATAATAGTAAATAAAATAAATGCTAGCTACTAGTATTATTGTATTATCACTATTTGGGTGTGTGTCCTACTCCCCTAGTAGACTGTAACCTCCAAGAAGGTAGAGACCATCTCCGGTATCCAAGAGTGTCCTGGAACCCACTGTTAAATGTTCAGTGGGGGCATTTACACCTCAGAAATGGGCCAACACTACAAATCGGAGCTCAAATTCATTGTTTTGTTGATTTTCTAGATCTACTTAAGAAAGTGATAGAGAAAATTTTAATAATGCAAATCAAATGTAAAAGTGTGCCATAAGTACATTTTTTCCCCTGGAGAGCCAGTTGTTAAATATTTACCAGCTCGCCACTATACAATCCAACCAGAGATCACTAGATTCGAGTCAGAGGCTCTGGGTTTGAGTCCTGTATCCAGCACTCAATTATGCAAGTCACTTAATATTTCAAGGCTTCACGTTTCCTCCTCTATAAAGTAAGGATAATAATAGCCACTCCAGCTACCTCCCAGGGCTCTCGGGAAGAGAGGACTTTGCAAATTGTAAAGCTGTCATAGATGAGAGCTACTTATACAAAGCAGGCACTCGGTGAGACTGAATTACTGGAACTCTTCTCGGGTTTGCTATACCAGTCATTCACTGGCACCAAACATCCTTTCTGAAGTCATTATGTGCATGCTTAATCTCTCTTACTCCAGTCTCCCCCAACTCTCGCCCTCTTTTTTGAGGGCAGGGAACCTATGTTGTGCAATTTTGTATCCCCAGTTCAATTCAATTAGACATGAAGTATTTACAGAGTGTAAACCACCAAGCCGGGTCGTTGGGACACAAATAACAATAATGACATTGACCCTACCACTCTAGAACTAGCAACATAATAGCAGGAGATATGAACATAAGAAGTATCATATAAAGTCAGATGTGATGTGAGCAAAGAAGAAATCCAGACCAAAGAAAATTGGAGGGAGAACAAGGTACTTGGAGCTAGAAGGAGAGTAAAGGCTTCATTGAGGAGGTGACCCTTGAGCTAGGTAACCGGCTTGGAAAGAAAATGAATTCCAAAAGCAAGAGATGAAAATGGAATGCAAAGAAGCATGAAGGGGCAGGGGGAGCCTGGGCAACATCTAGTAGTCCATTTTGACTGGAACATAAAACAAACGGGAATGGAAGGAAAAAACCATGTGCATAGTGCCATGTGCCAGGCACTCTACTAAGTGCCTTTTTAAAAAGAAAAAAATATCTCACTTGATCAATATGAAAGAGAATGACATAAAATGAAGCTGGAGAGTCAGTTTCAAGCTAAATTGTGGAGGGCCAGAAACACCAAAATACGAGGTTTACATTTTATTCTAGAGGCAATGAGTCACTCACCATCCAGCTGCCAAAGTGATATTTAGACAATTCTGAGCCCTCCTTGAGTAGCTTCTGGGCCTCTTGCTCTATCATCTCAAGGATAAAATACAAGTTCCCCTGTTGGGCAATAATGCACCACCAATCTGGCCTTCCAGACTGATTTCATGTTACTCCTCATCAGAGATTCTATTTGGCCTACCCATAAATCAATGTGCATTTTTATAAAACACCTACTTCGTGTCAGAAACTTTACTAGGAACAGGAGATGCAAAGACAAAAATTAGACAATCCCTGGTCTCAAGTTTACTTTTTAGTCCATCTTACCTCCATTCCTTTGCATCTCATAGTTGGAATGCTCTCCCTCCTCGCCATAACTTGGAATCCCTAGTTCGATTCAAGGTTTAATTCAAATACTCCTAGGTAAGATCTTTCCTGCTCTCTCCCCCCAGAAATTACTTCATATTTACTTTGTGTAAGAGTGAGCTCAAAGACTGGAAAAGTTTTGGTAGAAGAAAATAATGCATTTTGTCCCTGAGCTGAATTGTCTTCCAATATTCTCCCACTTCTTTGCAATGGAAAGAAAAAAGAGTTTTTTAACTGAGTGACTGGAGGATCCTAGAACCCAAATCTGTCTCATCTTACTGAAATAGTAATTTCTACAGGGATGATGACCAGGTGTCATTCCCCACAACATTCGGTCTGCATCTTTCCTTTTACCTCCATCGAATTTTCCTCTATAGGTATGTATATTAAGCTACTAGAAATTAAACAGGGAGTTTTATATGTGTTCTAGTCCTAATCTAAAGAAAGAAAGGTCTCTGATAGATATGCAGGCTTCAGTGATCAGGAAATTCAGGTAAAAAAATTAAGGCTGGGGAGGGTAGGTGGCACAGTGAATAGAGCACCAGCCCTGGAGTCAGGAGGACCTGAGTTCAAATCCAGCCTCAGACGCTTAACACACGCACACAAAAAACTAGCTGTGTGACCTTGGGCAAGTCACTTGATCCCAACTGCCCTACCTTCTCCCCTCCAAAAAGCAAAAAAAAAAAAAAAAATTAAGTTTGACGGTACTAGTTATATAGGATGGGCTGTTATGGACACTGCAGAGCCAGAGGACGAGACCAAAAGATCTCTTTCTAGAAAGGAAAGCTCTGTCTAGTCACCTATTTGAAAAAAACAGAAGGAGGACACTAGGTGACACAGTGGATAAAAAAAAGTCAAAGAGGACTTGAGTTCAAGTCCAACCTCAGACATTTATTAGTTGTGTGACCCTGAGTAAGTCACTTAACCCCTGATTGCCTCCAAAAAAAAAGAAAGAAATAGAAACAGAAGGATAATACCTTATGAGTGAAAAGCCAAAAAGGGGTTTTCCCTACTCTGCATGTGTTAAATATTTCTGCTCTCAGTCTGAGGCATGGAGGAGTCCAATTATCCTCTATTGAAGAAGAATTAGCATCCCCAGCTAAAGAATCCAGCTAAAAATAAAAGCTAGAGGCAGATATTCCACAAACTAACTGTCACTGATATGGTAGAGTGGGGTGGTGCAGCAGATGAAGTATTGGGTGTGGAGTCAGGAAGACTTGAGTTCAAATCCAGCCTCAGACTAGCTGAGTGATCTTAAACAAGTCACTTAACATCTGTTTGCCTCAGTTTCTTTGACTGTAATATGGGGATAATACCTCTATCTCTCAGAACTGTTGTAAAGATAAAATGAGGTAATATTTGTAAAGCGCTTAGCACAGTGTCTGGCACTTAGTAGGTGCTATTTAAATACTATTACTATTATTGTGAATGTTGTTGTTATTGTTCAGTCATTTTTCAGTTCATGACCCCATTTGGGGTTTTCTTGCCAAAGATACTGGAGTGGTTTTTTAATTTCCTTTTCCAGCTCATTTTTTTAAACAGAGAAGGAAACTGAGGCAAACAGGGTTAAGTGACTGCTCAGCAAACTATAGTCTTGTCCTTTGCTTCCATTTCCTTACCTCACTCCTGTCCAACATAAAGAGTCACAGTTTCTTGAAATGAGGAACTTAAGGATTTTATTGAGGGAGATAAGGGATAATGGGCACATACTCACACACACATATACACATACACATCCTGAACATCATATCAGACCTTAGCCACTCCAGATAGAGACTAAGCCTCAAAAGAATGCTAAATTGAGGTTGTCTCTATGACCTAAACAGGGAAAGATAAGAATGGGAGGTCGGTGCTCAGTGGGTGCCCTTCCCCCTCGCCCTCTGTAAATCCCTCCCTCCCAAAACACCAGGCAGCATCCCAAACGCTCTAACAATTCTTGCTTCATCTTACCCTGCTCCACAATAAAGACCCTCCCTCCATCCATCCCTTCCCCTCACCACCAGAATCCAGTTTGCCAGTATAACTCCCAAATCTCCCTTCTTCAACCTCTGGAGGGGGCCTACTTCCTACTCACTTAAGGGGATGGGGTTGAAGTTGAAGGGTTCACCTATTGTTCCAGGTTGGGGCCCAAGCCCCTGCCTCCCAATCTGGACCAGCCTCTTCTGGATTTTCCATATTCTCGTAGGAGTCACCATCTGAACAGCCCAAGGCATTGTGTTAAAGGAGGAAAGGGAGATGGATGAGAGAGAGAAGAGACCACCTGGATCCTAAAAAGCTTAGGCAGGGCCGAGGATTGAAGGATACTCACCTTCCTCCTGGCTTGGACCAGGCTGGGGATGAAGGTTCCGGCTATGAGGGGCAGCATATAGGATCCCTCTCATGTCTTCATAAGACTGGGACCCTGCTGGTAGGTTAAGGATGAAGGGATGCATGTGGAAAAGAAAAAGGTTAGATAGGGCCTGAGTTAAGGGAACTAGCCCATATCTCACTACAGAAGTGGTTAGGCTCAGGCTTGGCAAGCTCCATGAGGGCAGGAACCAGTGTCTTATCTAAACTTTGTATCTTCTCCAATGCCCAACCTTATGCTGTGGACATAGTAGGTACTCCCTCATGTTTACTGGAGGACTGAATGAATGGCTGGATTGAGTGTCAGGACCACTGAGCATCAGAGTCATTATTAAGGTCAGAACTAGGTTTGAGATAATAATGAAATAACATCTGTTAAAAACACCTAATACAGCATAGTAAGTACTAAATAAATGATTGTTCCCTCCCCTTTACTTAAGGTCACAGTCCAAGCAGATTGTCCCACATCTCACCAATGGAAGAAGCTTCCCGGCAGGTGTCCCACACAGGTCCTTTGGGGAGCAGGAAGCCTACAAAGAAAAGAAAAGGGGATTCTTTGAGTCCTTGGGCCTGCTATGCTACGCTTCTATCCCCCTTCCCACTCTCCCAGCCCCTAAGTGAGGAGTGTTCTTGCCCCCACCTGTTGTTGTGTAGACAGGTGGGACCATTTCCTTGTTCTCATTCTCGTAAGAGTCAGCTGTAGGAGAGAGAAGGGGAAAGGTGGAGAAGAGCTGAGAAACTTGTCTCCATTGGAGCCTCTTGGGACTGCTCTATCTCTCCCTTTCCCCAGCTTCCCTCTGGCTCCTTGGTCCTTCAGGGTCCCCTCTCTCCAGTCACCTAAGGTGTCCTCCCCCAATTCCTCATTACCAGTGGAGAAAGAATCATCCTCTATTTCTTCAGCGGCCACATTTCTTTTCTCTTCATTGTCATAGCCCCAGTCATCTGGGGAGGGAAGGGAGTCAAAAAGAGGGCTGGACACTCCTGCCCGCCATCCTTTACTGACCTACCCGTGCATCCAGCGCCTTAGAGAAAGGGAAGAAGGAGCTAGTGGGGGGAGGGGTGTTGCTGGGTAGGGGAAGACTGGGCTCAGTAACATGGAGGAGATTGGGCCCTGAATGAGGGGAGCAACACATCATTACCTTGGGAGATCTGGTCCTGGCTATTTTCATAGGCCACAGAAGCCCCTTCACCATCTGGCTCCTCATAACCTTCCCCTTCCTCCTCTTCTGGATCTGCGGAGTAGATGTGGTCACTGCCCCCAATTTCTCCAGCTCATCTGATCCCCTATTCCCTCCCACATGCCCCATGACCTGAGATCCCTCAGGACCTGGAAAGGAGACAATCCTCTTGCAAATAGCTCCCCTATCCCCTGTGCCAAAAAGGGTGATAGGATAATGGATTTAGATCTCACATGGAAAATTAAATATCTTGTTGAGCCTCATTTTACAGATGAAGCAACAGAGGCCTACAGAAGGGAAATGACTTTCCCAAGGCCACCTGGCTAATAAGCATCAGAGGCAGAATTCCACTGATGATCAGGACTCCTAATCCAATGTGCCTTCTACTATGCCATGCTCCTTTCTCCTCTGGCTTTGACTCTGGCTCTAGTCCAAGTCTGTGAAGAACAGATATGCCCTCTTAAGAGTCAGTTACTCACCTTCCTGCCCTGGTGTCCTGAGCCCAGGGATTCTTTTTTCCTGGTCCCTTCGGTATGGGTTCCCAAGGGGCGGAGCAGCTTCTCCAAAGCCAGGGGTCCATTTTGTGGTCCGAACTAGAGGACAGAAATGGAGTGATGTCAACTGAACCCTCACTACTGCATCAAGACAGTACTTTCATTTCTCCCTAATTGGCTCCCTATCTCCCCTCTCTTCATGTCAAAACCCCTTGACATCCTCTCCTACTCTCTTTTCCCCCAGTCACTGAAAAAGAGGTGGTTTTCCTCCTAGCCAATCCCTCTGTGTGCTCTTGATTCTGTCCTCTTCAATCTTTTCCAGTAGATGGAAACATTTTCTCTCTCTCTCTCTCTCTCTCTCTCTCTCTCTCTCTCTCTCTCTCTCTCTTTCTCTCTTTCTCTCTCTCTCACACACACACACACACACACACACACACACACACCCCTTCCACAACTCCTTAAAAAAATTTTCACTAAACTATGCCATCCCCACAAAGTAGCTTTTAAAAAATCTTATATCTCTTTTTTTCTTCTCACCCAAACACCTTATAAAAGCTATCTACACTCACTGCCTTCATTTCCTCTACTCCTCAACCTCTGAAGCAATTTGGCTTCTGAACTCACTGTTCAAATCAAACTGCTCTCTTTAACATTACCAATGATCTCATAATTGTCAAATCTGATAGTAACCTATCCATGGACCATCCCCAACCCTACCATAAAGAGATTACAGTGAGTCTGTTAATTTAGATGGGGGTAAAATACATCTTTACTTCAATATAATTGTATTGCTTTATATTCCTATGTATTTTACTTTCTGCATTCAAAAACATTATTCTAAGAAGGCATCTATAGATTTCACAACATTGTTAAAGGAATCTAGACCCCGCCAAAAGTTGGGTATCTCTGACCTCGTTTTAGAAATATCTGCTGCACTGTGGACCACTCTCTCCTCCTGAGCAGTCTCTCTTCTATGGGTTTTCATGACACTGCTTTCTGGTTCTCTGTCATCTGACTTTTCAGCTTCCCTTACAGGCTCATGAGCCATATTACATCCCCTAATTGTGAGTGTTCCCTAGAGTTTTTTCCTCTCCACACATACTCTATCTTAGTAACTTCATCAGCTCTCATGGGTTTAACTATCATTTCTATGAGGATGACTCCCAAATCTATATATCCAGCCCCAGGCTCTCCCCTGAGCTTTGGTCTCAAATCACCAATTGCCTATTGGACATTTCAAAATGGATGCCCTGAAACATCTCAAACTCAATATAGCTAAAGCCAAACTCATTATCTTTCCCTTCAAACACACTCCTCTTCCAAATTTCCCTGTTTCTGTAAAAGGCATCACCAGTCTTCCAGTCACCCAGGTTTGTAACCTCAGCTTTATCCTGGATTCTTCACTCGCCCATATGCCACATGTCCAAACAGTTTCCAGATCTTGCAATTTCTACTCTATACCATTTTCCATTCATCCCTTCCTTCCACTCCCCCAGCTACCACCTTAGCTCAGATCCATATCACTTATCCCCTAGATTATTGCAATAGCCTCCCAAATCAGACTCCAGCTTCCCCACTGCTGCCAGAGTGACCTTCCTTAAGCACAGATTTGGCCACATCATTTCCTGACTCAATCAATTCCAATGCTTCTAGGATAAAATCTAAACTCTTCTATTTAGCTTTTTAAGTTCTTCAGAACTGGCTCCCAACTATCCTTACAGCCTCATAGGACATTACTCTCCCTCCTCCATCCTGTGATTCAGTCATATTAGCCTTTCTCTTTGTTCCACACACATTTCATCTCCTGTCTTCACACCCTTAGACCAGGGGTGGGGGACCTGCGGCCCCTAGGCCACACGTGGTCTTCTAGATCCTTGGGTGTGACCTTTTGACTGAGCCCAAGTTTTACAGAACAAGTCCTTTTATTAAGGGGACTTGTTCTGTGAAGTTTGCATTGGTCAAAAGGCCACCCTTGAGGACCTAGAGGGCTACATGTGGCCTCGAGGCCGCAGGCTCCCCACCCCTGCCTTGGACTTTCCCTCTCTTCTTTTAATGCTCATCTTCTACACAAAGTCTTTCCTGATCCCCCTCCCTAATACCCTCTATTTAACTGCTTTACATGCATTTGCATTTATTCCCTTTCTATTCACACTGTGTATATTTATAGACCTAACTGTTGTGTTCTCCACTAGAACTTAAGCTGGTTGCCAGAAGAGCTTATTCTCAGCACTTTGTGCCTCCCAGCTTCCTCTCCTTTACCCTCCCCATGTTTCCCTCCTCTCCTTTTCTAACTTCTCTCTTTATCTTCAACTCAATCCTCTCTCTGAGCTCTCCTCTCCCCAAAAAGGCTCATCCACAGGCCTCAGGCTGGGGTCTGTCTTAAAGAGGACTGGCTGGTGGAGTTTCAGGGCTGGGGCAGCAAAGGGCCTAACTATATTCTCCAGGTATGTCTCAGTGGGGAGTTCAAGGACCTTGCTCACCGTTTCCAAGGTTTGATGTCCCAGACGGAGGTAACACATTCCCATACTGACTCTGGGCCTCATTCCCTGGAGATCTCACTTTGAAGAACCTGATCCCAGAAAGAGAGGTGATGGAGAAACCGGAACACAAGCCTATGAACTATGAGACAGTTCGGGGGTAGGGGAGACAGAAAGGGCCTGAGGACCAGGTAGTGTAATGGAAGGAACACTGAAGCCCCGGCTTTGACTTGTTTCCACACTTACTAGCTGTGTGATCTTGGGCAAGTCCCTGAACTTATTGGAGCCTCTTCATGAGCCTCTTCCATTAAAATGAAAATAATACCTGTACTATCATCTCATAGGTTTATTATGAGGAAAACTCATAAAAAAGAGCTATATAAATGTGAATTACTGCTACTGGCTGATATGGAAGAAACAAAGAGATGGGGCACCTTAAGAACCTTAGTCCCAGGATGGGGGTAGGGGTGCTGGCTTGGGATGAGCTTCAAAGGGATTGAGATTTCTCCAGACCTAAGTTTCTTACCTCCCGGTGCGATCGGTCATCCGCTTCCTTTTTCTCCGTAAGAGCAGGGCTAGCCAGGAGTCAGAGGGGGGTTTGGGTTGGAATCAGTCAGAAAGGCTGGAACTGGGGAGGGAGGCTAGACATAGATAGACACAGGTATGGGCCAGGAGGCTGCTGGTATGGAAGTCACTCCTTCAGGAACTCCAAACTGAGATTATGATGGAGTTCGGGCCAGGACCAGGGCCAGGGGCAGGGGCAGCGGCAGGGGCAGGGGCAGGGAAGAAGGAGGTAGTCCCTCACCTTTCTGAACTTGGAGGAACCCAACCAGGGTACCCAGACAGAAGGACACATAGGTCAGAGCAACAACTGGAACCTTCCAGCCTCCAGCCCCCAAAAGCCAACGCCATACTGAAGAAGGATAAAAAGAACTATGAGATGGGGGAAATCTTCCTCTTCCCTCGCTCAACCTTCAGAGTAAAGTACTAGACTGTGGGTTAGCAATCCCCACACACTCACATTCATACCCCACAAACTGTGCCAAGAAGAATTAAAGACCAAAAAAATTTTTTTTAAATCAGGGGAAAAAAGAATGAAAGAAGACTAGATCTTTCAGCTTTGACCCCCAAGAGAAAGCTGAAGAGGACATAACTCTTCCTACCAGGCTGTGAGATGACTTTCAGCTCAATGCTGATGGTGAGGTTGCCACTTTTACAGAGGTAGGAACCAGCATCCTGAGGAACAGCCTGGGGCAGAATCAGCAGGGCACCTTCTCCTTTAGTGCCTGTAACCCAGAACTCCCGGGCTGGGGGACCCTTTCCCTCCAGGCTCAGGAGGGAAGTGTTTTTTCCAGGGCGCCAATGAACCCATGACGTGGGGCCCCAGGTCAGGGAAGATGGAGGGTGTTCACAGGACAGCCAGAGGGGAGATCCTGGGGTCAGAGTCAGCTCCTTATAATCTGGGGGAGAAAGACCACAGTTCAATTTATTAATGTATTCATTCACACAATGTAAGAGTTGGAAGGGACCTCAGCTTTCACCTAGTCCAACTCATGTCTGACTAAGAATCTTCTCAACACGGTCATCCAGCCTTCAGTCAAGGATCTCATAGATTAGAGAAGTGTAGGAAGATTACAGACTCAATAGTCACCACTAAATTCAGCTTCCATGGCAACAAGTATGCCAAATAAAGTAAAAGAATAACAGAAAAGGGGGAGGGAAAAAAAGGAAAGAAATTCAGACAAGAAAACCAGGATAGGATCGCAGACTGAAAGCTGGAAGTTCATCTTGTTCAATGCCCTCGATTTAAAAATGCAGAAACTGGGGGTCACAGAGGTGCAGTGATTTGCCCAGGCTCATAGAGCTAGGGAGTGTCAGAGGTGAGATTTGAACCCAGTTTATCCTAGTTCCAACTTTAGCACTCTATCCACACTCCTCACCTTCAATCAATCAATAAGCATTTATTAAGTGCTTTAAAGGAAGATTCAAAGAGTGACTTAAAATGAGCCTAACAAAGCTCCCCAAACAATGAGTACATGAATATATATAATTTACTACAAAAGGAAAGTAAGGAAAAATCTCCAGAAAAAAAGCACAATAATACATTTAAAAGCAAAAAGTTATGTAAAATTATGTTAATAACAGGAATGAAGAAAGACCTAGTACCTGTAAAAAATAAGCATCAAATAAATGAAAACATAAAAAGTTGAACAAACTCAAATGCTTAGAAAAATTGATGGAAAATGTTAATACATTGGCAGCTAGGTGGCACAGTGCATAGAGTACTGGGCCTGGAATTAGAAAGACAAGAGTTTGACTCCAGCCTCAGATCCTTACTAGCAGTATGACTGGACAAGTCACTTAACCTGTTTGCCTCAGTTTCCTCAACTGTAAAATGGGGATAATAATGGCACCTACCTAGAAGGGTTATTGTGAAGATCGAATGAGATAGAGCAAAACAAAAATAGTAATTCAAGGGAATACAGTACATTATGCTTTGATGAATCAAAAAAAAACCAAGAGTTGCAAACATGGTCTTAGATAAGGCAGAGGCAAAAATCGGTCCTGTCGAGGGGGAAAACAGACACACTACCTTCTGCTTAAAAGCACCATGCATATTCTGTACCCACAGACTGAAGGACCTACCGAGAACATGAAGGAAAAGCTAGCTGAAACACAAAAAATAACTAAATGATAACGCACCAATAGGAAATTTTGATGTTTCTCCTTCAGAATTGGACGAATCTAACAAAAATAAAAAAGAAGAAAATTACAAAATAAATATTAAATTTGACAGACTTAGAAGAAGTATAACATAGGAATCTCAAAGAGTATGCTAATTTTTTTTTGCAGACACACGGAACCTTCATAGAAAAAAGATCATATCCTAAGGCATAAAGAACTCAAAAATAAATGCAAAAAGGAGAAAAGCTTAACCATATTCTTTATAGACCATAATGCCATAAAAATAGCCATCAATGAGGAAAATATGAACAGATGAGGCAAAACTAAATGGAAACTAAAAATTATATCCTCAGTAATGAGTGGGTTAAAGACTGAATCATAGAAAAAATGTATGTACATGTATATATATGCATATACACATATACACACATATATACATATCTAAATATGTATATGTTCAAGAGAATAATATTAATGACACAACATAGAAAAATGTATATGGTGCCGCTAAAGCAAATCAGTGGCAGATTTAAATCTCTGAACACTTACATTTTTAAAAGAGAAAAATAGAGGATTAATGAATTTGTCACATAAATTAGAAAGCCAAAAAACTAATAATCCCCTCATGAGCCCAAAAGAAGAAATTTTGAGAGTTTCTAAACACATATTTTTAATTGAGCTAATAAGCAAAACAAAGATCTGACTTTAAAAAAATACTGGGGAAGGGATAATCAGAATGCACCCCATCTTGGGCTGGAGAGAGGGGAGAGATGGGGAGAAAATTTGGAATTCAAAATCTTGTGGAAGTGAATATTGAAAACTAAAAATAAATTAATTAATAAAATAAATAAAATGGAAAAAATAATAATGTATAAAACATTTAAAAACTCAATAAGATTGATCAACAATCGACTCATTTGATTTTTTTAAGAAAAAAGGAAAAGAAAACAAACAACAAAATTTAAAATGAAAAGGGAAGATAACAATTAGTAGAGCGAAAACAAAGAAAATTAACTAGAATATCTAATTTTTGTTTGTTATGACCTGTGATTTCATTTTCATAGGGAACTCCCCAGTATGGGAAATTCCCTCTACCAATGTACATTAGCATTTCCTGTAACATATTCTTATAGATTTGCTTAGAGACATTGAGAAGTTTCTTACCCATAACCATATGGTCAGTATTCGCCAAAGGCAGGCCTTGAACCCAGGTATTCCTGACTCCAAGGCCGATCCTCTCTTCAGTACTCAACACTGCCTCTTATATTCAGTTATATGCCAACAAAATTAAAAGCCTAAATAAAGTAGATTGATAACTAAAAAAGTATAAAATTCTGAGATAAGGAAAACAGGAAATAGATAACAATCTCAAAATGAGGCATTAGGCAAGCCATAGATGAATTGTCAAAGAAAAAAATTCCCAAACCAGACTGATTTACTGGCAAATATTTAAAGACCAAATAATCCCCATGCTATATAAACTATTTTCAAAAATACCAAATTAGTTCTATGAGACAAACATGGTCCTGATACCCAAACCAGGGAAGGAAAAAGCAGAAAAAGATAATAATATAATTATCACTAATTAATATTAATACAAAAATGTTAAACAAAATACTGTCAAATGTAATAAATATAGTAACATATTACCAAGAAAGATTAATCATGACCAAGTTGGATTTATACAAGTATAATGGGAACTGTATATACTCTGAGTATTTCTGACTGAGCATTCTTAAGTGGAAAAGCTTAAGAAGCCTACTTCAGGGAGATTCTGTAATAACATAATTATTAGATTATTCATGTAATTCTGTAATTAATGTCATAGAAGAGCCTTAGAGCAAGAGGCCTGAGCTTTTGTAGACATTCTGCAACTGGTTCTGATCTGATAACTACATGGTTAGGAGAAGCCCTTTTGATTGGTTAGGTACCTGGAACTAGGAGTTTGGTTAAAAGGTATTAGCAACCAGAGCCTCCCTGGCTCTTCTCTTAGGACTGTTCCTTCTTGGTTTGAATTCTTTGAGGATGGTGTCCATAGACAGACAATACTATAAAGGGAGAAGCCTTGGCCTTCTCCCCAGTGAGGTCCACACTGACCCTGTGAAACAAGCCTTGGTTCCTTTGCCTCTGAATTTTTCCCTTTCCATTTCAGGTGGAGGGATTAGAGACTCTGATCTTGTTAATTTTAAAAGGTTGAGAGAGCAAGGTTCCTGGCATATTGGCATCTCTGCATCTGGGTTGCGCAGTCAGTTTGGCATCAATGCCCTGGAGAGTATGGCATGACCTTCAGGACAGCAGTAAGTGAGACAAAGACTCATCTGGAAGCCAAACCACATTTGGACATGAACTTTGTAAAGTCAATGTTATGTAGGAATTTAGCTGAGTTTGAGCCCATTCTCCTCAGAGACCAAGGTGGGATAGAGAAGAGTGTGCCCCTAAGGTATTGAGGGGAAATATTCATATTTTTGTTTGTGCTTAGAAGTAAATATCCCTTGTAAAAGCTAACTGATGTTAAATGGTTAAAAGGAAAAGGGGCTCTAGTCAATGGTCTAGAACAGTGGGTGGAAACACAATCTATGAGGGCTTGATATGAGAAAAGACACTCCCTAACTCTTCAGGGTACTTCTAGATATCTAGAGGGGATATATAGCAGCCTGGCTCCAGGATACTGAGTCAGAGAGTACTCACTACTTTAATAGTACGAGGATAGTTCAATATGAAGAAAATAATTAGCATAATAAATCACTGTAATAATGTGCTGGGGGTTGATTGGGGGAGTCCATGCTTAATTTGATAATCCCCTCCCCTAATCGACTTGCCGAAATTAGCCTGGAACTTTGTTGGAAGGGGGGGGGGGTACTTTTCATGGAGTTAAATCTGTGTCCTATGCCATTGCTAAGAGGACATTAGGGACTCCTCTGGCTGATTCCCAGGGACTGGGGATGCCTCTTGAGAAAACGGACTCTTGTCAGAGGAGACATTTCCTCTGTGGTCCATAGGCATGAGCTATGAAAGAGCCCATCTCTTTTTACTCTTTTTTGTTTTACGTGTTTTTTTTTTCTTTTATATTTCCCTTTTCCCTCACCCCCAGGAGCAAAAAATGGCAACTTTCAAAAGAAGCAGCACGTGGCAAGCATCTTAAGCTTCCCCAGGTGAGCCTGAGAAGGAAATTTCTCAACCTCCACTTCCACACCACTTTCGGCCTTTCTGTTTCACTTTCTGAGCGTGTCAGAGATTAACAATCCTGACAATAGATATTTCTAGATTTGAGGATTACCTCATGCTAATTCTGAATTCAAAAGTTCATGAATTTGAGAGTCAGACACTGGCCTCCCATAGGGAACTTTCCTTAACTGTCCACTTCTCAGAAAAGAATCCAGCAGCTAAAGGGTTAAAGCCAGGCCAGGAGATCTGGATCATGTCAACCCTCCATGATATTGTTGTGAGGTGCTCAGAGCAAATCTGAAGTAAATGGGCAATATTTGTTCCCCAATCCCCCAAAGTGTCTTTATTTTCTGGAAGGAGTCTAATTAGCTATATGACTATTTTATGTTACCTGCATTTTCTTACAGATATGAGTCCTTTCTTATGGTGGGTGGATAGTACTTCACACAAATTATCTCATCTGATCCTCACAACAACCCTGGGATGTGGGTGCTGTCATTATCCCCATTGTACAGATGAGGAAACTGAGGCAAACGGAATTTAAGTAACTTGCCCAGGAAGACCTGAGTTCAAATCCAGCCTCAGACACACGATAGCTGTGTGACCCTGGGCAAGCCACTTAACCACAGATGGCAAACCACTCCACTATCTTAGTCAAGGAAACCCCAAATGGGGTCACAAAGAATCAGACATGACTCAAATGACTCAGTGACAAAGCACAGGGAGAGAAGGCCTGAACTAAGGTGGTAGCTCTGTGAACGGAGACAAGGAGTAGGATGTAAGAAATGTTTTGAAGGTAGCTATGGAAAGATTTGGTGATTGATTGGATATGGGGGGAAGAAGGCGAGGAAGTAAGGAGTAAAGGATAATGCCAAGATTACAAATCTGGATGGCTGGTAGGATGGTGGTATCTTCAACAAAAACAGAGGAATTTGGAAGACGGCAGTGTTTAGGGATAATGAGCTTGGTTTTAGACATGTTGAATCCAAGATGTCTCTGTACAATACGATTTGATGTTACAATTTGAAATGTTCAGTAGGTGATCGTTAATGCAGGACCGAAGATCAAGGGAGACATTGAAACCAGGTATAGGGATCTGGGAGTCATTTGCCTACAAGTAACTGCTAGACCCATGAGATCTGGTAAGGTTACCAGGAGGGAGCATGGAGGAGGAAGACAGAGAGCTGCCTAAGACACAGAGGTTCAGAACTTGTTTACTGTACCATAGCTAGTGTATGTGCCAGAGACAGAACTTAAGTGGAGGTCTTCCTGACTCCAAGACCAGCCCTCTGCTGACTACACGTTGCTTCTCCTGTCGTTTTTCTTATGGGACAATTGCTTTCATCAAGTCTACATAACACAATCTCTTCAGCCATTCCCAAGTCAATGGGTAGCCATTGGGTTTCCAGTTTGCTTGATTGTTAGTTTCATTTTGTTATATGTGGAATCTTTCCATCTGTCTTTGACCTCCTTGAGGTGGAGTACACATACAAAAATGAAATCTCTTTGTCAAAGGTTAGGAATAATTTAGTGACATTTCTCACAGAACACTCCTGGTGGTAACAGCAAAAAGTCAGATACAGATTGCACTCAGTGATTGGAGAATATTTAGATAAAGTGTGGTATAGGAATGTAGGGATGGGGATAGGGATTTCATTGATACAGGTTGGTGCCTTTTGCCTAGCACACTGAGAGATTAAGTGATTTGCCAAGGGCCATACAGTTAGGAATGTAATAAAATATTATTGCACCGTAAGGAAAAACATGGTCTGGCTTAGATGAAATGATTCAGAGTAAAGAAAATAGTGTAAAGCAGTATGGCACAGTGAAAAGAGCTCTGGCTTTGGAGTCAGAAGCCCTCGGGTTGATTCTGCCACAAATTAGAATCTTGACTCTGTCTTGTCATAAAAATATCAATGATAGAGGAGGCAGAGCCAAGATGGTGGCGTAGCAGCAGCAACATATCGCAGCTCTCATATAGCCACCCCAAAATACCCATAAAATAGGACTCTAAACCAATCCTAGAACTCCAAAACACACACAAAGATACTTCCCACTAAAGTCAGCTCGGCTACAAGGAACCACATCAGCACTGCGAACTGAAACCAGCCTGGCCTGAAGCTGCGGCTGTGCCCCGGGGGCGGCTGGATGGGAGGAGCGAGGAGCCTCTCTGGTGAGCGGATTAGCAGCAGCTGCGTGCAGTGTTCAGAATTAGCTAAGTGGGAATTGCGAAAGGGGGAGAAAAGCAGTCTGGCCGAAAGGCCTCCAGAGCAGAAAAGCAAAAGGCAGAGCTTTTGCACCTGCCTCCGCGTTGTAGCTTTCTGCCCGTGGCCTGCAGACAGCAGGGGGACTAAGCGATTGTTCTCAGGCTAGTGCTCTCACATTGAGCGGCCTGGATCCGGATCGTCGTCTTGGGCCTCGGTCTTGGAGTCTTCATTATCCAGTCAGCCAGAAGTAAGTAGGAAGAGTCCCAGCATCTTCCTGAGAGCTACGGCAGCTGGGAGGACCCCACGATTTGGGACAGAGCTTTCCCTTCTGGAAGCAGAGCCCCACAGAGATTAAAAAAAAAATCACGGTCTGAACAACCATGAGTAAGAATAAGCATAAGAAGCAAAGTAAGAACAGCTCCCAAACCCTAGATTCCTTCTTTGGGGAAAAGAAAGATCATGGGAGAGAGAGGGAGGAG
>CM053590.1:100951639-101002567 GCA_028646515.1 Pseudochirops corinnae
ACACAGGCACTGTGGTTGGGAGATCCATCCTGCCCTACCGAAAAGTGACATAGAAGAGAGTAGACTGGGGGAGGGGGGACAAACTGGGATGGCTGTTTTGGGGCGGTGGGTGGGGGAAAGAGGGGGAGAAAATATGTAACTCAAAATCTTGTGGGAATAAATGATGTAAACTATAATAAAATTAAAAAAAATATATCAATGATAGCTAGCACTGGATAGCATCTAGTATGTGCCAGGCACTGAGTTAAACATTTTACAAATATTATCACATAACAATCTTGTGAGGTAGATGCTATTATGAGTTGAGGAAACTGAGGCAAACAGAGATTTCTAAGTGACTAGCACAAGGTTACACATCTAGTGAATGTATGAGGCTGGATTTGAACTCATGGCTTCCTTACCTGATCAGACCTAGTACTCTATCCACTGCACCATCTAAGTTCCTTAACCTATCCGTAAAAGGTTCCTTATCTGTAAAATGAGGGTACTGGACTAGACCACCTGTAAGGCCCATTTCAGCCCTAAATCAATGATTCCATTCCATTATCCCATTATTCCAAAGGAGCCATCCTTTCTCTCCCTATCCCCGCCTACCTCCATGGAACATGCTGAGCTAGAGCCATGATTCCTGGCTCCACATGGAAGCTTTGGGATGGGACTCTGAGGCTGTGGAAGAGTCTACTTCTAACCAAATATGACTCATCATTAAGGGCTCTTCACTGTGCGTTAATGGGTCTGTTTATTGGCTATGGAACCAGAAGATCTGAGGACTCAGAGAATGTACTAAAAAGTAGGAGAGGCTTTTTTCCAGTTTCAAATCACAAAGGACTGTTTTGATGTGTATCTGGAGAGTTGGGTCAGGGAGGAGCAGCAGGTTCCATTCTCCTGCCCCAGCCTCAGGGTGGCCACAAACACACAAAAGCTAAAGCACAAGACCTGCCTCTTTTGTTTTTGTTCTTTCCTGAACTTAATCATGGTTTAAGGGAAGTTAAGTGGCCCTGAAGTCATGAAGATTCATCTTCCTGAGTTCAAATTCAGCCTCAGACACTTACTAACTGTATGATCCTGTTCAAGTCACTTAACCTTGTTTGCCTCAGTTTCCTCATCTGTAAAATGAGCTAGAGAAGCAAATGGCAAACCATTCAGGTATCTTTGTCAAGAAAATCTTCATGACCCCATGAGGAGTCAGACATGACTGAACAACAGCAAATGATTACTCTGAGATGGATGTGTTCGGGCTTAGAGGTGTAACCAGATAGGTTAAGGGATCTGAGGTAGCTAGGACAGAGAGCAGGGTCAGGAAGACCTAAGTTTAAATCTGACCTCAGACACTTACTAGCTGTATGACTTTAGGCAAGTCACTTAACCTAAGGCAGGGGTGAAGAACCTGTGACCTTGAGGCCAGACATGGCCCTCTATTCCTCAAGTGTGGCCCTCTGGCTGAATCCAAACTTCACAGAACAAATTCCCTTAATAAAGGATTTGTTGTATAAAACTTGCACTCAGTCAAAAGGTCAACCCAAGGACCTAGAAGGCCACATGTGGCCTTGAGGCCGCAGGTTCCCCACACCTGGACTAGGGTCTCTTTGACCTGACTCATAGAAGGTAAGACTTCTACAATGGAGAGGCTAGTCACTAACAAGAGGATTAGTTCAAGCCTGGTCATTTTACCAGCAGACGTATACCAGGAGTCGTTTAGACAATGAAGTGAAAAATCTAATTTGTAGTCTACTACTGCAATGTTCTGAGGAAGTTTAAGTACTAGGAAAACATTCTGTACCAGTAATTATAAATTAAGTTGCTGAATTCTGTTCTGCTAACATACACTTGAGTCTTCTATGTCTAACATTTCTTGAGTGTCTAGAAATAAACTATTTGTCCCATACTTGATTAACATTGTATATTAAATATCTTTTTACTCTTCTCATTTAGGGGGAGATCCTAGATATAATGTAATAAGTAAAATTATCCCCAGGGGTGTCAGAGGATGGGGATTTAATGAGCCACGGAGTGAAGAGAACAACTGTTCTCATTACAGTCAGGCTCCCCAGAACCCAACCTGGTCCAAATTGCAAACCTGAGGACAGAACAGGCAGTAAGTGTAGTGCCCCTATACCATGAGATAACTGAGCAGCAGTTCCTCAAGGTTAGACTACAAAGCCTGCCCAAAAGAATAATATTTAGAATTATTAAGAATATTATATTATTTAATATTAATTAAGAATATATTAAGTGATGAAAAAACTCAGGTTAAGTATGATGATACCAACTGGTCAAATTTAAAGATACAGTCTCCCTTTTAAAAAAATTTTTTAACAATCAATAAATTTCAGAAGTGTAGAATTGCAAAAATTATTGTAGGCAAGACCCCCAGCCCTGGTGCTTTTCTCAGCTCTTAGGAAGAGTATACTTTGTAGGTTTTCTGCCTGTGTTTGCCTCCCTTATGAAAAAAAAAATGTAACAAACAAAAAACAATGACACATTCCAAAACAATTTGGTTACAAATAAAAGCAAGGATCTGCAGAACAGACTAGATGAGGAATAATCAGAAACCAGCAAACTCAAGAACACAGAATTCAGCAAACCCAAGACCATTAGTTACTTGGGAGGTAACACCCTATTTGAAAACATCTACTGGAGAAATAAGAAAGCACTTTGAAAAAATTAGGTTTCTAAATGACTAGAAATTCATACTCTTTAACCCAGAGATACCACACTAGTCAAGTACTCTAAGAAAGTAAAACACAAAAAGATCCTATGTACACTAAATATTCATAATATTTTTTTGTTGTAACAAAGAATTGGAAATAAAGTGGACGCTTATTCATTGGAAGATGCTAAACAAATTATGCTACATAAGCAAATGAAATACTTCTGATTCATAAGTGATAATGAATGTGGAGAATACAGAGAAGCATGGAAAAACTTGTTTAAATTGATGGAGTGAAGTACGCAGAACTAGGAAAGCAACATGCATAGTGATTATATCAGTGTAAACAGAAAAGGCACACACATAGAAGGGAAATATTGCAGTATAATTATAATGACTGATCACGACCTTAAATAAGAATTCATAGAAAACACTTTGCTCCCCAATTTGCAGAGAAGGTGGGGAATAAGCATGTGGAATATTAGAAACGTTACCAGGCATGATTGACGTGTCCACTGGTTTTGCTAAACTGTTTCTTCTTTCCCCCCCACTCCACCCCTACTTTCTTTTTTCTAATCTTTTTGCAAGGAGGAGAGGCATTCAGAAACAAGTGTTATATAAAAAAAAGTATAGCAACAAAAATTAGATAAAAATGTAAAAAAACCTAATTTATCAATAAAATAAATAAAAAATAATAACATATTCCCAAGCCAGAATAAATTATTTATGGATTACCAGTGTAAACAAACAAAAGCTCAAATAAGCAGGAACTCAACACCTCCCAAGCCAGTCTATTACACTTCTGGATAGCAATAATGGTTGAGAAGTTTTTCTTACTATTAAGCCTCAATATACTTTCACCCATTATTCCTAGTTCATGTGCTGGAGAAGGCAATGGCAAACCATTCCACTATCTTCTGGAACAACTAGGTGATACAGTGGCTAGAGTGCTAGTCCTGGAGTCAAAAAGATCTGAGTTCAAATCCAACCTCAGACACTAGTTTTGTGACCTTGGGTAAGTCACTTAACCCTATTTGCCTCAGTTTCCTCATCTACAAAATAAGCTGGAGAAGACAATGGCAAACTACTCCAGTATCTTTGCCAGGAAAACCCAAGATGAGACATGACTAAAAGACACTCCTAGTTGTCCCTTCAGTGGATGAGAAGAACAAGGTCTAATCATTTTTTGATGGGACAGACCTTCAAATGCTTGACTACAGCCATCATGTCTTCCCCTAAGGCTTCTCTTCTCCAGGCTAAGTATCTCCAGTCCCTTCACCTTATATTCTTATGGCATGATGTCCACACTCTTTGCCAATTTGGTCACTTTCTTTTGGACACTCTTCAGTTTCTCAGTGTCCTCCCTAAAACATGGCACCTCAATATACTAGTTAGGGTCTGACCAGGACAGAGTACAGTGGGATTATCAATTCCTTAACTCCAAACATTCTCATTCCATCAACATTTACTAATTCGAAAACAATCTGGTTAAGTACTATATATGTATGGTATGTATGCATGTATATAATATACATGTAATATGTAATACATGTATGTGTATATTATATGTCCACATACACATATACCATTGTGCCTAGCACTAGGGGAGACATAAAGATGAATAAGACAGAGGCCTTGACCTCATGGGGCTTAGAGCATAGTGGAGGGATAGAAATAAAAGGACTGTTTGTGAACTTGGGGTGCTGAATTTTATTCTTTTTCTCGGTAATGAAGCGTATCTGCAATAATAATATATTTTGTAATATCTTTTTTTCCCCACTCTCTCTCTGGACCAAGACAAGGGAGATGTGAAGAAAGTTTCTTGTAAACTGGTAAAAATGAGGGGCTTAGCCTAGGCCAGTGGTTCTTAAATGTAGTCCAGAAGCCCTTGGGGGTCCTCAATACTCTTTTAGTGGGTCTATAAGGTCAAAACTATTTTCATAATAATACTAAGATACTTTACTTTCTAAACATGGTAAATATCAACAGATATAACCCAAATAAACAAAACCTCTTGGAGGGGGCGTCCTCAATAATATTTAAGACTGTACAAAGGTCCTGAGACCAAAGGATCCTACTGGATTAGATAATCCCTAAAGTTCTTTCCAAGTAGCACAGTGAAATGGAAAGAGTATTGATTTGGAGCCAGAACTGCCTTGAAATGCTCACTGAATTACTTTCTACTATAGCTGTGTAAGACCTTGGGCAAGTCACTCAGCTACTACAGGCCTGAGTTTCCACATCTGTAAAAGTGAGAGAGTTGTTCAAGATGGCCTTTAAGGTCCCGTCCATATCTAACTCTATGACCCTATGAATGTGGGAAGAGCACAAAACCTCCTTCCACAAGTCAATAGAAAGGATTCCTGATGGGCTGAGCAAACTTTCTTTCTTACTGTAGAATCAGGGAACTTACTTAGTCTCACGCAGTAGATAGCCTATCAAAAAATTTTGAGCATGTACTGCCAATAGAGCTATATTTACTTATTTATAAATTATATATATAGTATGTGTGTGTGCTACTGTACTAATACCTATACATTGTAAAACTTACACAAAAATAGGTATTGAAAAAAAGATGAGGTCAAAGTAAAATAACGTTTGATCCTAAAATCAATAGAAAGTCATTAGAATTTGCTGAATAATGGAACTGACATGGTCAGATCTGCCAACCATCTTCCCATGCTCCAACAGCTTGGACCCCTTAGGGTCATGCCATAGGCCCCTAGTTCTGGAGACCATTGGTCTACAGGACTCAGACTGGCCACTCCCCATGGAGATGGAGCAGGCTGTAGGAAGAGGTGATGAAAGAGTGTTATGGGACCAAAAGGTACGCTTCTCATAAGAGGACCGGATAGGAGTAACCCTAGGAATGACCTCCAGGCCTAGAGAATCACAGAGCCCAGGAAGGCCCTGGGGAATTTTCCCTAGATTTGGTGTCTCCCAGTCTGTACCAGGCTGTTAATTTATTTTATTTGTGCTTCCAATTGCCTTCACCCTTCCCTTTTATTTAATAAAAGATCATATGGATATATGACACTTTAAAGTTTACAAAGTATTTTCCCCATAATAAACCTGGAAGGCAGTAAGTCTAAGCATTATGATCTCCATTTAATGAATGAAGAAACTAAGGATCAAAGGAGGTAAGTGACTCACTTATGGTCATATAGCTAAGAAATGTCAAGCCAGGATTCACACCCCAGGATGCTCAATTCCAAATTCAATGCTCTTTCCATAGCAACATCGTGAATTTATATTTTTTTCTTTTTCAACCTCCACTGAAGTCCTCCTTGGTGGGGCGATGGCCCTGGTTTCTTGGAAGCCATGCTAATAGTGGATTGCCAGTCCTGTCAGGTCCTGCCAAGCTGGAAAGGTTTGAAGAACAGGCCCAGCCACAGACTTTGTATTTGCCATCCCAGGACCCAGCCTAGCTCACTGCAGACTGGCTCCTCACAAGATTGACAAGATCAGGGAGCAGGCGATGAGTTGTTTCGGTCACACCCACTCGTAAGATCATAAAATGTTAGAGCCGGAAGAAACTTTAGAGATTTCTAATCCAGGGGCTCTTAACCGGTTTGTTTGTTTTTGTGTATGTGTCTTAGACTGCTTTGGCAGGTTAGTAACACTCCTGGACCCTTTCTCAGAATAATGCTTTTAAATGCATAAAATCAAATACAGAGGATTATGTCGGAAAACAATTATACTGGATTATAATGATCCAAATATTTTAAAAAACAAGCTCACAGACCTTCTGGACACAGTGTAATCCAACCCTTTCATTTTACAAAAGAAAAAACAACCCTAAAAGGCATAGAAAGGCTTGAAGGGATTTATCCAAGTTGGAATTTGGACCCAGGTCCTTTTGTAAATTCTATGATCTTTGTACTATCATGTTTCCTTCTGCCACGGTTTTGGTGGACAAAGCACATCCCATCCATCAATGAAATGGTGGGTCTTTTGAAATATGGAAGCATTCCATATTTATAAATAAAAATTCTTGCTAAAACACAAAATAGTTCAGATGTGATAAGGCAAAGACGTAGAAAGTTGGGGAGCAGCCTGGACAATACATTGGACTTGGGGACCTAGGTTTGAATCCTGGCTCAGATTCTATTACTAGCTGTGTGACCTGGGAAGTCACATGAATTCCCTGAGTCTCAATTTATTCTGTAAAATGGAAATACATACCCCTGAACTTCCTACCTTACAGGGTTACTGTGAAGCAAGTGCTTCCTGAACCTGAAAGCCTGGGGACAAACTAGGACACAGGAAATATCATACAAAATGCTATGAGATTGCAAGATCACAGGAAAGTTAGCTGGCCATGGGGTTCACCTCATCCTCAAAAAAGAAAATACCACTAAAACATAAACAATCGTGGTGATTCAGCATCTCCTTGAAGACTTCCAGTGAGGAAGACCCTACTACTCCCTTCTACCTCTGGAGTAGCTCTGATGGTTAACAAAGTTTCTCAGAACATCAAGAGGCAAATCTTCTGCCCTCTGCTCCTCGGACTGCCCTCTCCCCAGGAAGCAGATGGAGCCGTTCTTCCATCAGACAGCCCTTCAAAGCCTGAATACAGATCAGATGAGGGAGAGGTCTGGAAACCAAGCAAGGCTTGGAAAGGTTTGGAAGGATCAGTGTGATGTCAGCCCGTGGAGATGGGAAGGAAACAAGTTTAGGAAGCGTTTACTGTGTGCCCGGCATTATGCTAAGTACTTCACAAATGTTATCTTATTTGATCCTACAATAAACCTGGGAGGCAGATCACAAGGTAACCATGCAGGATGGAGGTTAAATTACTCGCCCAGGGTCACACAGCTAGTAAGTGTCTGAGGCTGGATTCGAATTCATTTCTTCCTGAGTCTCCTCTGTATTGGGAGTATCCTAGGTGTAGGAGACAGTCCAGGCTGAACTCTAGGAAGAAGGAGGCAGCTCCTATTGTTTAATAATTAATAATAATAAGTAGCAGTTATAGAGCACCTATGTGCCAGGCACTCTAAGCACTTTACAAATACAACCTTCAAGGTATTATTATATCCATTTTACAGTTGAGGAAACTGAGGCAAACAGATTAAGTGATTTAACCAAGGTCACACAGCTAGTAAGTGTCTGCCACTGGATTTGAACTCAGGTTTCTCTGAGGCCAGACCCAGAGTCCTATCTACTTTGCCACCTAGCTGCCCTCCACCCAGTGTCTTTGACCTAGACCACACCTGCTTAACTTCTTGCCTCCCTCTCCCATAACCCCCTACTTACCCTCTGTTTGGCTCTGGTTATTGCATGGATTGAAGGGACCCCATAGCTGAGGTTTGTCCTCAGCCCATACATATAATGTGGGATCAGTTTGGAACCTGGATCTTGAAGGCGATACCTTCCCAAGACCACAGTCCTCTGGGCCTGTAGCATTCCAGTGGAAAAGTTCACCTAGCAACACAGAGATGGAGAGAGATGGAGACAGAGGAAGGTCAAGGATGACTGGGAACTGGGTTCAGGGACATCCTCTGGAGATAGCTCTCAGTCTTGTCTTCATATCTCAGAGCCTTTCCTGCAGACCCAGTTTTACTCTATTGGAATCTCCCATCATCCTGCCCACTGACACCCTCCAGATTCTTAACAATCTCTTTTCCCTCAGGCCCCCTAACGACAGGCCATTCTGTGGATCACAAGATTTAGAGCTGACAAAGACCTTATCAATCATTCAGTCTGAACCCCTCATTTTACTGAGAACCAAAAAGGGAAAATATGACTTCCTCACAATCACACAAAGAGGAAGTGACTGAATCCGGATTCAGACTCTTGTCTTTTTACCCCAATTCTAATGTTCCTTTGAAGATACTGTATGTATTAGTTTTTGAGCAGAATGGGAAACTGAGGCCCAGAGACATTCACTTCCCCAATTCCCTCTGTTCTCTAATGTGCCCCAAACTTCAGATTTACCTCATCCCCATCCCACCCTTGAGCCCCCATTCCGGCCCCTCACCACTGCCCTTGACACTGACAGCAGCCCCTGGCTTCGACTCTTGATTTGTGTGTGGTCCCCATTCACAGAGGTAGAAACCCCCAGACTTGACTGAGACGTTATAGATGAAGAGGGAGATGTTCGAGGGTCCCACCTGGGCCCCCAGCCCTGGGCTTTTCAGGGTTAGTTGCTGCAAAGAAGACAACTGCCCTCCTCCAGACCAGGTGATGGGCTCAAAGGGTCCCTCCCCAGGGCCAATCAGGCATGGCAACACCGCATTCGTCCCCTCTGTGGAAAGAGAGTGCAGAGTGGGGGAGAAAGGGTGAGGAAGTAGTAATGTGAACCTGGGGCCTAAGGACAAGCTCCAACTCTCACTAGTTAATGTGACCATAGACTCTGTTCCATCATTTTTCTGAGGCTTAGTTTCCTCATCTAAGAGGAGTAGAAACACTTGCTGCTTCCCAGGTTTGTTATGAAAAAATGGCTCCAAAAAACATTAAAATTAAAATGTGAGTGGTTTTTCTTTATCATCTTAACCTTCTCCTCTCCCCATCATCAACCCAACCCCTACCCTAAGCTCAGGAGGTACTTTGGTTCAATCCCAACAGGACACTGAATTTAGAGTTGTAAAGGACCTTCGTCTGATCTCAGATCTCATTTTAAGGAGGAAGAAAATGAAGCCCTGAGATAGATAAACTATCCAAGGTTGGTGGCCAAGCTGGAAGGAGAGCCCCACATCTCTTCTTGTTCCTACCTTCAGTCTCCACACTCAGTGGGTCTTGGGGCTCAGCATCCTGTGGGGTAAGAAAGAGACAGAAGAGGAGGAGGAAGAGGAGGAGAAAGAAAGGGGGCTGCTGCATGGCGAGCTGGGCTATAACTCCACTGGGTGTCCGGATCCGCGAGGTGGATGCTGGGGCAGGCAGGGGCTGGTGGGAGTTGCTGAACCAAAACCATGGTTGCATTGTCAGAGGCAGCCTACCTACCCAGGGAGGAAGGGAGGCCGCCCACAGTCAGGTCCCCTCAGGGACTCACACAGCTCTGTTTCTCCCCAGATAGCCCAGTCTTCCTCTTCACTTTCCTACATTCACACAAACACAGAGGAGTACGGATATGTCTGTGTACAGTTTACAAAACATCTCTAACCCATACCACTACAATAACTAAAAAAAAAAATCGCAAACGCTTACAAGAATCCATGAACTTTTATCAAATGTTATCTGTTGCCATCCAACCCAATCCAATCCAGTGAGAACTTAATCAAATACCTACTCTAATCAAGGCACTACAGTAGAGCAGAAAATAAAAAGACAAAGTGAAGAAGAGCCCCTGCCCACAGGGCGCTTCTGTTCTCACATTAGATCAGTCCCTTCACTTTGACTTGACAGACTGTTGAATTCAGAGCCCAGACACACTCAGGACACAGAAATGCTCTAGGTTAGGCAATATACTCACATTCAGTGAGTATACCTTTTAGAAGCAACATGGGCTCTGGAGAAATATAGCTGCCAGGGTCAGGACTTCCTCCCCACTACCACACGGGTCAATGAGCTGCCTTTGCAACCCAATCAATTTCAAGTCAAGAAACCCTCATTAGGGGCCTACACTGTTCTCGTCACTATCCTGGACACCAGGAGTACAAAGATCAACAAAGAAATAAACATTTATTAAGCAATTACTGTGTGCCAACTACTGAGCTGGAGATACACAGAAGCAAAAATAAAATCCCTGCCCTCAAGGAGCTTACAGTCTAAATGGGGAGACGATCTGCAAATAAATATCTACAAAGAATGCGATACACAGGATAAATAGGAAATCGTTAACCGAGGGAAGGCACTGGGATTAGGAGGAGCTGGGGAAAACTTCCTGTAGAAGCTGGGATTTAAATTGTGACTTAGAGGAAGCCAGGAAGGTCAGGAGTCAGAGGGGAGGAGAGGAAACGTTCCAGGTGTGGGATTTGGCCAGAGAGAATGCTGGAGCCAAGAGACGGAGTGTCTTAAACACAATGTTAGAGCTAAAAAAGGAACCTAGAGCCCAGAATGTTAGAGCTTAGAGATCATTTCACACAGTAGATCTCAAACTTTTGTTCCCCTTTACATTCTTAAAAATTATTGAGGACCACAAAGAGTTTTTGTTTATGTGGGTTACAGCTACCAATATTTACTGTATTAGAAATTTAAATATCTTAGTATAACTATGAAAATAGTTGTGACCTCGTAGACCCACCGAGAAGGTCTAGGAGTCCCCAGACCACACGTTGAGAACCATTGATCTGATTAAACTCCCTCATTTTCTTTTCTGCACTTAATAAATGCCAAGGCAGCTAGGTGGCACAGTGAATAGAGTACCAGCCCTGGAGTCAGGAGGACCTGAGTTCAAATCCGGCCTCAGACACCTGATACATTTACTAGCTGTGTGACCTTGGGCAAGTCACTTAACCCCAATTGCCCTGCCCTCCCCCCCAAAAAAAGCAAAAAAAAAGGGCATAAATGCCAAATAAGATGAGCATTTCTATACACAAAGTAGAATAGAAAAAAAAAATCACGTACAAAACTACAAGTTTCTATTATGTACAGCTTGCTTTTCCTTTTAAGTACATAATAAATTCATCATATAGCTTTCAAATCTGTCATGTTTGTCTGTTCCCCTCTAACCTTCCTTCTGTTCTCTCTTATACATTCTTTAAAATACTTCAATGACCTTTTTTACAACCCTGTGTCCCACACACACACACACACACACACACACACACACACACACATCCATCCCATTGAAAAAAAGAAAAATAAAACCCTTCTAACACATGTACCCAATCGAAACAAATTCCCATATTGGGAAATTCTGGTCTGAAAATGTGACTCATTCTGCACCTTGAGTCTATCACCTTCTAATTAGGAGGTGGGTAGCAAGATTCCTCATCACTTGTCCGAAATTATGATTGGTATTAGATTAGTCAAGAATGTCCTCATTTGACAGAAAAAGAAACTAAGACCTGGGGAAAAAGAACTTGCCCAAAGTCACACAGCAAGGCAGGGATGTAGCCAAGACTAGAACCCAGGTTTCCAGACTCCAAATCTAGTGGTTGATTTGGTTTTTTTTCTCCTTCCATTATTTGCACATCAAGGCTTAGAGGGGGTAAGGGCCTAGAGAGGCTTCATATCTCTGTTGCCATTTCCCAACCTGACACTGCTCCCCCCCTTCCCCCACCCACAGCTTCCTGTTTGTGACAGACAACCCTCAGGAGACCCCCACAGGTGGCAAACCCTGGCCTTCTTTCTGGCCGTAAGTGAGGTGAAGTGAGTACAGACTGTTGTTATTTTAAGAGAGAAAGAAGGACAGGGGGACAGCAGAAGCCAGGAACTGGAGGGCCCATGTGGAAGTATGGGACAGCTTCTGGAAACAACCTTCACTCTTGTTTGTTAATTAACAAAAATATTCTGGGCCATTGCCAGTTGTCCTGACTTATGTCTTGCCACTGGACTCCAATGATGCTGGAGGAGAGAGTGAGGCTGATGACTTTGCACAGCCTTGCTTTGCTTAAATCCAACGTTCTTGCAAGTCAGGACATCACCCTCATGATGTCATTGGTCCTCTTCAAGACCAAAGGATGAACAACAACAACAAAAACATTAAAAACCACTCAGGTGCTTCACTGGCTATGTCCTGTGGAGGAATGTAGGTATACAGAGGGATTTTGATTCCTGGGTCCCACGTATTCCATGGCTGGATCAGTCCTTCGGAGCTAAATAGTGATAACACACAGTGGGATTAATTCCTTTATGTAACCCAAGGCTGGCCTTTCGAGCATACCCAGTTCGGGTAACACAGAGCGCCTCCCTCCTCCCCTCCCCCCCCCCCACCCCCCGAGATTTGTCTGCTCAAATTCATGTAGTGGTTCATCTAAGACTCTCCACGATGAAATCCCAACATACCTGTGAAGGCTCATTTTCCATTACTTCCAAGCACAGAACCTATCCTCTGGCCACACTGGACTCCTTACTATTTTTTGAAGACCTTTTCCTTCAATACCTTCTCCTCACATTTCTTCCACTTGAAAGCTCATTTCAAATGTTCAAATGGCAGTCCTTGTGAAGCCTTTCCTGATCCCTCCCCAGCAGTCCAGCCTTCATACCACCATCAGAACTAACCTTGTTTTTGCATTGATCTGATCACATCCTTCCTTTGCTCAAAAAGAATAAAATCTTCAGCGGCTCCATTGCCTATGGATTACATTTCAGACTCTTTTGGTTGTCAAAGCCATCTGCAATCTGGCGTCACCCAATCCTTCCAGCCTTACTGCATATCATTTCTGTAAGGGCCCCTTAGAGCTACCTAGATGTCTGACCTCTGTCAGTATGCCCTTGCTAACAAGGAAAACCTGAGGTGGGTAAGAGGCATCCAGGTGTGTACTCTGCCTCGATGACCGCAGGTCAAACATGGGGGCATTGAGCATGCACCATCAATGGAGGAGCACTCCCCGCCTATCAGGATCTTGTTGCTGGGACACCTGACAAAGGGTAGATGGAGAGGGAATAAAAGGGCAGGGGAAGAAGGCTGAGGGGGCAGCAGCAGCAGCAGCAGCAGCAGCAGCAGCAGCAGCAGCAAGAGGAGATTTGGAAGACAATAAAGATACTTGGCCACTCCACTGAGAGGTGTTGGACTATTCTGTCCATATCCGGAGTTCTACTCCTAAGAGTCATTGGGGTGACTGAGAAGCACCCGCAGGGTTGTTGGGGCGACCATGCGCAACTGCGGGGCTACGGTAGGTACTCTGGGGCCCCTGGAATTCCCGGCTGGCCCAGACAGTTTCCTTCCACTCTAACCTAACTAGACCATTCTCTGTGCAGTCTTCTCATTTCTTTGCCTTTGTTCACGATGCTCCTTAGGCCTGGAATGCCTTCTGTTGCCCCACTTTTCCTGGCATTTAAAGCCCACCTCTATGCTATGTGAAATCAGAGAAGCAAAAGTTACTAATGCTGAGAGGATCAGAGAAAACTTCCTGGAAGAGGACAGTCAATTCATAATAAATAAGCATGTCTCAAGAGCCTACTAGGTGGCAGATGCAGGGCTAAGGCTCGGGGCAAAGGCAAAAGACAGCCCCTGCTCTTAAGGACCTCACAATCTAATGGGGAGGGGGTGGGGGTATGAGAACAACGGGAAAATATTATGTACAAACTAGATAGATACAGGTTAAGTTGGAGAAAACCAACAGAAGAAAGAGGCTAGCATGAAGGGGGATCTATAAAGGTTTCCTGCAGAAGGTGGGATTTTATCTGGGATTTGAAGGAAGCCAGGAACTCCCACTTACAAGGGCTGTTCCCCGTACCTGGAGTCCTCCCCCTCCTCCAGGGAACGACTCCAAGGTTCTGAAGCTGAAGGACTAGGAAGATGATGTGCCAGGCAATCGGTTTCTACATGAACAAGATTAAGATTTTACAGTCTAGGTAGTTTCAACTAGAAGAGTGTGGGACCTGGGTCTCTGGGAAAGTGAGTCATCTCCCGCTTGTCTCATCTGTAAAATGGGGCTAATTATGTCTATAACACTTACTGATGGCTTATGGAGAGGCTTATGAAATAATGCATTATCTCATTTGAGTTTGCGTCGCAAACTGTTTGCAGAGTTGGAATCCCCTCAATTTGCTCTGCAAAGCCGTTATATAAGTGAACTCTTATAAAGCACTTACCTCCACAGTTACAAGGTCAGTCGCTGTAGGGAAGGCGATCTAAGCGTTTATATAGCACCTATTATTTTCCAGTCTTTTACAAATATTATCTCCTTTCATCCTCAAAATAACCCGGAAAGGTAGGTGCTATTACTACAGCAGAAGTGACTTGCCCAAGGTCACACAGGTGACAGAGGTAGTACGTGTCTGAGGCTGGATTTGAACTCAGGGCTTCCCGACCTCATTGCACTACTTAGCTGCCTCCAATATAATAAGAATTTGATAAATAAGTGCCACGAGGGAGGAAGAAGTAAGTGGTAACGTGTAATAGGGTGTGTACAAGTATGTATAGGACTTCACACCAACCCTGTGAGGTAGTGTGGTAGGGAGTTTACAAGTGAAGAAAACAAGGCACAGGGAAGTATGGTGACTTGCCCTGACTCAAAGAGCCAGGAAGTCACAGAGACAGAATTCAGACCCAGGTCTAAATCCAATGCCCTTTTCACTATTCCACTGCTACTCTGGGGAGATGGACCTCTAATCGCTGGAATGGCTCGGGAGGCTGCACTTTAAGGAGTGGATGGAGACTTGAATTGAGCCTGCAAAGACGGGGGAGATTTCTGCAAGCCGTGGGCGGGGTTAGGGAGCGTCCGGCAGCCTCGCTTCCTCTAGGAAGTCCGCCTAGATTTGGCAAAGGAGCCACTACCACCTCCACCGCCCCACGGTGCTCCGCTCGCTCGTAGAGTCGGAGAGGACCATCGGAACCTCCCGAGCGGACCCGGATACACCCGAGTGTATCCGGAAACACCCGAGCGGACCCGGAAGGAGCGACGGGCTGCAGCCTGGGAGTGCGAAACCGGGGTTTGAGCTCTGGCAATGGCGGCAGCAGTGGCAAATGCAGCTGCAACTACCGGCGAGGACGGACAGCGGCAGCCACTGGCTGGTACGGGAGGGAGCGAGCGCCTGTGCCCTCCGAGGCCGGGAGGCTGGCGACTAAGGGGAGAGGGAGGGAAGAGAGACCCAGGAAAGGGGATAGATTGGGAAGGGAAAAGGGGGAGGAGCTTCCCGGGGGGGGGGCGAGAGAAGGGAGGGGCCGGGAGGTGGACGTTCGGAAAGGGGCGGGGAGTTGAGAAAGGGCACGTGGGTGAAGGTCAGCCAAGAAGGTGGGGTGGAAGGAGAAAAGGCGGGGCTCGTCTTAGGGGAGGAGTAGGTGGGGCTTGTGTTTGGGGCGGAGCTTTGTGGAAAGCAGGACTTGGGAAGCTGTGGTGCTTTGAAAAAAGAAATACGGGGGTAGTGGGGGTTGTGAGGGAGAAAGGGTGGGGCTTGTGGGGAGTGGGCGGGGCTTTGAAGGAGGGCGGAGTTTGGGGAAAGCATAGCTGGGGGTGGGACTTCTGGGGAAGGTTGGAGCTTGTGGGGAGTAGGTGGGGTTTTGAGTGAAGAGCTGAGCTTTTATGAGGAAAGTAGAGGTTCCCGGAGAAGGGTGGGGCTGGAGAAGGAGCATTGCTTGAGAGAGAGTGGGGCTCGTGGGGAGTGGGTAGGGCCTTAGGTGAGAAGTGGAGCGTTGGGACAGAGCCTAGTTGGGGAGTGGGTTGGGCTTTGAGTGATAGGCGGAGCTTTTGGGGAAAAGTGGGGCTCCTGGAGAGGAGCGGGGGCTTTCAGAAAGGATCATTTCTAGGAAGAGGGTGGGGCCTTGGGAAAAGAAGCATGGCTGGGGGAAGCTTTGGGTAGGGGGCAGGACCTGTGAATAAGGGGTGGGGCTTATAGGGATGCTATAGAAAAGTGGGAGGAGCTGTGTGGGGAGGGGTTAGGCGCTTGGAGAGAGACCTCCTGGGGAGGTTGTCATTGTCAGAATGGGGTTTAACAGAGGTGGGAGGCTTTGGGGTTGGAGCTAGGGGAATCTCAGTGAAATGACCTTTGCAGAACCAACCCCAGCCATGAGGGGTGATAGTTTGGAGGCAGAGGCCGGAGAGCTGGGAAGGCTGAAAGCCCAGCTCGGGGCAGCCCTGGCAGAGATGGAGAACATGAAGGCGGTGGCGGAGGTGAGCGAGAGCACCAAGGCCGAGGCTGTGGCCGAGGTCCAGAGGCAGTGCCGGGAGGAGGTGGCATCCCTGCAGACCATCCTCAAAGGTGAGACTTGACCCCGGAGGCTCTTCATCTTCCTCCTTGGGACACCCCAGCTTTTGATTGGAACCCTCCAGACATCCACTTGAATATTCCCAGATTTCCCCAGAGCCTTTGTCTTCCTCAAGCCTCATTTTTTCTCTTCCCTGACCCTGTTCTCCTTCCAGTTTTATTTAACTCTTTCCTTAGCACATGTCCTAAGTAGATGGTTTCTCTTGGGATGTGGATATAAAGCAAGTGCCTTCGTGGTGGCTTTATAGAAGAGCAGTTACTGATATTTATATAACCAAATGTATGTGGCTAAATGACTAAAAAGGCAGAGGTCCTGCCTTGTTTCACATCCAATCTGGGCCTGGCAGCCAGAGGTTTGACGGCTATGTCCACGCTGCTAAAGCTGTTAGGAAGAAAGCCTTTGGTAAACCTTCAGGGACTGTAAAAATGGAGACTCTGCCCAAAACAAAGCCTTCAACATACTTTTTTACATGACAGCCCCCTGTTCTGTATTTGCCAGAACCTCTGTCCTTCTCATGTCTTCAGCCCTTGTTGCTGGTCTAATCATTCTTAAGAGGGGATGTTAAAGAGCCAGATGTCAGGAAAAACCTGGGTTTAAATCTTACTCCTGGTATGCATCTCACCTCCATGTCAGTTTCCTCATTTGTAAAATGTAGCTAATAATTCTTGTCTTAAAAGACTCACGGGATTGTTCTGAGAATCATATAAGATATGCGTAAGTAGCAATTGTTTTTGTTTTGGCCCGAAGCCCTGAGGGTCTTCCCCTCCCCAATGTGTGTGGTGGGTGTGTGTGTGTGTGTGTGTGTGTGTGTGTGTGTGTGTGTGTGTATTAATGTATTCTTTAATGAGGTCATTCTTTTTCTCATTTCTTATTAAGCCCTAGTCACTGAATGAGCGTTGCCTCAGTCAAACTGAGACCTGTTAAAGGCGTTAGATTGAAAAGGCCAAGGTCCCTCATTGCATCCTGGGCCATTTCCTGATCTATATCTGGTCACTGGACCCAGATGGCTTGGGAGGAGAAAGTGAGCCTGGTGACTTTGCACAGCCCTCCCTCACTTAAATCCAGTTCACTTGCATGTCATGGCATCACCTTCCCGATGTCATGGTCCTCTTCGAGAAGAAAGGATAAACAGCAGCAGCATGTAAAGTGCCTTGCAAATCCAAAAGCAAGATATATCTGCCAGCTGTGATTGTCATTATTATTGTTTAGAGATTTCTGCCTCCATTTTGGCAGCTCCACGATTCAGCTCTAATCCAATACCCTGTGCAACTTTAGGCAAGTAGGTACCTTCCTTTGTGCCTTTTTTCCCTTCAGGGTTCCTTCCCTTTTAACCCCTGGAAATTTCTTTTCATTCTTATTTCCATTCATCCTTTATCCCAGGGCAACCCTTTCTAGCACTCCGTCCTTTCCCCCCTGGTACCGCCATATCCAAAGTTACTCTTTTCTCGTCCTACCCTCTGTCTCTTTACTCTCTCCCTCCGAGTCTTGTTTTTCCCAATGTATTCTCTTTTCCTTGGGACCTTCCTAACATTCCCTTCTCCCAGCCCTGTTTAGCCATTATAGGTAAAGAGAGATGTTCCCCCTCAGTGATTCGGAGTTTGGCTGGCCCTGTTCCACCACTCCCTTTCCTGGGATCCCAACACATAGAGCTAGAAGGGGCCTCAAGGGCCATCTCTCTAGTCCAGGTCCATCATTTTAAAGGGAAAGCAGCTGAGGAGGAATAGCTTGCCCCAAGTCACACTGGTAGTAAGGAGAAGAGATTAAATCTGGCCCCAGGTTCCCTGGGTCCTTTCCTCTACTCCACACTGATTTTCCTTCCTTTCTTCAAGACTCCATTAGTAGCTATGAGGCTCGAATCTCTTCTCTGGAGCAAGAGCGGAAACAGCAGCTGCAAGACCAAGAGTCAAGAGAGAGGGAGCTGAGCCGGCTGAAGCAGCTTCTTTCTCGTTCTCACCCTCTGGACTCCTTGGAGAAGCAAATGGAAAAGGTTGGGACTGGGAACCTTTGGGGTTCCAGGAAGCCTTTGGGTTTCCGGAGGGGTGGCGCAAGAGCCCAGTTTGTAGTGCCAGGGGGGAAGAGAGAGAAGCTTGAAGAGGAAGAGGTGCCTGAGGGTGATTGATATGGTTCAGTAGAGCTTCATTGAGCCTGTACAGACCCCTAGCTAGATGAGGTGGAGGAGAAGGGCACAGGGATGAAGCTTCAGTCCTTGCACTCATACAGCCTTCAGTGTAGCAGAGGAGAGGACCAGAACACAAGTAACCATCACAGGTGATGTTTGGGAGTGGTGCTGTCAGACTCAAGTAGAAATGGGGACTTTTATCTGTACATAAGGATTCCTGCAGCCACAACATATTGACTTAGTTTTCAGTTTTAATATTATCTAGGTTTATTGTCTATTTACTTTTTCTGTTAACTATTTCCCAGTTGCACTTTAATGTGAGGCCAGTGTGTGTTTGTTACCTGTGCAGGAGAGGGTAAGCAACACAGATGCTATGTGAAACCCGGGGGGAATGTCATTTCTAGCCCGTGGTGTTCAGGAAGGCTTCCTGGAGGGACATTGGAATTGGGCACTAACATATTTGTAGGAATTCAAGAAGGGGTTGGGCACAATAAGAGAGAGTTACCAAGTTCAGGGGTGCACAGTAGGCAGATGGTAGTGAAAATAGTGCTGCATTTTGAAGTTGAACCTGGATTCAAATCTAGCCTCAGATACCAAATAGCTTTGTGACCATATCAGTCTCTCCGAGCCTCAGTTCCCCCACTTGTAAACCAGGGATAATATTTTAACTTCTTCCTCACAGGGTCATTGTAAGGAAGGTACTTTGTAGCCTTAAAGTGCTCTCTAAATATAATTGTTCACAAAGGGAAATAAGGAAGGGGTCAGATTGTGGCAGGTTTTGTGCCAGGCCCAGGTGTTTGAACTTTACTTGGTAAGCACTAGGAGCCACTACAGATTCCCAAGCAGGTGGTAATCAGGGGCAGGTGGAGGGAAGGGAGTTGAGTGGTGTGCGATCACTCATTGGCACTGCGCTATCCCATCCTCCCATGTCCCTAGGCTCATGAGGATTCAGAGAAACTTCGGGAGATCGTGCTACCCATGGAGCAGGAGATTGCAGAGCTGAAGGGGAAGCTCCTAAAAGCAGAGGAGCTGATCCAGGAAATCCAGGGAGGCCAGGTGAAGGACTGAAGGAGTGTAGGGGACTCAGAGGAAGGTGGGCAGAGTTTGGTACAGGAAACCCAAAGGAAACCTCACACTCAAACTTCTCTTCTTCCTTTTCCTATCTCTTTAGGCTCATCCCCATCCCCAGCACTCTTTACATGGCTCCACAGAGCTGCTTCCTCTGCCCCGGAACCCTTCTCCACCCCTGGAGCCACCAGAAGATCTGAATGTGGATGGGGGTGCTGCTGCTGAGGTCTTTGCCCGGAACTGTGATGACAGTGCCTCTATCTCTTCCTTCTCATTGGGTGGTGCTGGCAACAGTGCCTCCCTGCCCAGAGGACGACAGGGCATGAGCCCTGAGCAGGAGGAGACTGCCTCCCTTGTCTCTACAGGGACTCTGGTTCCCGAAGGCATCTACCTCCCTCCCCCGGGCTATCAGCTTGTATCAGACCACCAGTGGGAGCAAGTGCAGCTTGAGGTGAGGCAAAGTGGATGCTTACAGGAGTGTGGAGACATTGGGGTCTGTGTGGGGTAGTAGAGGGAGTCCTGTACTGGGAACCATCCAGTCACTAGGCAAATGACTTCCCTTCTCAAGGCATGAATTTCCTCTGTCAAGTGATCAGGTGTTCTCTAAGACTTTTCCCATCTAGAATGCTATAAGATTTCTCAAGTGCCTTCTGAGTGTACAGACTTCCCTTGATCTTCTGTGTCAGGGACGGCAGCAGCAAGAGTCTTTGCAGCAGCTTCAGAGGCAGCTTGAGAGTGCCGGTCAGGAGCGGGATGAGCTCCAGGAGGCCCTGAAGCGCAGCAGTGAAGACTGCGCCAAGCAGGTAGGGAGCCCGCTGAGTCCACAGGCTCCTCTCCATCCTTGCTGGCCTGGCCTCCTGCCCTGGGGATGGTCGCCTCTTTGATATCATCTCTCCTTACCTAGGTTCAGGTGCTGCTGGCTCAAGTGCAGAACTCTGAACAGCTTCTACAGACCTTGCAGGGAACTGTGAGCCAGGCTCAAGAGAGGGCTCAGCAGCAGATGGTGAGGGAGCCTTGGGCTGGGGGCATGAACTACAGGGAAAAGGGATAAACAGTCTGCAGAGGGGCTGTGGCTTGTCCCGGGAGGTAGCATAGAGCAGGTAGTAGAAGTGTCTTAACGTGAGATGAGTTAGGAGAGAAGCCAATGGTGGGACATTGGGTGGGGTAGGCCTTCAGGAACTGAAACTGGCCAGTATTCCTGAGAAAATTCCTGAGTATTGGGGTGGGTTTGGACCTCAGACTGCTGCACCTACCGTAGGAGTGGGGGTAATGGAGCCCTGTCACCCTCTTTTAATAACCTCTCTCACCCAACCCCAGGCAGAGCTGGCTGCCTCTCACAAGCGTGTCTGCTATGAAATAAAGCGGCTGAATGAAGAGAACCAAGGACTTCGGTGCCGGCAACCCCTGTCTTTGCGCCCCCCAGATCAGGAGCAAGAACAGGGAGAAGAGGAAGAGCTGCCGCTGCCCACATCTGCCCTGGTATGGAAGCTAGGGTAGGGGCTATTCTCTGATTCGGTCCCCAAGATCCTAGGGAGGACTCATTCAGTGACCTTTTGCCTTGGAGAATCTTACCTGTCAGAGACTCATGTGGAGAAATTTGGGAGAGGACCTTTGTGACCCCAGGCAGATCAATCATTTCCCCTCTCCAGGCCAAAGTGTCCTCATTGATAACTGAGAATGGACTGGGTCCTCTCAGGGTCCTTTTAGCTCTCATGTTTTCTGAGGTGTCCACTAAATCGGCTATTTTAGTACATGTGAGCAGCTAGTGACGTGTTGTGACCTTTAACACTGTCCCTCAGCACCAGTCATCAGCATCTTTCTTTTCCAGGAGCTACAGCAATTGGTACGGAGCACCCGGCAAGAAGCCCGAGAATGTCAGCGTGCCCAGGAGCACGAAGCTGAGCGACTACGAATCGAAATTGTGACCCTGAGGGAGGCGTTGGGAGAGGAGACGGCCTCCAGGGCTGGTCTAGAGAGGGAGCTGAGGGTTCAGCGGGAGGAAACAGGTGAGGGGGCAGCCAACACCAATAGATTGGTGAGTCCCTGAGGAGTTGCTGGACACTGGACTTAGGGCAGGGTGGTGGGTGAGAGATGCCAAGGCTTGACACCATTTTCTTCTCCTTTTCTCCCATCCCACTGTTGCCATAACAACACAGAAGTTTTGGAGGGTGAGTATAAGAAGATGGAGGGGGGATGGAAGGCAGGAGGAGGAGGTGATGGGGAGGTAATGGATCTGATTTGACCCCCTGATCTCCTAGCCTCCCTGTGTAGCCTAAGGACAGAAATGGAACGGATCCAGCAGGAGCAGAGCAAGGTGAGGGTTTCAGATGGACAGGAATACGGGAAGGAGAAGCTTGTGGGGGGAAGTTAAAGGCTTGTCTTTCTCCCTCTCACCTGTTCTTCCCCTGACTCCCACAGGCAGAGCAGCAGCTTCAGGCATCCCAGAGGCAGCCACCCCCCCCAGCTGTCAGCTGGACTGAGGAGAAGGTCTGAGCAGCCGGGCAGGTTGTGTCCATGTGGAGAGGGAGACCCGTGTCCTGGCTCTCATACCCTGCTGACTCTCTTCTGTCTACCTGCTGTGGCTGTAGTGTGGGAACGGGGAGGTGGTAATGCTGTTTCCTCAGCCACAGGCCTGGCTGGTCATGGGGAGAGGCGCCCTGGGCCTCATTTTCTCTTCTTCCTCCCCTCTCCTGGTGGTGCTGCAGGGGTGGAGGGTGAATCACCTGACATTCAGGGATCCACATTTCCTTTTGCTCCCACCCTATTAGGCTCAGCTCACAAACCTTCTCTCAGAACAAAGGGCCAAGGTGGTACGGCTTCAGACTGAGCTGGAGACAAGTGAACAAGTACAGAGGGACTTTGTTCGGCTGTCCCAGGCCCTGCAGGTATAAATGGGCTTGCAGGCTGAGGGGCCTCTGGTGAGTGTCACCTTGGGGAGGAGTGCCCTGACCCTGGTGTCTCTACTGGGTAGTGACTCCCCCACCCCCAGCTCAGGCCTACATCTGTACAATGACAGCACGCTGGCTGTCCGAGCTGCAGTGACCCTTTGAGATGTAGTCCACTTCCCTCCTGCTGAGATGGCTCAAACCGGGAGTGATTTACCCAAATTCACATAGTACTGCCATTTTGTGATTGCTGGCCCTCCATCCCCAGACTTCCCTTGACAGTTACCATAACCTGGTTTGTCCTCCAAGGACGAGGGAAAGGAGAGTCGTCGATTGGTCACTTGGATGTGGAAAAGAGAGTTAAACACTTCTCTACCTCACATACAACCCCCTCCCCATAGGTACGCCTGGAGAGGATTCGCCAGGCAGAGACACTGGACCAAGTGCGGAACATTGTGGACGAGACCCCCCTCAGAGATGTGAAGGATATAAAGGACACCTGAACACTACAGGAGACAAGGCATCAAAACCTGCCATCTCCCCTCCCTCTCACACGCATCTCTGGGGAAAGAACCTGCCTTCTTAGGCTCCAGTAAAATCAAGGACTTCTGGGGCTAGGGGGATAATGAAACATAGCCTTCTGCCCCCTCAGGAAAACTCAGTCCCCTTCCCCTGGGCCAGCAGTGGAGGGGCTCTGTCCCATCTAGTTCCACCACCCCTTCATAGCCTGTAACTGGGCCTTTCTGCTCTCAGGGATGACAACCCTCCCCCAGCCAAAGGCGCAAGAGCATGTTCTTGAAGCTCTTCCTACTAAGGCCCCCAACCCACACTGCCCTTCAGCCACAACTGACACTAATTCAGCTTCTGAACCCCTTGGTCCCATGGACTGCTACCCCTTCCCCTCTTTGCTACAGCAGCCCGTCCCTCTTCCCACTCCCCTCTGCAGTGCCCTGGGGGTAACAGTGAAACCTCAGCACATGTATGGGATGCCCCCTGGCCAAAGCTGCTTTCATGTGTGCGTTACACTAACGTGCTCTTATGGAGGTCACATATGACTTAATTGCTTTCGTTCTTATTCACGAAGGTCTAGGTCAGAGTTTTCTCTCCTTTAATGTCAATAAATTAGCAGCTCAGAGGGTCGCCTTGTCCCTACAACCCCTGCAGCAAGGCCAGTGGGTGGGTAAAAAGAGGGAGGGAAGTTGAGGTGGGAAGAGGGATAGAGGAAGATAGGGTTGAAGTTGTGTTTTATAAACAGAAAAATGAAAGAGGGACTGGGAGGGAACAGAGGGAAGAATGGGAGAGGGATGGCTTTGGAGATAGGATCCTGGGAGACTGTGCCACATCACCCACTGAAGATGTATTTCTCTACCAGGGTGGGGAGAAGGTGGCTGTGAAGGGTATTGGGGACCAGGGGGCTGGTTACTTCCTTCTTTCATCTTCTGGATCTAGAAAGAGAATGGAAAGGATGAATGAAGGGATAGGGATTAAGAGGGTCAAAGGAGAAAAGACTGCCCACTCTCCTAGTGTTTTTTGTACCCACCTCCACAACCCCAGGACCCTCTCTTAGAGGGGCAGCACTTACCTCTAGGTGTGACCCCTTCTTGAAGAGGGGCTTATTCATTCTCTGGCTCCTCCTTTCCCCCACATTCTTCCCCTCCCCATACACACCTCTCCCTGTCTCCATCTTTGCTACCCTTCCCAGTCATCCCCCATGCATCCCCGTGAGCAGCTCTTAGCCCTGCCCCGCTGAGCGCAGCGTAAGATCACAGGACTCCCAACATTGGGAGAAGAGGAAAACTTCCAAGTAAGACCAAGGAAGTCTTGAACTTCCACAAAGTGGGCCAGCAACCCCATTCTCTTGGACAGCAGCAGATTAGGCTCCAGCATGGCGCAGCAGGCGCAGGGGATTGGAAGGATCACAGGGAGGTGGGAAGGGGCAGGCAGGGGCAGCAGCTTGGAGGAGGGGAGATGGAAAGGGAAGAGGAAGGTGATACCTGTGACACGGATTCAAAGAGATGAAGGAGGGAAAAACAGGTTACCCTACAGCCAGAGAGGACAGAGAGAAATGAGTTATCAATAGAAGGGGGTAGAGGATGGGACTGAGACCCACCAACGGTTTAGGGCCAGAGGATGTGGAGACAAGGCACCAGGTGTGGATTGGACCAGGTATAGGAACAGAAGGAATAAGAGATCTGATTTGTTCCTTTGCAGACACAGGTCTGGTCAGAGCTGGGGAGGCACGTTTCCACCTGGAAAGGAAGATTTTTTGGGGGGAAGGTGGGGGAGGGACGTGGAGCAGCGCAGAGGGGCTGCAGGCAGCCCTGGGTGGTTGGGGTCACAAGATGCTTGGGAAGGGGAGACAACTTACCCTCCAGGTAGTTCCGGGCAATAAACTTGAGAATTTCATCCAGACCAATGACAGGCAGTGAGATCTTGAGAACCATCAGCCATTGGGTTACATCCAATGCCCGTAGTTTGAAAATCATCTGTGGATGGGCCCAAAGTGAGTGCTGGTAGCCTGTGATACTGTCCCTGGTCTGGCTGCTAAGGGATCCCAGGAGGAAAGGGCAGAAAACCCAACTGCCTTCTTGCATAGGACCCAGGGCTGAGACCAAAATCTCAGATCTAATGCCCATGTTCTCTTCCCCCCCCCCCCCCCCCCCAGCCCTAGGATCTAAGTCCAAGGGAGAGTAGATCATATGTGACATCAGAGCACAGGACTCTCACCGGTAGGGGGTCGACGTAAAGGATAAGGAAATGGAGAGACATGGAAAGGCAAATGGACCCAAGGAGCCAGATGTTCACCCAGGGGGGCATCCGAAGCAGGGACTGGTTCTCTGAGAGGCTGAAGTAGGAAGACAGTAGCAAGGGCAGTGGTAGGGAAAAGAACAGGGAAGGCAGAGGAACAATTCAGAAAAAACAGGACCAAGGAGGAGAGTGTGAGTGAAAAGGGTATTGTGGGGAAAGGGACTTGAAAGGAGTAGCATCCTCACCTGTTAAGAGCATTGCACATCTCAATGGTGACCAGCACAGACAAGGCCATGGTCATGGGCTCGGGGGCCTCAAAGACCTCACAGTCCAGACCCTCAAAGTCGGGGTGGTCCTCTGTGCACTGCATGAAGTGAGTCTGTAGAGTCAAGTAAGGATCAGAGTTTGGCACTGGAGATAATTTCCTCACTGCGAGTGAGAGGACCTGTGCTGGCTCAGAACGCCCCCCTTTCTGATTCACGTGGTACCATCTCTATAAAATAGCCCGGTCCTGCCCCCTCCCTTCCTTAGTCCACTCCTGGGGAGCCAGCCCATCCAACAGCTAGCCATTCCCCTCCTCACCAGCTGGCTGTAGTTGACATGAGGCCCATCTTCTGCATATAAGAACCACCAAGCTGCTGCCCCTACTGTGGCTGCACCCACATAACCTAGATGGAAACGAGGAGATGAAGAAGAAAGGTTACAGAAAGGGATGGGTGAATAAAGAGACAAATGGCTGACAATTCTGAAGCGTGGAGATGGGCCATGTGGGAAGAAATGGGAGCTGGAAACATTGGGAATTGGTATCCCTAAAAATGGAGTTAAGCCTTGTGGGACAGAAGTTCTTAAGAGGAGTTACTGATAAAGGATTGGGACTTGGTGATGAGGGTGAAAAATTATGGTCATAGGAGAAGGGATCCTCACCCCCAATAGCCATGTAGCGGAAGAAGAGCCAGCCACTAATCAGGGGCTCCTTGGGGCTTCTTGGGGGACGGTCCATGATGTCCAGATCTGGAGGGTTAAAGCCCAGGGCTGTGGCTGGAAGCCCATCAGTCACCAGATTTACCCATAACAGTTGGACAGGGATCAGGGCCTCAGGCAATCCCAAGGCTGCTGTCAGGAAGATACTGCAGGAGAAAGGAAAGGAGGGGTGGGGGGGGTGGAGTGGAAGTCAGTCATTCTGATTACCAGTTCTCTTTTTTTGAGGAGAGGAGGACTTCCCTCTCTTTCCTCATATACTGCATTTGAACATGTGCCATTTCTCCAGCTCCTGACCCTCCCCATTCCCCCTCACCAAAGTAGCTCACCAGACGACCTCCCCAACATTGGAGGAAATGAGGTATCGGATAAACTGCTTCATGTTGTTGTAAATGGCTCTGCCTTCCTCTACAGCGGCCACAATGGTGGAGAAGTTGTCATCTGCAAGCACCATCTCAGATGCAGTCTTGGCCACAGCAGTACCAGAGCCCATGGCAATACCAATCTCAGCCTTCTTCAGAGCTGGGGCATCATTCACTCCATCCCCTGTCTGCAGGGTGAGGAGATGAGTGTGTATTCAGAGCAACCCAGAACTGACCAGCTTCAAAAACCCATATGCCACTTATCCAACTGTTTTATACATTTCACTTCACTGTCCTCCTGATATCCTTCCTGTTCCTCATGCTAGTCTCTCTCTCTCTCTCTCTCTCTCTCTCTCTCTCTCTCTCTCTCTCTCTCTCTCTCTCTCTCTCATTGTCTCCTCTGTTCCCATGGCTCTTCACTGCACCCCCATCGCTGTAGTCTCATCAGAGGATCTGAAAGCCCTTTACTGTACCTTTCCCCAGGTCCCTGTCCCCTCTCCTACGTCCCCTCTCAGCCCTCTAAGTCCTTACCATTGCAGTGATCTCATCGAAGGACTGCAGGTACTCAACGATCTTAGACTTGTGGGAAGGTTCCACCCGGGCAAAGCAACAGGCACGGCGACAGGCATCTCGCTGCTCTCCCAGGGGTAGATCATCAAATTCCCGACCTGTATAGGCTCGGCCTGTCACCTCCTCATTCTCCCCAAAGATACCAATGCGTCGGCAGATGGCGATGGCTGTGCCTTTGTTGTCACCTGTGATCATGATGACTCGAATTCCTGCATCACGGCACAACTGGATGGAGCCTGTGACCTCCTTGCGGGGTGGATCCAGCATCCCCACTACCCCAACAAATGTCAGATCCGTCTGAGGAGACAGAACAAAGGGAGACAAACTCAGGCAGAAAAGTAAGAGGAAAAGGAGATGGGAAGTGATTCAGGACAGCTGTGGGGAAGAGAGAACACCGTCCCCCCCACCCTCCCCATCCTAACCACTCCATCTGAGGAATGGCTGGGTGGAAAATTAGCACACCTTCCAGAGAACCCAGATTCACCGGGGGGCAGGGTGAGAATGAGGATGGGAAAACAGGGCGGATAGTGGGTATGACACAGAGACACAAACATGAAACAGAAATGTCGCTCACCTCCAACTCTGTGGTTTTAATAGTCTCTTGGAGGGTGGGTCAAACCAGGAGAAAGGTGAAACCTGGTAGGGACTGGGTCACTCTTAACTCACCTCATATTCCATGAACTTGGCAGAATCATCTAGGAACATCTCTTCTCGCCTGGGTGGGGCATCTCGGGTGGCCAGGGCCAAGCATCGTAGGGTATCCCGGCCTGTGCCCCACTCCTTGATCACACTCATGATTTTGTCCTTCACTGGTGTGGTCAGTGGCACTCTTGTTGTGCCAACCCGAACATAATTACAACGGTCAATGACTCCCTCAGGAGCACCCTAAAAGAAAAGAAATAGAGCTTAGAAACCTCTGCTCTTCTTCAAGAACATAAAGGTCATTGACAGCTCTGTCTACCCTTACAAAGGATAAGAGAACAGGTGGGCATTTGGTAAAAGAGGGGAGGACCTTTCTTTGGTCCCAGGGAGCAGCTAATAGTACCACCCTAGTTTCTAACCTTGACAAACATCTTGTTTCCCACAGCAGCTCGAGAAGACTTGGTTGGGGAACAATAGACAGACATGGACTTCCTGTCACGGGAAAACTCCAAGGTGAATTCTTTCTTCATCAGCTGGCGGATCACCTGGAAAAGTGGAGGGAGAAAGAGGTTGGGTTTGAGTTCAGATGGAGATTAGACATAAATTGAAGTGGAGTAGGAAGGAAGAGGATGAGGCAGCATCATGAAATAAGATCTGTTACACTACAGCCAAAAGAAATCTGGAGACCACAAAAGGCCACAGCCCAGTAGTATCAGTGTAGAACTAAGTTTGATCCTTCATATAGGGATTTTTTTCAGTATAGAGAATTTCCTCTCCCAGTCCTAGGGATTTGTCCAAAGCACCCAGAGAAGCTAAGTGACTTCTGAAAGGAACACTACTAAGTTTCAGAGATGGGATTTGAAGCCAGCCCTGCACAATAACCACAAGGCAATGATGCCTCTGCAGACAGGATAAAAGGGGCGGGGAGAGGAATCCATCACTGAATCAGCATCATGTCTTATTTAAAGCACTACATAAACAGGTTAGAGCAGGCCAGAGAAGAGCCATAAAAGTGCCTTAACAAGTTAAGAAAATGACTTAGGAGTACAAGTGAAAGGAAATGAGATTATTCAGCCTGGAAGTAGGAACTGATTTGAGAAATAATGGTCCTCCTGCCAAACATTAGAAAGAATAGAGACCAACTCTGTCCATCTCCACAAGGAAATGTCCTTGAAAATGTACTATAGGGGGCAGAAAGGGGTTAGAAACAATAATGGTAGTTCATATTTCTGTGTCCTTTAAAGTTTACAAAATGCTATCCTCACAATGACTCTTTCAGGGTAAACAAATATTATTGTTCCCAATTTAAAGGATGGCTTCACATGAAGTAAGCACTGGAGCTAGAATTCAAACTCAACTGTGACTCAAGTCTTGTGTCCTTCCTAATACCCCACCCTCATAGTTGAGGGGAGCCTCTCAGACTCACAGTGTTGCAGGCATTGGCCCTCTCCACCTTGGAGAGACTTCTCACATCTGTATTGAAAACATTCATCTTCTCCACCAGGGTGGTGAGTGCTGTCTCCGTAGCCTCCCCAACCTTCTCATAAACACCTTTGGACTGATGTGAGTAGAAATAATGGTAGAAATGGTTAAGAGAATGTTTTCCATTCCCCAGATACCCATCTTCTCCAACACACACACACACACACGTAGGAGAACAAATACAATTCCTACTAATAATGCTTAGAGAGAGAGAGAGAAAAGGGAGATGGAAACATACCATTTCCTCCCATCCCACCCCCCAAACTAGGAAAGGGTTCAGCTTTTCCCACTTTTTCCTAGGATTTCCCCTTGCCCTATCTGGGTGGCAATTATTGAGTAGGAGTTTGGCTTGAGAGAAGGTATTCATGCTCCTCACCTCATTGAAGTCCAAGGAGGAGTCATTGCAGAGGGCACAGATAGTGGCCAGCTCCACTAGCCCATCGTACTGACCTGCCCTGACTGGCTTATCGTTCTTCAAGCTGTGGGGGTTTGGGGAGGAGCATGAACAGGAAAGACAGAGGGAAAGGGAAAGGCAGAGAAGGACAGGGAGGGGTAGATTGGAAAAGCAGTGAACAGGTGGTCAGAAAGGGATAGTAAAGAAAAGTGGTGGGCAACCCATGGAACATGGGATGGGACAGGTAGGAGAGAATAAGTCTGGAGGGGAAGGGAAGGAGAAGACAGAAATAGCAGAGGAAGGTAAAAGAAACAGTGATTGAATGCAGGGCCCAGAAAGAGAGAGATGCTAGTCAAAAGGGTCATATGGAGGAAAGACAAGGCTGAAGGAGAAAGGGAAAATCTGGGGGTGGGAGAGAGTAGGGAGGGAAATCTTGGCCACTTACACTTCACCCTCAGGGGCATAAGTGGAACCAGTGATGGCAAATTCATTCAGAGAGCAGAGATCCCCATCTACCTTATCAATGACAAACATCTGCAGAAGGGAAAAGGGGAGAGGGAAAAATAAGAAAGAGTCTCCCTCAGATCTGATTAGGTAGTCCAGGCTGGATACACTCAGCAAGATGGGTGATCTTTACTATCTAGACAGGAACCTAATTCTTGGCATCTTGCTTCTCTCTAAATGCCCTAAGTTCACTCCTAGAATCAGACATACAACAAAGAAGTTACTTGTCAGTATTAAGAGGAGGCTAATTTCCTAACTTCTTCCCTCCCCCATATTTCCCAGACTAACGGTGATATGAGCAGGCATGAGTGTGCATCTGCTTTTAGCTTGCCTTCACTCTTACCCACCGAATTTCCCTCAAGCTTTCCTTACACTCTATAATCAGGGCAAGGATGGAGCCTTATTTATAACAGTGAGTATTCTAAAGTTAACATTGGTCTATTCTGTTTGCAAAGCTGGGCCAGGGAGTGGCCAGTCTGGGAGGCAGTGAGAGCAGCTGAGTTGAGAGGGAAGGGCTCTTTCCTTCTACAGAGTGAACACAGAGAAAGGGTAACCTAGGTTGACTCTGCACACCTTGTATCAATGCCACCTTCAGTGAATGCTTTGAGCTTTTCCAAGGCCAAAATAAGTGGTTACTAGTAATAAGGAGTGAAGTGGGAGGAGCGCTAGTCTGACATCTTGCTCCACCTCAACCCCTGGGTCACCTGCTGGGAGGTCAGGGTTCACTCCACTCCCAGAAGCCAGCGGGGTTCTATCCACTGACCTTGCAGACAGACATTTGGTTGGTGGTGAGGGTGCCTGTCTTGTCAGAACAGATGACTGAGGTGCAGCCAAGAGTTTCCACAGAGGGCAGGCTCCTCACAATCGCATTCTTTTTTGCCATTCGGCGGGTGCCCAGGGCCAGACAGGTGGTGATGACAGCCGGCAGACCTGGCGGTCAGATGAGGGGATAAGGAGTGAGTGGAGTCCCTGGAAGGGGCAAGTCATGAGAGATAATAGGAAAATAGAAAGCTTCCTGTGGTGCCACCCAGGGACATCACAATATCCCGGGAAAAAGTGTTGGGCTAAGATGAGACCAGACAATGAACCAAAGCCGGCACCTTAGGGAATAGGTGATGCTCTTCTGCTTAGGGCCAGGTGGGGGCACAGAGGGACCAGCTAAGGGACAGAAATCAGGCAGGCTGACAAGTGATGGGGAAGCAGAGGGCCGGCGAAGCAGAGGGCGTACAGGAGGTTTCTCACACCTTCGGGAATAGCAGCCACAGCCAGGGCCACAGCTATCTTAAAGTAGTAGATGGCACCGCGGAACCAAGAGCCCCCGTGGACAGGGTCGTTGAAGTGGCCGATGTTGATGAGCCACACGGCCACGCAGATCAAGGAGATGACCTTAGACAGCTGCTCCCCAAACTCATCCAGCTTCTGCTGCAGGGGCGTCTTCTCCTGCTCTGTGGCTGCCATCTGGTCCCGAATTTTCCCAATCTCTGTGCTCACGCCAGTGGTTGCCACAATACCTAGTGCCTTTCCTGCTGCAATGTTGGTGCCCTGGGAGGTGGGGACAGGACACTGTTAGCCAAGGGGAACAACACCATCTCCCATTTCCCACAGAGGCCTCTGATCTCACTGGGAAGATGCAGGGCTAGTAAGGATTCCCTCATATCCCACCACCTCCCACTCCCCAGAGCGACAGCCCTGGCCAACTGCTGACCCTGAGGAGCTCACCGAGAAAAGCATATTCTTCTTGTCCTGGTTGACAGCTCGTGGGTCAGGGACAGGTTCTGTGTGCTTGATGACAGATACAGACTCACCTAAAGAGAAGGAGCAGAAAAGTTAACCTGCTTCTGTTTCATCCTTCTGGTTTGATATTCTTCCTCTCCTCCCAACAGCCCATTCCGAGGAACATCATTCTGTCAGGGTTCCCTCCTTAAGCTCAAATGATTCTAGGAATTAAGAAACTTGTCCTCTCTCCCAAAAACTCCCACCTGTTTTCCATTAGTAAGGGATGGGTCATGGTTCAAAAAGGTCTGGTTGAAGCATATTCTGGGTAGGAGACACCCTCACTTAAGTCCTGGACTCCCTCAGCCTGGAGAGGGACTCCCACTGATCCCCGCCCTTCCTCTTCCATGGAGAAAGAGATTGGATAGGATGATGTCTAAGGTTCCTTCCAGCTCTAAAAGACTATGAGAAACAGGGTGTTATTTCCTAAACAATTTGTCAGGGTTTTTTGAGGCGTAACAACATCCTGTCTTTCCTCCATACCAGTTTTTTAATTGAGGAGAGAAGTAGATGTTTTAGAGAAAGAAGACAGGATGAAGTCAAAATATCTGCACAGAGTTTCAATGTGGTTTGGAGTGGGGGATTTCAATGTAGGGATAGATGGATTGAGGGTAGGTGAAGAATTAACACTCCCTCCTTCTCCCTACACCTCTCACGTATCCCAATAGACCCCCTGATGTCACAAACTGGAAAAGTTTGGAAAACACTGAAACAAAGGACAGTAGCCACCAAAAACCCTGAGAAGGACCTAGAGTCATATGTCATTTTCCTCTATCCTGAGGATTTCTATCCTGTGTTTCCAAGATTTTATCTTTCTCCTTCTCCCTTTCCCATTCAAAGATCTCATCTCTTCTTCCACCTAGTACAACCTCTCACCTGTCAGGATGGACTGGTCAACCCGAAGGGTAGTGGATTTGATGGATAGGATACGGATATCTGCAGGTACTTTGTCACCCACTGTGGAGAGAAAAAAAAAAAAAAGGTCAGTTAGAGGGGAAAGCTTATATCTTTACTCCTGGAAACTGTGGGAGGAACAAGAAAAAGATGTATTGGGGCGGCTAGGTGGTGCAATGAATACAGCGCTGGCCCTGGAGTCAGGAGGACCTGAATTCAAATGTGACTTCAGACATTTAACACAAAAAACTAGCCATGTGACCTGGGCAAGCCACTTAGCCCCAATTGCCCGACCTTTGCCCTTCCAAAAAGAAAAAAAAAGATGTATTTAGGGACAAAAGGATAATTTATGGGTAACAAGATGCATAAAATGAAACTGAAATTGTCTACTATGAACAAAATCCAGGCTACATTTGTAGCTAGGATAAGAAATATTTGATGGAAATTTTTTTTCTTGTATTAAACATCTCTGATAAGGGTCTGAAACCCAAGGTATATAAGGAACTAACACAAATAAATAAGACCAAGAACCATTCCCCAATGGTCAAAGGAGATGAACAGACATTTCTCAAAAACACTGGAAACTATGGAAAACCATATAAAAAATTGTTCCAAATCACAAATGTGAATCAAAACAATTGTGAAGGTTCACCTCACAGAGAGAACATTGGTATGGATGATTAAAGGTGTAAACAGTCCATTTTTGAAGTATTATGGAAAGATGGGCACTTGTTCAGTCATTTCAGTTGTGTCTGGCTCTTCATTGACCCCATTTGATCTTTTCTTGGCAAAGATTCTGGAGTGGTTTCCTCCTCCAGCTCATTTTACAGATGAGGAACTGAGGCAAACAGGCTTAAGTAACTTGCCCAGGGTCACAGAGCAGGTTAAGTATCTGAAGCCAAGATCTGAACTCAGAAAGATGAGTCTTCCTGACATCAGGCCCAGGACTTTTTCCATTTTGCCACCTGGCTGCCCAATGGACAGAGGTAGGAATTGGCCCAACCATTCTGGAGAGCAATTTGGAATTATGCTAAGAAAGCGACTAGAATTCCTACATCCTAATATGTCCATAGCAAGGCTTACATCCCAAAGAAGTCAAAAATAAGAAGAAAGGTCCCACTTATACACAAATGTTGATAGCAGCATTTTTTATGTAGTAGCAAAGAACTGAAAATGAAATAGGTGCCTATTAACTGGGCAATGGATAACTGCATTCTGGTATATTCAGGTTATGGAATATTACTGAAGTATAAGAAACAGTGAATATGAATATGGAGGAATATGGGAAGCCAGATGAACTAATGAGGCAAAGTCAAATTAATGGAATCCAGAAAACAGCATACATAGTGACTACAACCATGTAAATAGAAAGAACAGAAGAAATGAAAGCTTTGTAATTATACAGACTTAACTTGGCCCTGAAGAAGATGTATGAGAATATGCTTTTAACTATGATGAACTGCTTTTTTCCCCCCATATTTAATTTTTAATTTTACATCATGAGGGTTGGTTCTCTGAATGAGGGAAGGATAAGGATAATATTCAAAAGTGTCAATTATATAAAAGAGGATAGGATATATATAGGATATACATTTTAGTGTACTGCTTCCTTATTTTAAAAATATATATATGTATATATTTTTTAATAAGGAGGCAATACACTCAAAGGACTTGAGGGTGGAGAGGCAGAAAAGGACAGAGAAAGAAATGAGAGGGAAAGAGGAAATGTAGCCAAGTAAAAGTGGGAGGAAAAAGCAGGTGAACAAGAGATAAGCAAATGAGCTTGAAAGAGAAGCTGGGAGAAAGGAGCGGAAAAGTCATGAAAGAGGATTAAGAAAAACTTAGAGAGTGGGGAAATCAGAGAAGACGAGATAAGGTAGGGGTGACAGAAGGAGAATGTAAAGAGAAGAGTAGGAATGGAATGCCAGGAAATAAAGTAAAGAGGAAAAGTGTGATAAGCTCCTCACTTTCCCACCTCTGTGCCCTCCCCACAGGTCTTTGAAGCTCGAATTCCCACTCAGCAAAGGTCACTTCTTCCAGGAAGTCTTCCCTCATCCCTCCACCTGGAAACAACCTTCTTCCTCAGACTGCAGGTAGGATTTGGTTTTGGACCTCTTTAATAGCTATCTGTGTCTTACCTTCCTAGTAGAGTTTATGGGATTCTTAATCCTGGGTCCCTGGACTTATGAAAAAAAAAGTTGACATAACCATTTTGAATATAATTTGTTTTCTTTGTAATCCTGTGTATTTTATTTTGTGCATTTAAAAATATCATTATGAGAAGGAGTGCATAGGCTTCAGACTGCTGAAGGGATCCATAACACAAAAGAGGTTTTTCTGTCTGTGAGCTCCATGAGGATTAGGAAGGACTATGTCTTCAAATGTCCCCAGAGCCTGACATGATGCTCCACGGGTGCACACGGCAGTGATTAATATTTGCTAAATGACTGGCTGACTAAAAGGATGTGGGACACACTAACAATGGGACAGCAAATCATGTGAAGAGAAGTAAGCGAGATAGGGAACAAGACCACCTAAGGAGGTTGGGGAAGGAAAAAATGGGAAAAAATAAGCTAATAGAAGAGCAAGTTGGGATAAAGAAAACAGGAGAAACTGAGGTAAGGGAGGAAGATGGGGAAAGAGAAAGCAAGATGGAACAATGGGGGAGGGAGGTGAAAGAAGAAAAACAGTGAGAGAGATGCACATGCACAGACTGGGAATAGAGAGTGTGAGCTCAGAAGTAGGAGAGACCCATGAGTATATCAATTAATACTAGGAATTCAATGCTGACCAGACAGATATCATGCTGTGGGATGACCCCTACAATTTAAGGACCTTTTAGGGAACCGAAGAACATTTTCTGGGACCTCAGCCTAAAAAATTCGAGCCTTCTGGATGGCCCTTGGGGGAAGGGCCCATCTTTCTTTCTTTCCATTATTGGGGTACAAAAAAGCCATTCCAGTCATCCCTGGGACCACCCCTACTGAGGACAGAGGAAACAAGGGAGGGAAGAGGTTGGCTGATGTCGGGACACCCTGTCACCCTACCCCAGGCAGTATTTATAGATAGTCATGGCCCTGGCTCCAAAATGTGTTGCTGCTGTGTTGGGGCACAGGAGGGAAATCCTCAGCACCTCTTCACTTGGCTCCCCTCCCCAGAGTCTCCATACTCTCATAACGGGGTACTGGTACAGAGAGAGCGTTTATGTATGTCACAGGGGCCTCAGGGATGGAGGAAAGCCCTGGGCAGAAGTGCGAATATAAAAACCGCTGAAGGGGACAGAATCCTCGTAATCTTAGCCGCCTGGCCCCCACCCCTCTCCCCAGTTAGGCATTAAGTGTCCCTCGGTTTCTAGGAGGCGGGGACACTCTTTAAACTCCCTCCCAACCCAACACCAGATCCCGTGCTCTCTCCATCATCGCCCATGTTTTCCATACATGGCCGGGGGCTTGATCTCTCCGCCACCCATGCTCCTTCCCCTCTGAGACTCCTCAAGGGCACTGAGAGGTCAAGATTTATAGCTGACGAAGCTTGGGGTGGGGGAAGGAGGGGGAAGCTAAGCAAGGGGTGGGGGTGATGGGGCCCATTGGCAGGGCCCTGGGTACACCTGTTGCTAACAAGTGCCGGGTGAGGGAAGGGAGGGCGGGCAGGGGGTTCTGCTTTCAGCAACAGGGACAGGACTAGCTGTTCCTGTTGAGACTCTAGAAGGGGGCAGCTGCTGGGGGGCGCTGATGAGGGGGAGAAGACTGAATGCCCTGGGGTGACCTCCTTAGGAGTCTGGGAAGGAGGAGCTAAGACTTTCTACCTCTCCTTCCCAATCTCCTCACACCTCAACCCCTCCATCCTAACACTGAAACCCCACTCATTCGAGATACATGCAGATGAACAAATTCTCTCTGTACTCACATACACTCATATGCAATTCACAAGGCTCCCCCATTCCCTTCCTCTCCTCTCTTCCAATCTCGGGACGTAGAACTCACCAGCCACCTCCACGATGTCTCCAGGGACGATGTCCCGGGCCTTAATCCGCTGCACAGACTTTCGGTCGGCCCTGTACACTTTGCCCATCTCAGGCTCATACTCCTTAAGAGCTTCAATGGCATTCTCTGCATTACGCTCCTGCCGGGGAGACAGGACAGGAAGGAAAGAAAGGATGATCAGCAGGCACCTTAAGAGAGAGGAAAGGATTGCAGAGTCTCAAGCAGGAAAGGAGGGAAAAGGAGGTATCTGCAGGGGGTGGGAAGTGAGGGAACCAGGGAAGAGAAACGGGGTAGGCTATGGAAGGAGAAGAGTTATAGATAGATCGTTTGAGGTGTGTGAGGAGTATCATTAATGTTATCTAGGAAAAATAAAAAAAATAGAGCAGTGGAACTAGTGTTAGTATTTGTGGGTTGTGGGGACAGAGTAGAAGATGAGAACCTTTATGGGATGGCAAGAAATGTCAATGGGGAATGGTTGCACAGAAAGAAAGTGAACAAGGAGTGAAGGGGAGAGAAAAGGAACAGCCAAGGGCCAGGGAAAGGTCAGAAAACAGGAGATAGGAAAAATGATTAGGAAGAAACAGGGTCTTTAGTGGTTGAGTGTGAGAAACCAGAATGGGAGGAAAGATGCCTGCAGGCACCAGCCAGAAAGGAAACATAAAATGAGGGAGTCGGTGTTGGGATAAGAGAATGTTAATGACAGGAGGGCAAAAAGGCAGGGGTGACCCCTTAAAGGAGACAAAATAAAGAAGAAATAAAGAAACTCAGTATAGGGTACCACAAACAAGGGGTGAGGGAGGGGTGGGAGTGATCCTGACCTGCCAAACCCCAACAATGGCATTGGCAATGAGGATGAGGAGGATGACGAAGGGCTCAACAAAAGCTGTGATGGTCTCCTCACCTTCCTCAAACCAGGCTAGCACCTGTGTGAGGGAGATAGAGTCAGTGAGCTTGCCTCAGAGAAGAGTGGGATGTAGAAGGGCTAATTAAATGCATACCACCAGCAGTCCCTATGGTGGAACAAGGAATACAGATGCATCATCACACTCACAACCATCCAGAGGGCTGCTGGGTACATTCATACACATCAACGTTCGCTAGAGTTCACCTCTCCCATGCAGACACACTTGTTCACAGGCAGTGGGGAACCCAGAGAACAACTAACTCATAGTTACGTAACTTTTTAAGGTTTAAAGCACTTGCCTTATATCAACTGGGGAAGGTAAATAGATATTAAAATTACTATTATCGCTATTTTACAGCTGAGGAAACTTGAGGCTCTGTGGGTTCAAATAATGTTGCTTGTGGTTCCACAAGTATCTGAGGCTAGATTTGAATCCAGGTCTACCAAGTTTAACATTCTTAACACTATGCCTCTCAAAACTGACAGACAAACAGACACACACGCACAAGTGTAAGGATGGATGATTTATTCCAGGTTTCTGTCATTCTCTATCGACACACTTGGATTTGATTTTCTGTTCTGCACAGAGACCACCCACACTCCCCAGTCACTCCTTCCCCACAAACAGGAAAAATGTTTTGCAAAAACACTACCCATTTGAATAGGCACTGCGATCCACCCCGCTGCCTGAGCCCTGCCCCCCCCCCCAACCCCAGCCCAGGGTTTAGGGGAGGAGGGGGGCTCCAATTTCAAGAGAGCTGTGGGGAGATAGGATTACCGGGCCTCGTGCACACACACCCGGCCCCAGCTGTTTTCCCTGCCCAGCGACAGCTCCAGCAAATATCAAGATACAAACTTGAGAGTGGAAAAGGAGAGCCCTGACAGCCAAGAAGAAAGTGAATCAGGGTGAGGAGGGAAAGGGACCTGGAGGACGAATTTCCAGGGGGCTGAAGGGATGATCAGTGAGCGTGAGACGGGAGGGAGGAGCTTCTGCGGGACTGCGGAAGGATGATGAGATGTGACCCCAACCGGGGATGCGGTGGAGGACCAGAGGGCAGGGGGGAAGCCGAAAGCTAGAGCCAAGGAAGAAATGGGGAGGAGTTGGGGGAGATCTGGGGAAGGGCAGGCTGGGAAAGGAGATGCCAAGGTGAGGGAAGGAGGCCTGAGGAGTTATTTCAAAAAGGAAAGAGATCGAGGCTGGAGGCCAAGGTCAGGGGTTTGCAGCTTAATCTGGAGCCCTAGAAAGAGACCTGGGGGCTGCGGGAGCCAAGTGAGGCTGCAGGGAGCCAGACCCTCCCAAGGGGTGTAGACCTTGGCCATGGAGAGACCGTGGAGAGACGGAGAAGCTAGGGATCAGTCATTTGGAAAACGAGGGCTTGGGGAAGCTGGGAAGAAAGGATTCAGGGCTGGGAGCCAGAGTGCAAGCTAAGGTAGCAAGCCGCTCATTCCCAGACCTGCGCTCCTCAGTTCCCCGCCAGCCTCCACAGGCTGGGGAACGCGGGCCCTAGAGCAGGCCGGGACGGGGGCTAGCTAATGGGTCCAGTCTGCTGTCCTGGGAGAGTGGCTGCTTTATTATTGTTATTTTTAATTGCCTTCACCTTCTAAGAGGCAGGCAGCTTGAGGGGTCAAATTCACGTTCGGGAGAGTTTCCCCAGGCAACGCGGCCCAAGGCCAAGGGGAGTGGGGAGGCACTCCCAGTCCCCCCACCTCACCCCTCTGTCTGCAGCCCCACCATCTGCTCCTACTCTTCCCCATGGGCTCCTGAGCAGACCCTCGGACTTCCCTCAAGCCTGCCCCGACCCTGTGGTTGATGATGAGTCTCGGTTTACAACGCTAAGCAGAGCGCCCCTCCTTCCTTCCATTATCATCCATCCTCCTTCTCCTGATGTAAAACCTCCACGTGAGCCAGGGCAATGAATCGATCATCATTACTTATATGATGTACTTCTCAGTACATGTAATGATGTTGATGAAAATAATAACACACTCCTACATAAGATTTGCACAGCACTTTTCTCTCAACAATCGTTATCACCATTTTGGAGACAAGGAAATGGGATTTGAGAGGGAAAGGAATTCTATCACTGTCCTTCCCTAGCTTCTCCCTCTCCCCCAATTCTTTCTGTCACCTCATGGAAAGCGCCCCTCCTCCCATGGTCCCCTAACCTTCTTCCCCCATTCTCATGCCATTTGCTGCACTTACAAAAGATATGCAGGCAGCCAGGAGAAGAATCCGAACGAGGAGGTCTTCAAATTGCTCTATCACCAGCTCCCACAGGGACTTGCCTGGGAGAAGAAGGCAGGGGAATGGAGGAGATTGCCACATCCAGGGGGGTAGCAATGCGCAAAAAGAGAAGTGCTGGATGCTTAGGATTAGGGATAGGGAAGAAAAAAAGGCTAAGGGATCTGGGGTAACAAAAGAGGGAGGGGGCCGAATCTGAGGGCCTGGAGAAATTAAAGTTCCCAGCCCTGAGCAACAACTTATTCTAAGGAGTAAGAGGCAGACCTCAGTGGGGAAGAGGGGAAATCGGGTTTACAACTCTCTCTAGAAGAGGGTGACATTTCTTCTTTTGTGTCGGTTTTTTTTGGGGAGGGAAGAGTGGCGAGAAGAGGATGGACAGTGAACAATGACAGAAATGAGAAGCTCTTCTCATCTGGTGGACTCTGAGGAGGGCCTATAGACAAAAAGGAGAGGGGCAGAAAGAGAGGTTGAGGGGTAAGAGAAGAGGATGGAGAGATACAGGGTTATTTGACTTACCTTCTTCTGCAGGGAGTTCTGGGACAGGATTGGGAGAGAAGGGAATAAAACAGTTCATTTAGGATGCAGTCCCTTCTGCCCAACATTTCCCCCACTCCCAGAATGTCACAGCCAAAGTGAAATACTAAGGCCAGAGAAAGTGAGACAAGCTACAGATACATCAGAGCCTCGGAGATGCTGCCCTACCAAGTCCCACTTCCCTCCCAGAATTCAGTTGTCCTACTCCTCGGCTTTTTCCCCAGAGTCTCTAGGGAAAAGGGACCATATTGAGGAAGATGGATAATCAACTCCAATTCCAAATACTCACCATTGGGTCCATACTTCTCTAGATGTCTTTTAACTTGGTCAGGGTTGAGGCCAGAGTTCTCATTCACCCCAAAATAGGCCAGGCATTCTTCCGTGGTCTTGGAGTGTGCGGCCTCCATCTTGCTCCCTTCCTGGGGGCCAGGGGCCGGTGCCTTCTTTCTATGGGGTCTCTTTCACACGTGGGGGATTTCCTCCTTAGTCTCTCTACCTGCTTGTCTCTGTCTCTCTTCAGCCCCACGATGGGCTTGTCTCCCCTCCACACAACTCTGACCCCCGTCCAACCTAGAGCAGCCGGCCACCCCCCCAACCCCCAGCTGGCCCTTATGAGTGAATTGAGGGGGTGCCCAACCCCCCCACCAGGCCCAGGATTGGCTGGCTAAGACCCTAACAGGAGGGGCCAGAAGAGAGAGGTATTTTTGCTGACAGAGGGAGAACAGTGGGGCTGCAGCCTGAGATGTCACTCATAAGGCCAGAGTGGCCCCTGCCCCAGGAAAAGAGGGGGTAGGGGGTGACTGAGACTGTCTCCTATGTTTCTCATCTTCTCCCTAACTTACTTCCCCTGCCTCCTCTCTCCATCAAATTCTAGCTTCTTCAACCCAATCTTATTCTTTTCCTTTCTGACTCCCTTCCAACCCTCTTATTCCTTTTCCCCTTCTCCACCCCCCCTCCCCCCATTTGTTCCCTTCATCACTACTCCCACCTGGACCCAGCCTGCCCCTATTGCCCTATAATTTCAGCATCTTCTTCATCCTAATGAAATAAAGGAGGAAACACACAGAGATTGGAACCAAGAGGTCAAGTGAAGGGGCCAGGGAAATCTAAGACAAAACTAGAAGGGAGACTGTCCATTGTGGGATAGGAGAGAGCAACTCTAGAGGGGCAAGTGGAAATGAGGAGGGGAGAGGGTCAAAGGGACAGGGCAGAAGGTGGTAACCCTACCCCAGGGAGGGGGGCAGCAAGAGCCATCAACATGGGATTTAGTGTCCAAGTGCTGGTGAGCGGAGCCAGGACTGCAAATACCCCCTGCCAACACCACCTCCCCACCTGCCCTCCTAAAGCCATGGGAAATACAAGGCCCTGCCCCACCATTCCTGATAGGGAATCCCCCCCTCCCCAGGAAAATGGGATACCCAGCCACAGGGGTAACTCAAGAGGCTACAAAATATGCTGATGGCACAGAGGGGAGAGACATATGGTCTGAAGATTTAGAATGGGGGTGGAGATATCTTCTGAGACAAGGATGGATAGAAACAATTATTCTTTCTCAAGCCATGGCTTCCTCCACACTGACAAGTCTTGACCCAAAACCTTATGGCTAATGTACAGTTCTTACTACTGTGACCTGACTGTTGGTGTCAGTCCCACGTGAGGACTGGAAAAGTTAAGACGGGAGAAATTTAGGGTCTGTGGAGAGCAAAAATAGCTATATTGTGCTGAAGGGTTGGACAGATTCCTCAAGGGAAATCAGAGTGGGATGGGCATTCATGGAAGATAACTAAATCAGGCTGGTATAGACAAAGGGAATGGGTGTGGGTATGATTGGGGAGGGTCAGATCTGGTGAAACAGGGACAGGTGTAGGGAAAATCATGGGATTTTGAGCTAGAAGGGATGTTGGAGACCATCTGTTCCAACCCTCTCATTTTATAGATGGGAAAACAGAATTCCAGAAAAACGTTCACAAATCATAAAAGAAATAAGTGATAGAGCTGGACTTCAAACCCAGTTCTTCCAAATTCATGGCTTTTTGCACTACACTCCAGCTGCCTTATTTGGCTGAGGGGAACAGACCAGTGATAAGGGGATGATGGAACATGAAGCAAACTGAACCTTAAGGAGAAGGGAGCAGGAGGCCCTGTTGTCAGGTGCCAGGCAAGACCCAAAGACTGGGTTCGAAGGCACAAGAAGTTTCTGAGCCCTGGATTCAGTGTCAGCCTCCCAGGAGTGGCAGCTGCTTTGAGCCAGCCCCCACCCACCCTTGCCCTAGGGTGGAGCGTCTGATTACCACTAGGCAACTGCTGAAGAATGGGGGAGGTAGGAGGGGACCTTGGGGGTAAGGAGAGAGTGTGAGTATTGGGGGCTGGTAAGGAGGGGTGAAGGAGGGGGGATGAAGAATAACTGAAGGAGCAAAAAAAAGAAGTGGTGGTAGAGCAAAGAGGGATGAGGATTAACCAGTGAAAGGTCAGAGGTGGGAAGGTTGTAGAAAGGGAGCTGTAACCTTGGGCAAATCACTTCCCGTGCCTTCATTTTCCCATTTTCCCATTTTCCCTGAGGACACCAGGCCAGTTGATTATTCTTTTAAGGTCCATTTTGGCTCTTGGGAGCAGGAAGCCCAAGGAAGGGGGACTCCCTCACTGGGGAAAACCAGAGCGCATGGTGGGGTGGGGTGGGGAGAGGTTTAGGAATGCTTCCCTCTTGAACCCTCCACTCCTCTGCCTGGCCTGAAAGGGCAACCTCCAGGGTGAGGTGAGGACATAGCTCTCCTCCCCCTCCCCTTTTTCACAGCTTTGACTGTGTCTCCTCCACAGCTGAGTCCTTCCCTGACCTCTGGGCGGGGGGGATAGGAGATTGGGGAGTGTGGGGGTTCCACAAAATGGGGCCGTTATGTGAGAGAATCACACCCACAGGAATCAGGGGACTTTCAGACCTATCCCGTGATCCCATGTTATCTGGGTTGAGGAGAGAGGTGTGAGAGGGCAAATTCACCATAACCTAAGCTATTGCTCAGGCCAGTTTTTCCCCACCCTGGTTGAGTGACAGGGGCCACTGCCCATCTTGAAGGAGCAAGAGTGACCAAACATGGAGAGGGGGGGAAAGAAGAAGGGAGGGGAGAGGAGGGAGGGAAGGAGAGAGAGAGAGAGAGAGAGAGAGAGAGAGAGAGGGAGGGAGGGAGAGGGAGAGAGGAGAGAGGAGGAAGAGAGAGAATAGAGAGAATTAAAGGGGGCAAAGAGCATTACCTAGCAGATAAAAGAGCACAGAATCATACTAAGGGACAAACCAAAAAGGGACTCTGAAGTTGAGTCCTAATCCAAAGCCCTAAGTCCCCTAATTTTGCTGATAAGAACACTAGAGGCTCAGAAAAGTACTTTATCCAGTATTGCACCAGGGGAAATCAGAGTTGTCTCTCAAAAAGATGGAGAAAGAAAATGATTTAGAAACTAATTAAGATTTTTTTCTGAGGATGGTCAAACACTCTGATTTGATTGAGGAAGGCATTCTCACCCCTATCCCTAGGGCTGGTAAGACAAAAGGGCTCTGTCATCAACACCCCTTATCACCCTGGCAAATAACTTCTTTCTGCACCTCAGTATTCTCATCCGTAAAGGGGGTTGGACCAAAATTCTCAGGTACATTTCAGCTCTAATATCCCAGAGTCTGTGAGAAGGTGCTAAGGCCCAAAGTTTAGAGAAAAGGAACAATTATCATCCAAACATGAGAAGCCAGGAGGAAGGCCTTTGGATCCTGTGTGCCCTCCATTCCCCGAGAGTCCTCTTTAGCCTTACAAAGGCAATTTTCTGAAGACCAAAGGGGTGAACCGGGAATATAATTTGTTTCTGGTCAGAGTAAGTCTGAATCAGATCCTGTTAATCTCTGAAGTGGTAGAATTCTCATACTCCCCATTCATAGCACCAAGATCCTGCAACTTTCTCCCTCCTCAAGGGCTGGTTCCACCCCTCAGGTTCCCCCAACTGGATAAGGGAGCCCCAGAGAAAAGACCAAGTGGGAAAAGTCATCAGCCTTCAGCCAGCTCCCTGCCCAGGGTGCACTGTAGACTCCAGCTGTCTCCTGTCCATCTCCTGTCAGAACCAGAGGCTCAGAATAACAAGGTCACAAGAGCCCAGGGCCTGCTGGAGGAGGGGAGCTGGGATAGAAGAAAAGGGAGTGGCAAAGCTGAAGGAAAGGGAAGAATACAGGGCTGGAGCATCCCATTAGGCTGGGGAAAGGGGCAGAACACAGAAAAAGAGAGATGAAGGGTAGAACTGGCAAAACAGAGGGAGGAGCTCAGGAATATATTTGGAGATGGTCCTGGGCAGCTAACGTGGTGTGATGTATGGAGCAGCAGTCCTGTGTTTGAATCCCAGCTCTGTTCTGATTATCTATCTGACCCTGTGCAAACCACTTACCGTTCACTCATCTTTAAAACCAGGGGATTTGACTGGATAGTGCCTGCCAGTCCATTGTTCTCTCTCTCAAACGTTTTTAAATCCAACTGAACTCCTCCTGGGTGCTAGGGTAGAAGGAGGGCCAGGAGCGCCCTCTTTTGGAGAAATAAATGCACCACCAAAGTTGGGAGCAGCCACAACTCGAGGAGATGCAGAAGGGTCCTCAAGATACCACCTAAGTCTAACGCCCTCATTTACAGTGGAGTACACTGAAATGCAAATAAATCGAATGATTTCCCCAAGGCGCCACATTTAATGAGCAGCAGAGCCAGGATGCAGGTTTCCCAACTCCAGGCCACACCGCGATGCTTCCTTGCTCAAGAACCCAGAAACCCTAGCCTTTCTGGTTTGGCTCAATGGTTATTCCCTTCAACCTCTCCCAGAACAAGCTATTTAGGGAAAAATAAGCTGCCCTCATCCCTGGCTCTACTTTGCAGCTTCCAGTCAAGTTGGAATTCCAGAATCAGACTGTTAAGAGTTGGAAGGGACTCGAGATGAGTGGTCTGACATGGGAAGTGACAGCCACAAAGTCACCCTGGAAGTGGCTGGTCCAGGACTCAAAAGCATACACATGTGCCCCTCCTGAGCCAATCATGTCAGCGTCTCCAATTCCATTCTGTGATACAAACACTGGGCCAATGATCAGAAGAGAGCTGAGATAAACCTTTTTATTTATGTTTCTCCATTTCACTTAAAAAAAAATCCTTAATGTAGCTGATACAGCCCCTCCCCAACACATCACAGAGAGCTATGAGAGGTACTGGAGAAATGGCCCACAGGGGGCGAGGCTGAGCACAATTGGCCCACCCCCAAAAGGAGGTAACGGATCCAAGTCCCTGCCCAGGGAAAGGGGCAGCTTGGAGTGTCATCTGGGAAGTTACTAATGGCTCTGTCCCTCTGTCCTGTACTACTCCCACCCCCTAGACAAACAGGGGCAAGGGAAGCATTTGTACCTCTCTGGGGAGGATCTGTCCTGGGTCCTGGCCCGGGGCCAAGGAGAAAGGGGAATTGGTTGTGTGGGGCTATTCATCCTTATAGGAAGGAGTACTGGTTATTGATGGCTCTGGAGCGGACCCCTTCCTCCCCAGCATTCCCTGGCTGCAGCTGCAAGAAATGCACAAAAGGGGTCACTCCCACCTCCCCACCGGGCCCCTCTAGCCCTGAGGGCTCCCTGTTTAGGGCTGTGGCCTCCTCAAGCTCAGCCACAGGGCCTGGCTCTCCTGGGGTCCCTCCACTGCCTGCCTTCTCTTCCTCTGAAGCTTCTGATGCTTCCACCATCTCTTCCTTTTCCCCAGGGTGTGCTGGCTCTGCCCTCAGATCAGGGTCAGGAGACTGGGATGGGTCATGGGAGATGTTCGGTTCTGGAAAAGGTAGAAGGGAAGGTAACTCAGGTAGAGAACATAAGATGACTTAAGTGTTCTTGGCACCCCCTCCCTTTGAACTCCATTATCCTCAGGACCCAAGTACCTTCATCCCACACCTTCCAAGCCCCCTCATGGAGGATGGAACATGGGGAGGAAACACACTTACACACAGTCACTCGCTCCGATGGGCATGAGGGTGGAAGAGGCGTCGGGGTAGCAGCGATCTCCCTCACACACCCCAGCTCGGCTCCCTGCCCGTTCCCTGCCTGAGAGGGAGTGAGGAGGGGGACACAGACAGGACAGCAGAGGTTGGAGGGTGGTTAGGAAGGGGAAATATGAGGAGCAGAGGTTTGGGTAAAGGTCATATGGAGTAAACACAAGGGGGGGAAGACAAAGCATTGCCCAGAAGGGACAGAGGAAGATCAGGGTACAGAGAGCAACAAGAAAGAGAGAGAAAAAAGTAGGGAAGAATGGAAGCAAAGACAGACAATGGGCAAAGGCTTTTGATGGAAATGAAAATGTACCAATCCCATTCTCAACACCTCCCGCCTCCCACCTGGTCTGAGTACGACCTCCAAAGGGAAAGGAAGGAGAAGCAACTAAGCACCTCTCTGCAGGGCACATTCACTTTCTTTTCCCCTCCACATGTATAAATGCCTTCTCCATCCCTCCCTCCTTTCCCTCTAAACGTGCTCCACAACTTGCATATGAGAGCCTTCTCCTCTCTGCTCATGCCTCACTTCTCTGAGGAGCAAGAACTTTCTCCCCTGCAGCCCTGCTTACCTTGTAGCCTCTGGGAGGCCACAACATAGCTGACGAGGGTAACATCACTGGAGCCCCCAGACTCCAGGGGAATGGGGTGGACCCGGAAATGCTCCAGCATGTCAAAGACCGTCTGGAACCAGAGGTGCTGCACCCGGCAGTGACCATCCTCATTCAGGGACAGACGAAGGTGCTGGGGGCCAGGATGGGGAAGGTAAAGACTGCTTTCTTCTTGGGACCTGAGGGCTGCCGCCTTCTCCCTGTCATCTCTCCTAAACTACCCTTTCCCCTGGGATCGAAAATCTTTCCCCCAACAGCTCCCCATGTCCCTGGGAACCTCCTATTTCCTGAACTCCCCCTCTTTCTTTGAACTCTCTTTCTGTAGGATACTTCCCTAAGCTAATCTTTTTCCCAGGACACTACAGCCTTCTCCCCTGAAGCTTTTCTTCCTCAAAGAAAGAAAGGAGCCCTTTCTTCCATGGGGCCACTTACCTTGGCCTTGCCCTGGAAGTTGAACGTGAGGACATATTCCCCCCTCCTCGTCTCGCTTTGACGTACCAGGAAGACACCATGGCTGCCAGCACCCCCTGCCAACACTAGCTGGGCAGCTTTGAGGCGGGAGAGAGTCCCATGGAACCAAGGGTACTCTGAAAGGGGGTGGTCCCCATCACCTCCATCTGACTCCCCCTGGAACAGGAACGAACCTTCAGGGAGGAAAGAGTGGGGAAACCGGGGTGTCAGGGAAGCCTCCCCCATCCCTGAGGATAAGAGTCTTCTGTCCTGAAGCCCTTCCCTTGTGTATCTTCCCCTTTCCCCTAGTTTAGGCACCCACAGTCCCTCAGATCTGAAAGACTCAAGAGAAGGAGTTTAGTTAAGAAGAAAACTAGAATTAGAAGTAGTTAGAAAGATTTATAAGGCAAAGACACACACACATACCTACACACACACACACACACACACACACACACACACACACACACACACACACACACACACGCAAACACATATACATGCACACACATACACATCCTGGTACCTGTGGTGTCTGGAGTGTCTGGAGAGGGGTAAGGGGCTGGTGGGGGGTAAGCTGTCCCCACTGGGGGCCCCTCTTCGATAGGGACTCGGGGGGGCAACTCTGGGGGCAGTAGTTCCATTGAATCAAAATGGGAGGCAGCAATAGAAGCAGAGCTGGGGGAGACAGAAGCTGAGGGACGATCAGAGAGGCCCCCATATGCCCCTAAAAGAAAAACCAAGAGTGCAAGGAAGACTTGAGATTCAGCACCCTCCCAAACCCAATCCACTCCCCAATTAGGCAAAGGAAAATCTTTCTCCTTAGGACACAAAAAGACAATAGCTTCCTAACATCTCTCTGTGACTCAAATTTCCTCCTCAAATCTATCCTATAGAAGGTACTGGAGAAACATTCTTAGAACACACCATTTATTACCGAACTGCTGCCCAAAACCCTCTCCTGGCTCAATTCCTAAAAGGTAAAGACTGAATCTGGCTTAACACTGAATCCTTCAGCCTAACCCCAACCTACCTATCTCTCCAGTCTTTTCTTCTGTTCCCCTAACATAGACCCCCTAACCGCTTCCGACCCAACTGATCACTTGTCCTTCAAACACCTCCAGCTTCTCTAACTCTGCATCTCTGCTCACACTGGCCCTCTACCTGTGCTGATCAAAATCCAGGTCCAGCTCCTTCAGAAAGCCTTCCTTCACTATTCTAGTCACCAATGGCCTTTTCCTCCTCTCAGATCCAACAGAACTAGTCCCCAGCACCACTCACAGTGCATTTAGCTGGTCTGACCTTGCACGACTGCTTGTTTCATCTTATGGTAAGTCTTCCCCTCCCCCTCCTTCTACAACGGACCTCAAGAATAGGAACTACCTTGAAGTTCTTTCTGTGTCCAGAGTTCAAAGCATCTACTGGACACTAAATAAGTATCTCCATCTTAGAAACAGAAGAGACCTCAGAAGCCACAGAGCCTGACGATCTACTGACTGTTGATTAACTAAGCTAGGAGAGCAGACCCTCAAAAATTATACCACCTGCATTATTAGTCAGGTGATGTGGGTTCTAAGCCCAACTCTGCCCCTTACTAGCTGTGTTACCTCAGACAAACCACTCCTCTCTGACCCTCAGTTTCCCCGCCTGTAAAATGATGAGGTTGAACTATAAGATCCCTTCTAGCTCTAACATTTTATGATTGACATCTAGTTAACAAGACAAAAGGTGTCCCCCAAGGGTCTGGCTTCCCTTCCCTCGTGCCTCACCCTGAGACAGGTGTTCGTTGCTTTCACTAGGTCCCAAGGGCAGCTCCTGGCTGGGCAGACTCTCTGAGTGGTTGAGGCAGGATAGGTCCAGGCTGTCTGTGTTCTCCCTGGTAGAGAATGAAGTGCCAAGGGTAGGCATCAGATTGGGTATCAGTGACACAGAAAATTTCAGGGAAAAGAAGAAAGGGAGCAAGGGAAGAGTCACAAGGAGAACTGAGCAGCATTAAGGACCTTTTCTACCACCACCTCCCCTCCCTTGCTTCCTCAGGTCCCTCACCCTGGGCTCAGGCAATCCTGTAGATCAGACACCCAGGCCTTCATATTCAAGGCATCAGCTGTCTCTAGGATGTATTCCATAGAACCCTCCACCTATGGAGGCAAGGTTAAGGCACTTCAGACAAGAGACAAAGAGGAGGCCAATAAGACACTGAGAGCTCCCCAAGTCTTTTCACCCAACCTCAATGAAAAGAACATTCTCTCTACTTTCTCTCCCCAAGTAATCTGATTTGTGTACATGCGTGTATGTGTTTGTATTACATATGTGTATGTGTTTGTATGTGTACGTACACACATATGTACAATATATATGAAAAGAGAGACAAAGAAAGAGAGAAAGAGAGAGAGAGAAGCCTAAACTTCAAGAGAATGTCTTCATTTTTGGGAAAGAGTGCCCTGACAACAGGGGTCATGGCACCTTTGTCACAGCTTCTAGTCCTTGGAAAAACTGAGAGCCCGCCCATCCCCCACTCTGTACCTACTCTCTCTTCCCTCTAATACACAAGAATCATATTCTTTGGAATGGGTAGTAAAAGAAGAATGGAAATGCCAACGGCTCTGACCTTAACTACAAAGGTGTTCTCCTTGTCGGGCATCTCCAGGGCTGTGGTTGTCCGGACATCTGTGATGGTAGAGCACAGGATGTTGATCCGGGGCCGGGATGCCTGTGGTAGAAGAGGCAGTAGGAGTCCCAATATTCAGGCTCAAAAACAGTCTTCCACTTCCCCAGGGGGAACCTGGCCTCCCAACTCTTCCCACTTCACCAAAGGGGTGTCAACACAAGCCCAATGGCTCCCTGCTCTACCTTGTAAGTAATGTGGAGGTGGCAGAAAGACTGTTGATATCACCAACCTAGTCCTGCACACTCAACAAGTGTCAAGAGTTAGCAAGGTGGGTCCAAGTTTCAAAAGAAAAAAAAAAGTAAAAGCCTGTAGGCTTGTAAACTTCTGGGGTTCTATCTGCAAGGCTTCTACATTATTTATCCCCAGTCACACTTCCCCTTCTCTCTCACCTTAGGTGGGATATAGAATTCCAGCCGACTTCCTCCTCCTCCTCCTCCTTCCCCCTCACTCCGAAGCAGCAGGCGACACTTCTGCCACCTTGGTGGTCCCCCACCCCCAGATGAGGTTCCAGTTCCTCCTCCCCCTCGACCTTCTCCTCCACCAACAGCTGCCTCCTCTGTTCCCATGAAGCTCAGTAGCCCCTCCCTTTGTACTGTCCCTGCCCCATCCTTTAAGGGTCCCCCTCCCCTACTTAGTCTCAGCCTCTCAAAGCGGTGTGTCCATCTTTCCCCAGGGGATGTCCCACTGCTA